>OY856410.1:368508205-369093205 GCA_963693085.1 Alisma plantago-aquatica | reverse complement strand
AATTTTGTAATATGGATAATCATATTGTAATAAGCAAGTGCCATCTGTAATATGGACAGTCACATTCACTACTACAGAAATGGCTTATAACGTCACTTTTAAAGGCGTCAGTTGTATAAATACACCGACACCTAAACAATACAATGTCGGTTTATAAAATAAACCGACATCAATCTGTGAAGGGCGACCAGACACGGGTATCACTTTTATTCGGTGTCAGTTACTTAATAATAAACCAACGCTGAAAATTAACTGCCAAATCCAAAATTTCCAGCAAAAAAAATTACCTCAAAAAATTTAACATATGGCGTCGGTCATTAACTAATAAACCGACGACGAAAGGTTATTCGCGAAACAGAAATTGGGCACATTTTGATCGTCAATTTTACAACAATGACCGACACTTATGGGTTTTCCCGCGCTCTTCGTGGTAAATTTTTCACACCCTTTGAGCGTCAGATTTTTAAAAATACCGATGACTATAGTCATTAATCGAGAACCAATTTTTTAATCGACATATGTAGATAGACGTCAGTTTTTTTCTAATTAAAACCGACGATTATCATGTGGAACAGGTGTCAGTTTGTGTTGTTAACTGACACCGTTAGTGTTATGTGTCGGTTTTGTTGAATAATCGACACTGAATGTTAACTTAATATCGCGCAAGCGAGCCCGACTCTTCCCCTTTCTCTCTGTGTTGCAATCGGTTTAGGGTCTGGCGATTCCGGAGGTGAGCAAGCAGACTCCCTCCGCGCCGCCGCCCACTGCCGCCGTTCTCCTTGCTCGCTGCCGGCCACCTGCTGCTCGTCGCTTGCTGGCCGTTCTCCTTGCTCGCCACCAGCCACCTGCTGCTCTCCGCTGGCCACCTGCTGCTCGTCGTTTGCTGGCCGTTCTCCTTGCTCGCCGCCGGCCACCTGCTGCTCACCGCTTGTTGGTCTCTGCTCCTCTACCGCCGCCGCTCGCTACTCTAGTGGCCTGGTCTCTTGCTCTCCGGCGGCCTGCTCTCTAACAACTCTCTTGCCAACTCCAGCGGCCTGCTCTCTTGCTGCTCCGGCACCTTCGACGGCCTGCTCTCTTACTGCTCCGGGCTACTCCAGTGGCCTGCTCTCTAACTGCTCCAACTCCGGCGCCTTCCTTCCTTCTGCCTTCCGCCACCGCCACTGATTCTGCCGCTGCTTAGGCCAATCAAAGGTAATGGAACCATCTCCGTTTCTACGTATTTAAGACATGACTTTGTGCCTAATATTAGATCCTCTAAAGGGAGTCCTTATTTAAATTAAACATTATATATGAAACAAAATATGATTGTCTAGTATTTTTTCAATGATCACTTCTATTACGGTTCAGGAGCTCACCGGCCTTCTGCCTGCTCACCACTCTTCCACGCTCACCTGCCCGCTCGGCCTTCCCGTTCGACTCTCACATGCACCAATCCGTCTCGCCCTCTCTCCCTGCTCCAAAGCAAGACGCCCAACTGGGCTCAAACAGAGGTAAACATCCCCAAAAACCCTTTGTCTCGCCCTCTCTCCCAGCTCCAGAGCAAGACACTCTGATTTGTATTTACTTAAATATTGATTTGTATTTACTTATCTACTCGTTCCTCTAATGATTTTTTATTCATTACATTATTTAAATTTAGGGCTTTATATTTATTCATCTACTTTTTAAAATTATTTAATCATCTCTTGATTTATATTTGTTTATCAACTGAGATGTACTTTTTTATCTATTGCTTTGTATTTGTTTATCTACTGATTATATTTATTTATCTAATGTTTTGAGTTTACTTATTTAGATGTTGCTATTGTAAATCAACCTAGGATATGAATAAATCTTGTGCTTGCATATATTTGTGTGTTGAATGGGGTTGTGAACAATGAACTGGTGTTGTATTTGTTGGCCTAGAAATCCATCCAAGATTTACTCATTAGGAGTAAATCTTGGATAGTCCCCGATTTGGGACTGTTCTTGAAAACCTAATCTCACTTAGGATGTAAGTGTATAATGTGTATTAGGTTTTCAAGAAAATTTCAGCAACATTTCCCCATTTGTTCTCTAAGTACATATGTGCTTGGAGAACAACGGGTAAATGCTGCCGAAATTTTCTTGAAAACCCAATACACATTATACACTTACTAGTGAGATTAGGTGTTCAAGAATGGGATAGGTGGTACACATTTAAGAATAACATCACATGTATAAACCCTAAAGTTTTAACCATAAACTCTAATCTGTTTACCCTAGACCCTAATCTTGTTGTAATATATACTTATTTTCTCTTTGATCATAGAATGGATAGATCATGGATGTCCATTCACAATCACTGCACCCCAGAGTTTATTTCTGGTCTTGATCAGTTTGTTAGATTTGCCGAGGAACATAGGAAACAACCTGGAGATAGGTTCTACTGTCCATGTAGGCATTGCGATAACAACTTGAAAGTCAGTACTAGTGACGAAATCAGAAGTCATGTCATGTGCAACGGGATTGTACAAGGCTATACAGAATGGCACTGGCATGGAGAGATTTCAAACCTAAAACCAGTGGATATCGATAGAAGTGCTTGTGTGGAAGAAGAAATTGCCTCCGATGATGTAGATGTGAATGAACCAGTTCCAGTAGACATCGTTGATGCGATGCTGGATAGTTGTGGGGTAGAGCACACCGATCCACCTCCCATGTTTAGAAACATTGTGCATGATGCTGAGATACCATTATACATGGGTTGTAAGTTTATGAAGCTTAGCACTATGTTGAGATTGTATAAACTTAAAGCTAACAATCGATAGAGCGACAAAAGCTTCACGTCATTGTTGTCTTTGTTGAAAGAAATTCTTTCTGAAGGAAACGAGCTTCCGATCTCAACATACCAGTTAAAGAAATTGTTGTGCCCAATGGGAATGGAGGACAAGAAGATACATACATGCAAGAATGATTGCGTATTATTTCAAAAGGACTATGTGGATTTGAAAGATTGTCCGAAATGTGGTGCACCAAGGTATAAATTGACGACTTCGGGGGAGTCCAAAACTGGTTCTCCCGCCAAGGTGATGTGGTATCTACCTATAATACCACAGTTTCAAAGCTTGTTTGCCAATCCTATAGATGCAAAGAATTTGAGGTGGCATGCAGATGTTAAGAAAAATAATGATGGGATCCTATGACATGCGTCTGATTCCCCACAGTGGAAGAAGATTGATCTATTGTACCCTGAATTCGGTGAAGAGGATAGGAATCTAACACTTGGGCTTTGTATAGATGGGATGAATCCGTATGAGACATTGAGCAGCCAACATAGAACTTGGCCAGTCATGCTTGTTATATACAATCTTCCTCCTTGGTTGTGTATGAAAAATAAGTACTTTATGTTGTCGTTGTTGATATCGGGCCCTAAACAACCTGGAAATGATATCGATGCTTATCTTGAACCTCTGATTGATGACTGAAAGAAACTCTGGGGTGAAGGTGTGATGACCTATGATGCTTCACGAAGATAGACATTTTGTTTGCATGCTATGTTGTTTTGCACTGTGAATGACTTTCCAGCATATGAGAATTTGTCTGGATATAGTGTCAAAGGATCTAAAGTGTGTCCTATATGTGAAGAGAACACTGATTCAATATGACTAAAACACGGCGGCAAGACTGTATATCTTGCTCATCGAAGGTTTCTTCCAAAATTTCATCCGTATCGTAGGTTGCACAAAGCATTCAATGGACGGAATTAGGAACGTAGTGCACCTAAACCTATATCAGGGGAGGATGTTTACAAAAAAGTGAAAGACATCACCAATGAATTTGGTAAGAGATCACAATGTACGATGGCCACAAGGAGTGACAAGTCTTTATTCAAGAAGAAGTCAATATTTTGGGATCTTCCTTATTGGAGTTCTTTGACAGTCAGGCATTGTATCGATGTAATGCACGTTGAGAAAAATATATGTGATAGTGTCATCGGTACTCTATTGAATATACCAGGTAAGACTAAAGATGGGATAAAATCCAGAATGGACCTACGTGAAATGGGAATAAGGACATAATTAACAGAAGTAGTTAGTAGCGATCAGAGAACATACTTACCTCCCGCTTGTTACACGTTGTCTAAAAAGGAGAAGAAAACATTTTGTGAATGCTTGGTAAATGTTAAGGTGCCACAGGGTTACTCATCCAACATCTGTACATTGGTATCAATGAAAGATCTGAAGTTGATAGGCCTTAAATCTCATTTTTGTCACATTCTAATGCAACAAATATTTCCTGTGGCAATTAGATCTATATTGCCGAAGCATGTAAGGTTTGCAATCACCAGACTTTATTTTCTTTTTCAACAGTCTGTGCAACAAAGTTATTGACCCTGATACTCTTGATAATTTGCAAAGAGAAGTGGTTGTTACCCTATGTCAGCTTGAGATGTATTTTCCTCTGTCGTTCTTTGATATCATGGTACATCTTGTTGTCCACTTCACTAGGGAAGTGAAAATATTGGGACCGGTTTTCTTACATTAGATGTATCCCTTTGAATGATACATGAGTGTTTTTAAAGGTGATGTTCAAAACTGTTATCAGCCTGAAGGGAGTATTATTGAGGGTTATGTGGTGAGAGAGGTTATAGATTTTTGCAATGAGTTTCTGAGTGGTAATGATGCTCACGTGAATGACAAGAATATTGAGGAGCATTTTAGCAAAGGAGTTTTGGGATCACGGGTGAAAGTAATCAGCCGTGAGCAGTTGGAACAAGGTCACTTGTATATTTTACACAACATCGACGAAGTGAGTGTTTATATCGAGGAACATACCAATTTCATCAAGAGACAATATCCTCGATCCAATTCAATGTGGCTTGCTAGAGAGCATAACAAGACATTTATTAAGTAGTTTGAAGATAAAGTCTTACATCAACTATCTCAAACACTAGATAATGTTACTGAAACCATCAAATGCCTCGCCTTTAAACTAAAATTGAATGTTATGTCTTATGAAGTGTTTGACATAAATGGTTTCTCATATTACACAAAGCGTCAAGATGATAAGAGTGTCGTCCAAAACAGCGGGGTCACCCTTCAAGCATCTTCATTGTTTTTTGCAAGTGCAAAGGATAAAAGTCCACGTGAAGCTAAAATGTCATATTACGGTGCATTGAAGACATATGAGAGTTTGATTATGTACATTTTAGAATTCCGCTCTTTAAATGTAATTGGGTTGACAACAATAAAGGAGTTATAGTGGATGAATTGGGTTTCACGTTAGTGAACTTTGAAAAGATTGGCGAGAAGGGTGAACCATTCATATTGGCATCACAGGAAAAATAAGTATTTTATATCGATGATCCTGCAAATGATAAATGGTCGGTTGTTCTTCATGGTAAAAGATAGTTCATTGAAGATCCTATAGATGAAGAAGAGTACTATGATAAGTATGATGACTCCAATCCATTCTCAGTTGGGTTGCCAACACCACCAAACATTGAAGCTGGGGATCACAATGACTTGTATGTTCACGGGGATCATAATGAAGGATTGTTAATTGATAAAAGATCACAATATTAGAGGCATGGATGTTTATATTTTTATTATGTTCCCATGATGACCGTGCTGATGATCACCGTGAGGGTGAGGACGTGCTTGCACCGCCTGACAATGTAAGTTTTAAGAATATATCACTGATGTTTCTATCTATATATTCATTTATAATTATATTATGTAAGTGTATTTTTTATCAAATTTTTAGGATACTAGTTAATAGCAATTCTATTTAATTTGCAGGCATTCGCCAAAGATTACAGGCTATACAGGACGGCCATGACATAGCTATGTAGGCCATCGACATTTCTTTGTAAATCCATCGTGAGGACAAACCTCGCCCACACTAACAAATTATGATATCAATTGGCGAGAGAGATATTGTGATGACGATACTCCTTGTGTATTATGAAGAGAATTCAAATCTTTTGTACTTTTTCTGTTATTTCTGGGCAAATGATTTGCTATCAGGTAGACGATTTCCTCTACATATCAGACATGGCCTACGACTGAGATAGATCCTCCAGATGGAGAAGGCCATCCTGAACTGCCTCGAGAAGAACCTTACGTCCCGATCAGTACATATTTGTAGTCCGCTTCATCAAGGTCACCGCCTCAGAGCCACCAGTAATGGATGCCATACTTGTACTACTAGACAGGGAGAACAAAGCACATGGTTTACTTAGTGCCAGAGCTTGGAAAGATGCATGGCCATCTCAACGAGCCATCTATCTCCTCACCCACTAAGAGGTATATCGCCGACAACGCTCGTAGATAGTTCCTTTGTGAGACCACGTCAGGTATGACGTGGAGCAACTCCTCGGCCTAAGGTCTTGTCATCAGAGTCATCGTCACAACTGCGGAGAGAACATGATGTTTGATGGAAGCATTGGCGAACTACAATTTGGAGTCGGTGTGTTCAAGAGAAGAATTTGCTACTCTATCGCGGGCCTTCAAGATAAGGAGACTGTCAACGGAGCATCTGGCCTGTGTCGTTACCGTCCGCCACGAGACGGGGAACACATCTATTTACATTAGATGCCACTGTGTTTTCAAAATAGGGGTAACGAAATCTGCTACCCGCACGGGCATTGAGTGAAATCTCTCTCTTGCTCTCTCTCTCTCTCTCTATATATATATATATATATGTATATATATATATATATGTATATATATATATATATGTATATATATATATATATATATATATATGTGTATATATATATATATATATATATATATATATATATATATATATATATATATATATATATATATATATATATATATATATATATATATATATATATATATATATATATATATATATATATATATATATGGAACAGGAAAAGTGCAAAATCACAACTCTTTAGATAAGCAAGAATGTGCCTACATGGAATTCCTTTGAATTCTAACATGAAATAATTACAAGATAGTCTTGAGTAAAACAAAGGTAGTAAACTGTAATGGAGACACACATGAAGTAATTGAAAGTAGAGCATTGTAATAGGCCACATAGGCAGTAATTGAAAGTAGTTTATTGTGGTGGAACCACACAAAAAGCAAACAGAAACGATATATTGTAATGAGAATGACACATACAGTATAACAAAGGCAATAAACTGTAATGGAGACACACATGAAGTAACTAAAAGTAGTGCATTGTAATAGGACACAGGCCACATAGATAGTAACTAAAAGTAGTTTATGTGGTGGAACAACACAAAGAGAAAATAGAGATGATGCACTGTAATGAGAATGACACATATTGTAACGTCCCCAAATTTTCACCTTCTCAAAACCCCATGGAGATGAGAAGATAAAATATGAAAACGTTGATCAATTATATCAAAGTGTGTTGCGGAAGCAATATGCGCATACATGAACATACACACATATAACATACACCATAATAAAATCTCAACATTCAACATGTATATTACATAATGGACTTAAATTTACAACATGAATTAAAATTACATATTAAAAGAAAATTTTACAAGTCTATGAACATGTATGCTAACATGATCTTAACATGATCTTAACCCTGAATAAGCTTCAATCAAATTTGGAGTCACAAAATCCATTACTTGCCCATGAAAATAAATTCTCCCAAAATCTATAAATGGGCGTATCAAACTTTGAATTTAACTCAGTATATAATATGATCTTGATCCAATAAGTTCAACTATACTATTTATGATGCTAACATACCTTAAGGCTTATCAACTCGCCACTTGAATTCATTATGATTGCTAAATGGAACTCTTGGCCTCAAAGAACCTAAATCTATTAATAAATAAAGAAACCATTCATCACAATTGAACTCATAGCATCATCAATGCAAGGTCAACTTACTCAAGTGGAACATATAAGCCTCATGTGTCATTATTATATCATTTGACTCTAAATATATAATCAATACTAGATTGGGCATTAAAACCATAAAAATCTAGACTATCACATTCACCTCACCTTTTATGGAATTTCATCCTCAAAATTCAATTAATGCCATACTTAAGGTGATATCACAGTGTTCAATTTCGTAAAGGTCACCACTTTTAGGTACCAAATCTCTCATATTTCTATATGTATCACAATTTGACATGTTCTCGATCATCTAGGGTATACCTACCCCACCTTATATAGGTTGAAACATCATTTTTTTAAGGAATTGTAGCATCACTTGGTGTCTTAGTCATCACATGTCATTCTTATATTTTGGAATTTACATCCTCATAGTCCCTTAAGGATAAGGGTTTTATTCATACATATGAAGTTAATAAGGTACCACTCATGGTTCATATTTCACCCTAATGATCATACGGTGATGCCAAGGTTTCACGCCATTACTTATAGGAATTATGAGAATGAACATCTTTAATGTGTTTTATGATCAACATCATACTAGGATTTCAGCATTATAGGGGTTTGATCTTCATATTTACATATTAGGATTTTCACTATATTTTGTGAGAGTTATCCTCAAACTTAGAAGAATAGATTTAGAAGCATTGAGGTTAAGAACTATATTCTATGTTCATGAAACTTATAATCCAAAGTTTTTTTTATCTCATGATTTCAAACTTATTTATTTCATTTATAATATGAAGGGAAAAGAATATAATGAGTCAAGCTTATCACAATTTCCAACTTAGATGTCACATGTATGATAGAGGGAGGGAATATAGAATAGGTCAGCCTTATATGAGTGACTCTTCATATAAAAATCATCTATATAGCTCAAATGAGGTTTCTACTATTATATATTTAGAAAGAGAAGTGAAGAGAATGACATTTATGAGTATCTTATGCACAAGGAATTTTACTCTCAAAACCAGAGTTCGTATATCACCTCACTAGTAGCTAATGATGAGATTCATAAACATATGTCACTCTATCTAGGACCTAAATCAATTGACTTTCTCATTATGAGTCACCTACCCATCATTTTTTTCAACTCTCACATATAGGATTGAATCATGCAACATGACTCAACTCATCTACTTAGGAGTAACCCAGCTTAGGACACATCATTTCACATATATCTCAGGGTAGGTCCTACGACCCTCTCCTTGTGGGTCTCACTCTCTCTGGAGTTCACCACATATCTTGTCCTAACACTAGAGGTCCTCCTTTGTAAAAGAGCTTGAGGCTCATGCATATTCAACTTTATCTAAATTTAGCTCATCTTAAGTAAGAAAACAATATGTGCTTTCATCACTTGACTTGTCTTAGATTATCTAAAATTAGACTCAGATCTCATATACAACTTAGATCTTTATAAAGAACTTATACCTCAGACATGAAATTTATATAATACCATCCTTACTTACATCATCTATCATTCTATTGTCCTTCTATCTATCACATATCCTTATAAGGCTCTAGACATCTATTCTACATATACTCTCTCTTCTAGACTGATGTCACTCCCTTTCACTTAGGTTGCATGAACACTAACTACTCTCCAGTGTGAGGGACACATTTTAATAGTTACATATATATAATAAAATATTATATAGTTTTTCCCTGAGAAAGAAGATGTCAGAGAAAATTGTCGAGGCTCGAGCCGATTGGAAAACAAAACCAAATTAGCAAAATCGAGTGTCCCACACACACTAGATAGTCCAGTGCCATGTAACCTAGTGAAGTGGTGAGAACATGGTGTAGACTAGTATATCTACCCAATGCATATGAGCTCTATATGAATAGGGTTTCACACACTTGTCTAAACCTAGTTCTCGAACATCTAGGTTCTAACCTAGAGGCTAAGTCAAACCTTATTCCTATAGAACAACTTACTAAGTTTCTAGGATTTAGGGTGAAAGGTGAGGCTTAGTTTATATGTTTCATGGTGAGAAATTGTTAGGTGTAGCTATTGTTCATGCTCTGATATCATCTGTAACATCCCTGGATTTTCACCTTCTCAAAACCCCATGGAGATGAGAAGACAAAATCTGAAAACGTTAAGCAATTGTATCAAAGTGTGTTGTGAAAGCAATATGCGCATACATGAACATACACACATATAACATAAACCATAACACAATCTCAAGATTCAACATGTATATTACATAATAGACTTAAATTTACAACATGAATTAAAATGACATATTAAAAGAAGATTTTACAAGTCTATGAACATGTATGCTAACAAGATCTTAACATAATATATAGGTACAACCTAGACAACTACTCACTTCCTGTTCTTTTGTCTCATGCTATCTCTGAACCTAAAACATACATGAAACAATGAATCAACACACAAGGTGTCGAGTACATGGGTAGAAAGATACATATATTTATGGTTTTCAATATTTGAAAAGATTTGCAGAAAGAAAGAAAGAAAATCATAGAAAACATATCTTGATTAAGGGAAATACATCAATTTTATTCATTTTCCTAGATGATTTGCATTATCAAGGTGGACTAGTACCAGAACATATATATTGGGCCCATCCCCGTGTACCGAGTACTCTAGGGAAACTCCCCGTACACCGTGTGCTCTAGGGAGGTGTACTAGTCAACATTAATCCATTCCCTCATAAGGGGGATAATGAACACCTTAAATAACTACAAAGTATCTACTTATCATTTATGTTTACAAGTGATAAAACATCGAGTACTATATAGTGCTACTACATCCAATATTAGCAAATAGAAGAGAGCATACATACATATCATGATTGAAAGCAAGAAAACCATAGTCATATACTTAAATAAAACCCACATACCTGAGTTCATAGATTCCTATATATATTCTGGATCATCTACATCTCTGGTCATCACCTGATTAATACCAATTAATCATCATTAATAAATGTTCATCATATTCTATGTATTTTAGGTCCAAATTAGGGATTGGCCAAATCTAGGTTTTATAGATATGAATTGTATCTCTGATATTTTTCTACTAATCAGAAGGTCATTATAAGGGTCTGGTCCAAATCTCATATTTTTCTGTTGATTACAATATTTTCTATAATTAATATGAGTTTTGAAGCATATAAATATGCATTAATTGGGAAATACCTAACATTTCGAAATTATAATCAGATCTGAGTCAAAATTAAGTTTCCAAGTGATACTAGGTCTCATTAGTATTTTTCTCAGACTTTATTTCCAACATTTGCTAATTATACCATATTAAATATCTTAAATTGGAACATCCACTCCTAAATTAAAAAGCATCACAAAACTACTTTAAGAGTCTGATCTAGAAATTTCACATAACACTAGACATTTTTCTAAATCTGTGGATACTTTTGGGGGATTTATTGGCCAAGGGAGCTATTTTTAATCTTGTTTCTAGTATTCATGGTATTTTTCTGGAATTTGAAGATGATTTACCTTGTGGACCATTCCTGATACGCCATGTGGCTCCTCATGGATGCAATGCTCACATTGGGAGTTTGACTCGTCCGGTCCACCCTTGGTTTGTCTATACCCGACCTTCTCTCTCTGCTCTCGTGTGAACGCGAGCCCAACCAACACCCCTCGTTCTTTCTCTGCTTTGCGATCTTCGGTTCTGAGACCCATCAGGGCGCCGCCGAATCCTAGAACTCCAACGAGGAGCTTAGTCTTTGGAAATGTGCTTCAACCAAAGTGTCACCTTCATGAGGGAGGTGAAGAAGTTGTTAGTCACCCACGAAGATGGTAACTACCCTGGATCCATAGGGTAGTCAGCCCGCCGGCCTCCCATTGTCACCACCGTAGAAAGAGAATTTCGAGGAGGGATCAAACTGGCGTCCAGTTGCAATCTTACCCATTCAATTGTGCATCACCATCTTGAGGTAGGTGGATAGGTTTTCTATCATCCACTAAGGTGGTGATGACACTGGATCATAGCACTGTTGGCTCGCTAGCGCCCATCGCTGCCGTAGGGGATGAGAAGAGGATGAAGATCCTCCTAGTCTGAAACTCCTAAGAGATGGAGCCGCAGGCATCGTAAGACCTCTGGGAACTCATCTTCATACATCCAAAACCCTATCACGAGTTAGGCGTACTCCATCGACGTCTCCTTCTTCCTTCTAGACACTGGGCACTGAGATTGGAGACCTAACACAAAGAATAATCCTTGGTTAGTAGATGGTGTCGTTGGTCCTCACCTTGACTTTGTGGAGTCCTGGTGGGGGTTTTCCCTCACTCTATGCTATCCTTGAGTCCCTTCTACTCTCCCTTCTTCTGGCTACTGGCCTACACTAGATGATGGAGAATGATTGAGAAGGTGTCATCTATTCTCCTCCAACACGCATCCACCTGCCACAATCTGAAGGTGGTTGGGAAGCTGCGGAGGATGCGGATCTAAAAAGCCAGTAATGATCACATTTGTTTCGAGGGTTGCTCCTTACTCAGAGGGAACAATACAATGATGAAGTCAGTCCTTTGCTCCATTTTAACCGGAGGTAGGAGACAACTAAAGGTCATCCGATTATAGCCATTGAGATCATGTTCTCACTAGACTGTGGACCGCACCCAAGCAAAGGGGAAAAAGGCCAGCATGAGACATAATTGTCACAATTGTATACTAAATAATGATTGAATGACCAATGTTTATGCAATATATATATATATATATATATATATATATATATATATATATATCACTAATTTCCTTTGTTCAGTCAACAATTTCTCTTTGTAAAAACATTTAAAACATCCTAAAACTTTTAACATAGATTCATAATACCCTAAATAAGCTTCAATCAAATTTTGAGTCACAAAATCCATTACTTGCCCATGAAAATAAATTCTCCCAAAATCTATAAATGGGTGTATCAAACTTTGAATTTAGCTCAGTATATAATACGATATTGATCCAATAAGTTCAACTATACTATTTATGATGCTAACATACCTTAAGGCTTATCAAATCACCACTTGAATTCATTATGATTGCTAAATGGAACTCTTGGCCTCAAAGAACCTAAATCTATTAATAAATAAAGAAACCATTAATCACAATTGAACTCATAGCATCATCAATGCAAGGTTAACTTACTCAAGTGGAACATATAAGCCTCATGTGTCATTATTATATCATTTGACTCTAAATATATAATAAATACTAGATTGGGCATTAAAACCATAAAAATCTAGGCTATCACACATATAGTAAAACATAGATAGTAAAATGTAATGTAGACACACATGAAGTGATTGAAAGTAGTGCATTGTGGTGGAACCATTCAAAGAGCAAACGGAGACGATGTACTATAATGAAAATGACACAAAGAGTAAATAGATAAAATGTACAACAATGAGAACCACACAAAGAGTTAGCAGAGACAAGGTACTACAAAGAGAACCACACAAGAAAGCTATGAATGAATAAGAGGGAATATTGAACATGGTCATGTTTCTGATTAAAAGTTGTCCATAAGAAAGTTATGAATGAATGAATCCTTAAAATTGATCTTTTCAGTATTAAAAAGGGGCAAGTTTCTGATTAAAAGTTTTCCGCAAGAAACATATGAATGAATGAATCCTTAACATTAATCTTTTCAGTATTCCATAATCAAATATATATTTCCCTGATAGAAGCTAATGCAAATTCAATTGAATACCATGATAACTTGTTAGTATAAGAGAAGCTATTGGCTAGCAGAGAATAGGTTGAATATGATATATAAGTATATGATGTAACATTGCTGGTCAATTAGGAATTTTGACGATTACATAAGTAGCCATCAAAGAAAAGCTTTATCTTTTTATAAGAAACCAATATGAAATGGTCATGGAAAATGCATGGTCAGATCATCAATGGATAAGAGGGAATAAATTTAGAGAAAATCAATAAGTGAAGGTAGGAAGGGATTTCCCTACTTACCTTGTTCACCTAGTGCCGCCATTACTCTACCCTGATTCTGGACACCAAATGCAATCTTAGCCTGGGACGCCGTCACTAGGTCCCTAGTTGTGGATATGCCACCAACCTTCCCGTTATGGGGTAGAGAGAAAGAGGGAGCACCCAGAGGAGAGAAAGAGAAACAAAGAAGGAGCATGGAAAACTGAGAGACAAGTAGCACAGGAGGAAGAGCACCGCAAGTGAGCTTCATGTGGCAGGAGTAGTCAATATAAATAATGGAATAGTATGACTATGTCCAAAAATTGTTTCCTAGTTTATGTAGGCGTAATGTAAGGGAAAGATGCCAGTAGCACAAAAGAGTAATTAGCTCAAAATTTGTAAGTCGCGAGAGGCATGGGTAGCTAAATTAAATCTGCCCACACATACAACAAATACATAGCCTATATATATCTACACACAACTATAAAAAGAGGGAGTTTTTTCATCTATTTATGAACCAACCATTCCAAACCTATGTGACCAATCAGAAGACAACATTTTGATTTGTCATTCTCTCTTTAATTCAATCTCTTCTCATATTTTTCCTCACCTTTTTTCCAATTATTTCTAAAATACCTCTCTCCTATTAAACTACCTTCTCCACTTTGTAACAAAAAACTCACGCATCCTTCTCTTTCTTTAATCCACGTTTCCCACATTTTTCTCCAATAAGTTAATAGACCCTCTACTATTGACCATGTATGCATCTCCCCCTTACCCCCATATTCTCTCCCTCCTAAACTAACAAGGTGAGGCCACTTTTTTTTCCATTTTTCATCATCGTGCATATATGAATAACAACATCTAAAATATGATTTCATTCTCATTGTGATGATTCATATTGTAAAATTTGCAGTGTTTAATTTTAAACATAACAAAAAATCCCTAAAATTATTACGATGAAATTGAATCTAAATTTATTTTTCATGTACCGACACATGTATATATATATTTGTGTGTGTGTGTGTGTGGCTAAAAGAATTGTGTTCCTGAGTACATGTAGTTTACATGTACCAGTCTTCATTTATGATGATTATAATTTTTCATTAAACAATCCAACCTTGTGGATGTGATGTATATTGCTTAAATAAGATGTGTATCAAATATCACCACAATCTGATATTTATAAATCATGCAACAAAAGAATATGTGTATTTTCTAATCAATGGTAAGTTGCACAAATTGTAGAAATCGTTGGATGATACACTTCTATATATCATGATATATCTATCTATGTCTCTCTCTATATCTCTCTCTATATATATAGAGAGAGATAGAGAGAGAGAGTTAAGCTGGAATACACTCGATTTTATATATATATTTATATATAGAGAGAGTGAGATAGAGAGAGAGCGAGTTAAGCTGGAATACACTCAATTATACAGACGATGTGATACACCTCAATAATTTTCCATCATTAAGAAATTATTTTGGAAATATAAATTATTTATCTTCTTAAATATATTAAGAAGATACTATATAATAAACTTGAGATCATTTGGACACTTATAGGTCATGCATAAAAAAGATGAAAAAATAATGTATTTCAAATTAGGTATGTGCGTATTTTTTATTGTCCTTAGATGAGTGACTTTAGCTCATCCAAATGGGCTCAAATTTTGTATGTGGTCTACTATTATTATAAAAATGAAGATCAATGGATCATATTTTGGAAATATATATTTTCTAGATAGGCAAACACCATTGAGGTGTATGATGTGATATGTACACTCGAGTATAATTTTGCCTAACTCTCTCTCTCTATACACACACACACACACACACACATATATATATATATATATATATATATATATATATATATATATAACTATGCATCTATTTCAACAACTAAAGAACAAAGAAGACATGCAATATATTCATACATCAAGAGATGTCATTTTTTATAGTAAAAGTAACATATTATCTAAATGATTTTTCTTGTTTGTTTGATTTTTATGAACACTTACCAAGAAAAAATCTTAGTTCTATGTATACAAGGAACAATTCTCTTATGATTACTTTGTAAAAGATTAATATCTAGCAAGCTCAAAGAAAGTATATAGTGCACTAATTAAATTTTTTCATTTACAAGTCTCTATAGGTCCACACTACATTGATTTCTTATATACTAAGAAAACTATACTTTCTTTTGAAAACATATTACCAAGATCATATGGCCTACTTAAATATCATACTAAGACCTTCAATATGCTAAGAATTTGATGTATGGTTTCAATACGTCATATGTAATAGATGGTTTTCAATATTAAAAAAGTTATCAATGATGAGGAT
Source organism: Alisma plantago-aquatica (assembly GCA_963693085.1). NCBI lineage: Eukaryota > Viridiplantae > Streptophyta > Magnoliopsida > Alismatales > Alismataceae > Alisma > Alisma plantago-aquatica. Next base: position 369,077,038 of record OY856410.1, on the reverse strand, counting down.
GGATCATGACATAATTTAGAGACATGGCTGCAAGAAGTTGGACCTATCGTTATTTGTTTTTGGATTTTCTTCTCAATATAAAGTAAAAAAACATGTCTTTAAACCATAAACTAAGGAAGAAAAAAAAACGAACCTTTGATCAATGTAATTCTAAGTCACTTCCTAAAACGTGGGCCATCTATCTTTTAGAATAGGTGGGGTATGTATTGAATAGAGTCTTAATAAAATTAATTGCATACGTGACACAAATTTCATTTCAAAGAAGTAAGCATCTATAATATGTACGTACTTATCTAACGAGTAAGATATGCAAAAAACTACTTTGAATCCTGCAACCTATTCACTGGGTTTCATTCAGTAATATGTAAGAGTGTCATGAGCTGCATGCATAATTATATATATATAATTATATATTTATATTTATAATTATATATATAGTTAAATTATCCTTGGATATTCTTACTTACAATTGTAAGCCCTATTTTGAGGTACATTATTAATTGTGTTAATCACATTTCATCCAATATTAAACCTTTTTCTTAATATGTCAAGTCTCTAAATCATTGCCACAATGGTCAAGGTAGAACATGGGAGTTCAAGCTTGAATTGTTGTTAAAATTATAAGCAACATTGTACATCTATAAATAAATATCATTAAGTATAAAAAACATGGGGTTACTCCCAGGTTCAAGAAAAGAAAGGGATTATCTATGCATGTTTCACATGGAACCACAATAAAATTCTATAGAAAATAAGAACATGCATCTATCTAGATAGAACCCTGGAAACATCATTAATGAAGATCCCCTCTAAAGATGAGCAGAAACAGACAACATTTCAACTATTAAATCACTCCTCAAAGTAGTTGGAATCACCACCTTCTATTATATTTATGTTCTCCTCCTCCTCAATTATCATAGAAAAATGAGATGATCTCTAATGGCTAGATATCATTTAGGTTATAAGGTATCCAAATATCCAAGATAATACTGGGTTTTGAAGGATCATATCATTATAATCTGGTCTGTCAAAATGATAGGCTCGATGGCACGACATCAAGTGGTTCTACTGACTCTACTTTTTCTTTATGCAAATAGATTTGTGTCAGTGCCACAAACATGGGTACTGGTTGTACTGAGTTGCACTTTAAGGTTTTTTGTTCACTTCGAGATGTGAGTCAGTACCAATGACTAGGTTGCCATACCGAGTGTGGACTTTTAGTGGTACTGAGAGCTGCCGATGGCATTAAGTCTTCTCAGGGAAGTTGGTATCCCTTTTGGGCATAAATTTGGTGGTATCAAAATGGATTTGGGTAGAGTACTATATAGATAGCTAATTGCTTAAAATTACAACAGTGATACATTAGGTTGAGATATAATATCGTAAATTCTATCAAATTGCATGCTAACTAAAAAATATTGATGCACAATATAATACATGCTAGTTTTATAGAGTATAAATGAAATATATATATATATATATATATATATATATATATATTAGAGAAATAATCATATAAAATCACCCAAAATAGCCTTGAAATAATGGGAAAAATATATGCATCATTTATGTCATTGAAAACAACTATTCATGATGAAAATAAATATAGAGAGGTCAAATTTATAGTCTTTTTAGGTATTCAAACTAAATAATCAATGATTAATTTGAATATAAAATTTAGCTAAACCTCAAATTAAAAACACATACTATGTAAAATAGAGTACTCTTCATATCTAATTTTGTATTAATAATTTCTAAGGCTGTAATGTAGGTATGTATGCCTAGAGAGCCAATCATATGATGATTGTAATAGCATAAATTGTAAGTGATTTGATTAATTAATAAAGGAAAGCTTCCAATTTATTCTGTTTAATTCAGTTATGAGATAATGATGTAACATATTAAATGTCTAGAGAATTATATCAATCCATGTGTTTTCAAGTACGTAACTTGGGGAAATTAGATTATACAAATGTTAGGAGTACATATATATTCTCATTATGTCCCTGATTGGTTGTTAGACAACAATGAAACATAAGATCAGAGTGTGAGTTGGTTGATGACAGAGTCTCATTAGTCACGATAAGGCTATATCAAACCAATCACACAGATACATGTTAGAGAATAATGTATCGAACAAACCCACCATGAGAATGACATATGGAAACCATTACTATGGCAGTCATAGTCAACTCTCATAGTGATGGTGGTGATTGGGGTTCTTAGACCTAAAATCATTGCACTCATCACATGTCATTCGGTATACTTTGACATCATCAAACACAGTCCTAAAACATGCGTTGTTATAGTGATGATGATTGGGTGACTGTGACACATGGGCACTGACTGTGAGTGATAGAGATGGGATTTTTCCCTCCCAAGGGAGTATGATATCACATGGCCATGCACATGTGAGTCAATATGTGATATTGAGCTTACATATATCTTAGACTGTAACATCCCAGGATTTGAGGCCTTGGATAACATGATCTTAAAAGGAATGATTGGACTACCCATATCACCAAGGTGCACCTCCTTTTCTGGGATCCCATCACTAAAGAACTCCATAGTTAAGCGTGCTCGGCTTGGAGTAGTACTAGGATGGGTGACCAGTCGGGAAGTTGATCCTGGCTTGTGCCTCAGTGAGGACAAAGTGCGTAGTTAAGGCTAGTGGTGGTTTGTGGGGCCAGTCATCATTCCTGAAACTCTAGTAGAGCCTTGGGAAGTGGGCCCGGTTGTTACAAATGGTATCAGAGCCATAACCCCTCCAGTAGGTGGGGCCCACATGGGCATGGCATGCCAGTCTTGAGTCGTGCGGTCCAGGCATGTAGGAAAGGGTTATCCATGGTTGACGTAGCCACCCTTGCATTGGTATTCGTGATCGGGAGCTGGGTGTCCATGGGCCATTATGGGCATGCAATGAAATGGGGAAGAGATAATGAGGCCTTATAGTTGAGCCTTGACGTGGATGTCAAGAGTCTAAGTGGGGGAGATTGTAACATCCCAGGATTTGAGGCCTCAGATAACATGATCTTAAAAGGAATGATTGGACTACCCATATCACCAAGGTGCACCTCTTTTTCCGGGAGCCCATCACTAAAGAACTCCATAGTTAAGCGTGCTCAGTTTGGAGTAGTACTAGGATGGGTGACCAGTCGGGAAGTTGATCCTGACTTGCGTGTCAGTGAGGACAAAGTGCACAATTAAGGCTAGTGGTGGTTTGTGGGGCCAATCGTCATTCCTGAAACTCTACTAGAGCCTTGGGCAGTGGGCCCAATTGTTACATAGACAGTCTACTCTGGTTCAAGATATAAGATTGAATGTTGAAGAGGGTGACTACTCTATGCCTTGAGTTCAATTGGTACATCAATGACAAAGTAGTTATATAAACACTATAACACCAAGCACGAATTGTAGGTTGAATTTGTTCCATAACTTTCCATTCACTTGGGTAGCACTAGTATGTGACTACACACCACTCTTTGCTTATGATATCATAAGTTAGTTATGGACATTCACTACCAACATGATATGGGACCTATAGGGTCACACACATAGGTCTCGACCTAGAAGAGGAGTTTAATCTTGAATGATGATTGAATTGATTACTAAAGTGTTTAGGTATTTAGTTCACACAACAAATCAGCTGGCTACACAACCAGATGATCAACTCAAAGAGTGAGACGACCGTCTAGAGTGTCAGACGGTCGGCTCAAGAGTTGAGATGGGCATTTGGAGGATCATGACCGATTCAAATTGAAATTGGCTAAGTTATGCTCAAACTGAGGTGTGAACCGACCAGCTCATTCAGTTGAACCGACCGAATCGACTTGACTCGGTCACCAGACGATCATTTGGGTGAGTGAGATGACTACCTCACAACGGTAATATTGCTCAGTTCGGGTAGGAAGGTTCTATATACTTTCTCAAATATGATCCTTTTAATTGCACAATACTTGTGGTGCAAGAAAGTAATGTTTAACATCAATGGGAAACAAATTTCCAATTTTGTATATGATTGGGAAACTTCTAGACAACCATCTCATAGTGGGATATGACTGCCTTGTGTGCTAGATGACCGTCTGGGTGACTAGACGACCGTTTAGATGGTTACATGTTGCAAAAATTCAAGATCTTCTGACCCCTTGCACTCCTGCATCGATTGGGAACCCTGATCCTGGCCTCTACTATAAATAGAGGGGTATTGGGGACTTCCCAGAGTACAACACAGACAATTGAGAATCAGTTTCTTTGACAATTGTTGTCCTCTCTAGTTGTGGTAACCAAGAGAGATCAATAAAGTCCTACCCAATTAGGGAGGGATAGCTACATGAGAGAACAAGTGAGGATCATTGTTGTGGGAGAGCAAGTTGGTGACTAGTATGCCAATGGGGGTGGGGGACCACTCCTTCCTGTCCATTCTAGAAGGACAACATGAGTTCTAGGTGGACCGTGTGAACTTCTCTAGAGGGAGGAGTTCGTTGGCTGCTGCTAGGAGGATAATGTCAACCTACAATCCATGGTGAGACCACAAGATCTACTGTAGACATTGTTCTGGTCTGCTGTCCATGGTGAAGACCAGGAGTTGTACATACACCATCCAAGAGCAACTAGTCAACAGTTGTGCATCAATGATGACAAGAAATATTTCACTAGACTTTGTCTAGGACTAAGTGTATCCTCAAAATAATCCTTCCCATATTATAGTTATTGACACGATCTACTGATTATCAGGAATATGGTAGATAAAATTTTTGTTTCTGCTACCTATTCTGTAGCCATATTTCCTTACAATGGTACAAAGCCAACGCCAATTTACTATATTATGGGATAATAAATATGATCAAATTTTGGTTTTGATATTCTATTATTGCATGTGATGCAAATAATATATGTCCAATCAAATACCACGATAACCCCAAAACTAATATATATATATATATATATATATATATATATATATATATAAATTTACACGTGTCACCCATAAAATGGTTTTATTGTGGATGTGTAGCATGACTATGGACAATAATCCCTGTTATCTGTGTATGATTGTGTGGTTGGTTTATCCTTTTATCTCGGTGTGTGAACCAAGTCTCTATCTTATGCTCCCAATGTAAAGTTAGTTCTTTCCTACCCTTTCTCTCCTTGAATGTAACTTGAGGTTTCTCAAAAACTATGTAGATGTAGGATAGTTTACTTTCCTATTATGATGAAGAAGATGATAGTCTAAAGATGTGTCAACCAAGATGAAGGAGGACTGAGGAGGACCAGATGGATTAGCCAAACACACCACCTGGTGGACCTGAATGATCAATTGGAGAAGCTAGCATATGGTAGACAATAGAACCAGATGACCGGTGAGACAACCAAACAACTGGCCAGGAGACGATCCGATCGGTTCAAGGGTTGAACCAATCAACCTGGATTGGAAAGCACATATCTTCATCAACAACATGTTTCTGCATGTGATGTAGACCTAGATGTAGTAATTCCTAGTGGCTCCAAGGAATTATATTAGGTTGTCCATAAAAATGCTTTCATTTATTGCATGTTTTCTTTTGTGGGATATAGCACATATATGATGTGAACTATATATGTGGTGATTGGAAAAATTATATGTATTTATAAATACAAAATCCCTCAAATAAAAATTATATTAAGTCTTAGATGTTTTCCAATAACAACCCACATGAAAAGCTTGATTGACCAAGAGTAGGTTATGCCTCTTCATGGTGTGCCATCTATCTCATGGAAGTGTGCTAATAGATATGTAGGTTCTTCCTCCATTGGGTGCATATCTATCATGTTGGTTGTTGGGTCAGGCTTATACTAGTGTCTAAGCATAGAAGCATGCATATGGGTATGTCAAGGAGTTTTGCATAACATCTATCCAGAATTGCATATGATGCAATTGGCAAAAGTTTCCTACCTTGATAGTTGACTGTGTTTTGCGGTGATGATCGGGCCACAGTTGAATTATCTTGGATCTGGCCCACTAGAATATTGTACGATGCAATATTCCAAATTGATATGTGAGGGCTACCAATTTGAAATTAAATAGTAGGAGTGGTAATAATTAACAACCTAATTAATATCATAAAAAATTGTCAAGTCAAATCAGAAGTTTCTATCAAATGCAAATTTTCACTTGTAGAATAAAATGTCAAACAAATTTGAATTGTGATTGGTCCTAAAGAGGGAAAAAATTGATGGGACATATTTCCATGACTAGTTTTGGACTTTGAGAAGGGTTCTCAATGAAGAGTGCAAGCTCTACATCCGTGACAAATTAGTTCCATAAATACCTGCTACCGATGCACCTAGGGAACTAGTCGATGCATAATGGAAGCATGCCAATGATGCCTTAGAAATAAAGTACCTTATTCTTAGCTACATGAACTATGAGTTGCATGAGTAGTGTGAAGACATGAGTGTTCTTGAGATGGTAACACATCTTAAGAAAGTGACACTTGACCTTACAAAGTAAGGAAGGGACGACATTCTAATGGTGCTACTTGAGTCTAAGCTAACAAAGGGAACCTCAATAGAAGAACATGTGCTCAATATGATTGGACATGTGTGTCATCTTAAAGAATTGGGATTCACCTTGACCCAAGAGTTGGCCACATATATGATTCTAAAGTTAATGCCAGAATCTTATACCTGCTACACTACATGGCATCATGTGAATAATGTGGTTGACCGCATGTCAGACATGCTTGCCATGTTGATTCATGCTGAAAAACATTGAAGAAGGACAAGTCCATGATGATGATAAGAGGAGCTGAGCCCAAGGATCAAAGAGAGGCCAAGAAGAGTTTTGAGGTCAGTCCCAAATCCAAATCTTCAACACTCAAGATATGGAGAAAGAAAAGTACAAAAGGAACTCAGCCTTTAAACTTTAAGGCTTTCAGGAAGAAGAAGATGGGGATGGTGATCTCCACTTTAGAAATATACATTGTTGAGATAAATTTATCTACTTCTTCATTATGGGTATTAGATACCAGATATGGATCTCACATATGCTCTCATATGTAGGATTTGAAATGAAGTAGGCCTTTGGGAAAAGGCAAGGTGGAACTGTGAGTTGCTAATGGCGCAAGAGTTGCGGCAAACATAGTTGGAACCTATAGTATATCTCTACCCACATGGCTTGTAATGGAATTAAAGAACTGGTATTATGTACCTGCTATAATTAGAAACATCATTTCTGTATCTTGTATGGACAAGGATGCCTTTGAATTCCATATTAAACATGGTTGATGTTCTATTTAAAAAGATGGGATCTTTTATGGCAGTGCCACAATGTCGTATGGTCTTTACTTATTAGATCTATAGCCAAATGTTTATAACATTAATACCAAAAGAGAAAAACTCAACAACTCAAACAAAACGTACCTTTGGCATTGTCATGTAGGGCACTTAATCGAGAAATGCATATCTAGACTCCATAAGGATGGTTATCTAGACTCTTTAAATCTAGAATCAATATAGACATGTGAATCTTGTTTGTTGGGCAAGATGGATAAGACCCCTTTCACTAGAAACAATGAGAAGGCTAGTGATCTATTAGGACTCATACATTCTAATGTGTGTGGACCTTTTATAACAAATACTAGAGGTGGGTATCAATAATTCATCACCTTTACTGATGATTTCAGTAGGTATGGCTATGTTTATTTAATGAAACATAAGTCAGAAACTCTTGAAAAGTTTGAGGAGTTAAAGTATGAAGTACATAACCAATTTGGTAAAAGTATTAAGGCAATTTGTTCTGATTGAGGTGGAGAATACTTAAACTAAGAGTTTGAGAACCTTCTTAGGGCCCATGGGATTTTATCCTAGTGGACTCCACTTGGAGAACCTCATCATAATGGTGTGTCAAAAAGAAGGAATTGCACATTGTTGGATATGGTGTGATCAATGATGAGTTTAGGTGAGCTCCTGAGTACCTTTTGGGGGTATTCTCAAGAAACCGCCACATTTACACTAAACTGAGTACCATCTAAATCGGTTCAAAAGATACCATATGAGATATGGAATGGGAAACATCCCAAAATGTCTTTTGTGAGGATTTGGAGATGTGAAGCTTATGTTAAAAGAATGTTTTGTGATAATCTTGGTCCTACTTCCGATAAATGTTATTTTATTGGATATCCCAAAGAAACAAGAGGATATTACTTTTATTCCCAATCTAAAAACAAAATATTTGTTTCCAGTGATGCTGCATTCCTTGAGATGGATTTCATTTCCAAAGGAATTCGTGGGAGGAAAGTCGAACACGAAGAGGTTCAAGACCAACAAGAGAACATTGAACTAATAGATGAACAAGAGGAACCAAGATAATTGCAAGGTGTTGTGTAATCTCAAATTCCTCAAGCAACACAAAAACCTAATAGATATAATAGGACACACATTGATCCTGAGAGAGTTGGATATCTCACTACTACAGAAATGGCTTATAAAGCCACTTTTCAAGGTGTCGATTGTTTACAAAAACCGACACCTAATGTCTACGGTGTCGGTTGATAACATAAACCGACATCCAATCTGCTTAGGGAGCCCAGACACGGGTACCGCTTTTAATAAGTGTCGGTTAATTAATAAACAACCGACACCTAAACTCAACCGCCAAATCCAAAATTCCAGCAAAAAAATTGGCTCCAAAATTTTACTGGCGTCGGTTCATAACTAAATAACCGACACTATAGGTTTAGTTGTTGGTTTTTTTAAATAACTGACACTTAGTATAGGTGTCAGTTCATAACTAAATAACCGACACTATAGGTTTAGTTGTCGGTTTTTTTAAATAACCGACACCTATTGTGAACTTAATAGCTCACCAACGACCGATTCTTCCCCTTTCCCTGTTTCATTCATTCCTGATCGATTTCCCTAACCTCCTAACCTCTGGCGATTTCTTGCTGCTCCTTGCCGCCGCCGTCGCCCCTCCCTGCCCGTCGCCGCCGCTCCTTCGTCGCCGTCGCTGCGAGAAGCTGTCGCCGGCCGCTCGCCTGTCGGCCGCCCTCTCTGCCGTCGCCGGTAGCAGCTAGGACCGACTGCTCCTCTCCTCGCCTCTCCGCCCTCTCCGCCGCTCCTCTCCTCGCCGCCGGCAGCTGCTAGGACCGACCGCTGCTCCTCTTTCCTCAAGGAGCCCACCGTAGCCTGCCTTCTTCTTCTTCCTCTGCTCCTCTTCTCTCAAGCTGCCTGCCCTGCTGCTGGGTGTTTTTTTTTTTTTTTTTAAATTTATTTACTTCTCTCAAGGTGCCTTCCTGGTCATACACATATTGATGTACATAGAATAAATGCTAAAAAGGTGTGATTTTAGGGTTTAGGTACTGATTTTGTGCTTCTACTGAGCTGAATCCTCTATTGTCTATACAATATATACATGTTCTATGATAAGCCTTGGTTAATTTAATATGCATACTTTGTATGTAAAACATAGTAATCGGGTACTGCTGTATATCCAAGTAAATTACATGTAACTAATCATGACATAGATTTTAGAATGCATACTTTGGTTAAATGTACTGCTGTAATTTTTGATCAAGTGATGATATGTAAATGTAGCAATAAGTTAGTAAGGTATTAATGATAAGTCTGTTGTAATGTGATGCAAAATAGTTATTGTATCATGCATATATACTTAATAATTTTTTGTTTTATAGTTGTATAGGGTGTTTTATGTGTGGCAAGTCTATTGTTTAATAGTTTAGCTATAATCATTGTTTAATAGTTTAGCTATATTCTTGGTGACAATCCTAATCACCCTTGTTTTGCTTAATGATGAACTGTAATGCACACATGTGACATGCTTGGAATGTAAATGATGAACTTTTCCCTAAATTGCCAATCATGCTTTTAAAGACATCAATAATCACCCTAACTTGAAGAACTAGGATTTTAGGTATAAGAATGACAACACATTATTTGTTGGCCTAGAAACCCATCCAAGATTTACTCATTAGGAGTAAATCTTGGATAGTCCCCGGTTTGGGACTGTTCTTGAACACCTAATCTCGCTTAGGATGTAAGTGTATATAATGTGTGTTGGGTTTTCAAGAAAATTTCCGCAGCATTTCCCCGTTTGTTCTCTAAGTACATATGTACTTGGAGAACAGCGGGGAAATGTTGCCGAAATTTTCTTGAAAACCCAATACACATTATACACGTACAAGTGAGATTAGGTATTCAACAATGGGATAGGTGGTACACATTTATTATATATAAGAATGACATCACATGTATTTGTTAACCCTAGACCCTAATCTTGTCCTAATATATACTTGTTTTCTCTTTGATCATAGAATGGATAGATCATGGATGTCCATTCGCAATCACTGCACCCCAGAGTTTATTTCTGGTCTTGACCAGTTTATTAGATTTGCCGAGGAACATAGGAAACAACCTGGAGATAGGTTCTACTATCCATGTAGGCATTGCGGTAACCACTTGAAAGTCAACACTGGTGACAAAATCAAAACTCATGTCATGTGCAACGGGATTATACAAGGCTATACAGAATGGCACTGGCATGGAGAGATTTCAAACCCGAAACCAGTGGATGTCGATAGCAGTGCTTGTGTGGAAGAAGAAATTGCCTACGATGACATATATGTGAATGAACCATTTCCAGTAGACATCGTTGATGCGATGCTGTATAGTTGTGGGGTAGAGCACACCGATCCACCTCCCATTTTTAGAAACATTGTGCATGATGCTGAGATGCCGTTATACACAGGTTGTACTAAGTTTATGAAGCTTAGCACTGTGTTGAGATTGTATAAGTTGAAAGCTAACAATAGATGGAGCGACAAAAGCTTCACGTCATTGCTGTCTTTGTTGAAAGAAATGCTTCCTGAAGGAAACGAGGTTCCAATCTCAACATACCAGGTAAAGAAATTATTGTGCCCAATGGGAATGGATGCCAAGAAGATACACGCATGCCCGAATGATTGTGTATTATTTCAAAAGGACTATGCGGATTTGAAAGATTGTCCAAAATGTGGTGCATCACGGTATAAATTGACGACTTCGGGGGAGTCCAAAACTGGTTCTCCTGCCAAGGTGATGTGGTATCTACCTATAATATCACGGTTTCAACGCTTGTTTGCCAATCCGATAGATGCGAAGAATTTGAGGTGGCATGCAGATGTTAAGAAAAATAATGATGGGATCCTACGACATGCGTCTGATTCCCCACAGTGGAAGAGGATTGATCTATTGTACCCTGAATTTGGTGAAGAGGTCAGGAATCTAAGACTTGGGCTTTGTACAGACGGGATGAATCCGTACAGGACATTGAGCAGCCAACATAGCACTTGGCCAGTCATGCTTGTTATATACAATCTTCCTCCCTGGCTGTGTATGAAAAATAAGTATGTAATGCTGTCGTTGTTGATATCGGGCCCTAAACAACCTGGAAATGACATCGATGTTTATCTTGAACCTCTGATTGATGACTTAAAGAAACTCTGGGGTGAAGGTGTGATGACCTATGATGCTTCACGAAGAGAGACATTTCATTTGCATGCTATGTTGTTTTGCACTATTAATGACTTTCCAGCATCTGGAAATTTGTCTGGATATAGTGTCAAAGGAGCTAAAGCGTGTCCTATATGTGAAGAGAACACTGATTCAACAAAACTAAAACATGGCGGTAAGAATGTATATCTCGGTCATCGAAGGTTTCTTCCAAAATTCCATCCGTATCGTAGGGAGCGCAAAGCATTCAATGGATTGAATGAGGAACGGAGTGCACCTAAACCTATACCAGGGGAGGTTGTTTATGAAAGAGTAAAAGACATTGTCAATGAATTTGTTAAGAGATCACAATGTACTACACGGAGTGACAATTCTTCATTCAAGAAGAAGTCAATATTTTGGGATCTTCCTTATTGGAGTTCTTTGACAGTAAGACATTGTATCGATGTAATGCATGTTGAGAAAATGTCTGTGATAGCATCATTTGTACTATGTTAAATATACCAGGTAAGACTAAAGATGGGATAAAATCCATACTGGACCTACGTGAAATGGGAATAAGGTCAGAATTAACAGAATTACGTGAAATGGGTAATAAAAGAACATACTTACCTCCCGCTTGTTACACGTTGTCTAGAAAGGAGAAGAAAGCTTTTTGTGAATGCTTGCTAAATGTTAAGGTGCCACATGGTTACTCATCCAACATCCTTAGTTTGGTATCAATGAAAGATTTGAAGTTGATAGGTCTTAAATCTCATGATTGTCACACTCTAATGCAACAAATATTGCCCGTGGCAATTCGATCTATATTGCCGAAGCATGTAAGGTTTGCAATCACCAGACTTTGTTTCTTTTTCAACAGTCTCTGTAGCAAAGTTATTGACCCTGAGACTCTCGATAATTTACAAAAAGAAGTGGTTGTTACCCTATGTCAGCTTGAGATGTATTTTTCCTCCTTCGTTCTTTGATATCATGGTACATCTTGTTGTCCACTTGACTAGGGATGTGAAAATCTTGGGACCGGTTTTCTTGCATTGGATGTATCCCTTTGAACGATACATGAGCGTTTTCAAAGGTGATGTTCGAAACCGCTATCGGCCTGAAGGGAGTATAATTGAAGGTTATGTGGCAAGAGAGGTTATGGATTTCTGCAATGACTTTCTCAGTGGTAATGACACTCCTGATAATGACAAGAATATTGATGAGCTATTTGGCAAAGGAATTTTGGGTTCACGTGTGAAAGTAATCAGCCGTGAGAAGTTGGAACAAGGTCATTTGTATATTTTACACCACATGGACGAAGTGAACATTTATATCGAGGAACATACCAATTTCATCAAAAGACAATATCCTCGAGCGAATACAATGTGGCTTGCTAGAGAGCATAACAAGACTTTTATTAAGTGGTTTGAAGATAAAGTCTTACATCAACTATCTCAAACACCAGATGATATTACTGAAACTATCAAATGCCTCGCCTTTAAACCAAAGTTGACTGTTATGTCTTATTAAGGGTATGACATTAATGGATTCACATATTACACAAAGCGCCAAGATGATAAGAGTGTCATCCAAAACAGTGGGGTTACCCTTCAAGCATCGACTATGTTTTTTGCAAATGCAAAGGATAAGAGTCCACATGAAGCTAAAATGTCATATTACGGTGTCATTGAAGACATATGGGAATTTGACTACATAGATTTTAGAATTCCGCTCTTCAAATGTAATTGGGTTGATAACACCAAAGGAGTTATAGTGGATGAATTGGGTTTCACTTTAGTGAACTTTGAAAAGATTGGCGAGAAGACTGAACCATTTATATTGGCATCACAGGCGAAACAAGTATTTTATATCGATGATCCTACAAATGATAAATGGTCGGTTGTTCTTCATGGTAAAAGACAGTTCGTTGAAGATCCTATAGATGAAGAACAATACTATGATAAGTATGATGACTCCAGTCCATTCTCAGTTGGGTTGCCAACACCAACAAATATTGAAGCTAATGATGACTTGTATGTGTGCAGAGATCACAATGAAGGATTGTTAATTGATAAAAAATCACAATATTTGAGGTATATATGTTTTATTTTATACGTTTTTATTTTTTCTGAATATGTGAACTTTACAATGTGAGCTTAATTTATAATGTGAGCTTAATTTTTCTCTTTGATCATAGAATGGATACTTTACAATTTGAATTACTTTACAATGTGAATGTGAACTTTACAATGTGAGCTTTAATGTGGATATGTACTCATTAGCCTAGAACCCCGTCCAAGATTTACTCATTAGGAGTAAATCTTGGATAGTCCCCGGTTTGGGACTGTTCTTGAACACCTAATCTCACTTAGGATGTAAGTGTATAATGTGTATTGGGTTTTCAAGAAAATTTCGGTAGCATTTTCCCGTTTGTTCTCTAAGTACATATGTACTTGGAGAACAGCGGGGAAATGCTGCCGAAATTTTCTCAAAAACCCAATACACATTATACACTTACTAGTGAGATTAGGTGTTCAAGAATGGGATTGGTAGTACACATTTATTATATATAAGAATGACATCACATGTATTTGTTGGCCTAATCTTGTCCTAATATATACTTGTTTTTCTCTTTGATCATAGAATGGACACTTTACAATTTGAATTACTTTACAATGTGAATGTGAACTTTACAATGTGAGCTTTAATGTGGATATGTACTCATTAGCCTAGAACCCCGTCCAAGATTTACTCATTAGGAGTAAATCTTGGATAGTCCCCGGTTTGGGACTGTTCTTGAACACCTAATCTCACTTAGGATGTAAGTGTATAATGTGTATTGGGTTTTCAAGAAAATTTTGGTAGCATTTCCCCGTTTGTTCTCTAAGTACATATGTACTTGGAGAACATCGGGGAAATGCTGCCGAAATTTTCTCGAAAACCCAATACACATTATACACTTACTAGTGAGATTAGGTGTTCAAGAATGGGATAGGTGGTACACATTTATTATATATAATAATGACATCACATGTATTTGTTGGCCTAATCTTGTCCTAATATATACTTGTTTTTCTCTTTGATCATAGAATGGATACTTTACAATTTGAATTACTTTACAATGTGAGCTTTACAATTTGAATTACTTTACAATGTGAGCTTTACACTTTGAATTACTACTTTACAATGTGAACTTTACAATTTGAATGTGAATTTGCAGATGGCTGACCATTCTCCTAATGACCGTGTTGATGACTACCGTGAGGGTGAGGACATCAATGCACCGCCTCACAATGTAAGTTTTAAAAATATATCATATATTTATATCTATATGTCCATTTATAGTTATATCTTGTAAATGTGAATTATTTTGTAAAATTTTAGGTTGATGATGCACATGTACCAGCTGAAGCACTTGAGGCACTTGATCAACAACACCAAAAAGTTGACAAGAGAAGGGGCATCACTATGATGAAGAAGTTAATTTCGCAAAAGGGTAATGGACCCAAACTTGTTGTGGATTTCGATAATGCAGGAAATGCATGTGGTGTGAGTCGCAATTCATTTATTTCATATCTTGGGTTTGTTACTCGTTGCCATTGCGGTTGTCGCTTAGATTCTTGGCATAAAGTTTCTAAGGAGAAGAAAGATTTAATATGGAGGGATTTATGCGTGAGTTATTATTAATTTGCAATTCTATTTTGTAGATTACTAAATTTTTGGATACTAGTTAATAGCAATTCTATTTTGCAGAGTATATTTGAATTGGATGAAAATCTGCATCGTAAATGCGTGATGCAACGCTGTGGGAGAGTCCTAAGGAACTATAGGACAAATATCACCAGAGAATACATAAAAGAAGTCGACAAGAGGAAGAAGACACCCACTGAACAATGGAACTTCCTGGACAAAGAAGAATGGGACGCGTTTGTCGCTTCAAGACAAACTGATGAATTCAAGGTATAAGGCGTCAATCTCATTAATTAATATATGTTGTATTCACTTATTCAAGATTAACATTTAGTGTTACTAACCAAATCATTAATTTGCATACTAACTAGGCCCTCAGTGAGGCACAAAGATCAAGGTGTGCACTGAATGTGCATGACCACACAATGGGTCCAAAGGGGTATGCAGGCGTTCGCCAAAGACTACAGGCTGAGGCTACTGCTGCTCAGTCTGCAGCTACTCAGGAGTCCTCTACCATAGGTAGAACACCTCTGCCTCGCCATGATGTCTGGATAGCTGGGAGGAAAAATAAGAAGGGAGAAATACCTAAGGACGCAACTGCTGAGGCGACTGCAAAAATGGTAAAATACAACTCTTACAGCAATCATTCGAATATTGATTATTTGTGTTGTTTACTTAAGTACAAATTTTTGTTTTGGCGATTAGCGGGAGCTGCACGAGCTGAGGAAACAAGGAAAGTTCATCCCTGAGGGAACAAAGGATGAATTGACAGTTACTCTGGGTAACCCAGAGCATCCTGGACGTGTTAGGGCTGCAGGCACTAGTGTGGGCATCAAATCTTTTTTTGGGTCATCCCAGTGCAAACATGTCCCAAAAGTGGGACTTTCACAAGAAGAGGTAACATATTCTCTCTTTATAATGTTATTGTAAAAGAGAATTCAAAAATTAGAATTTGACGTTTCTTTTATCCATGTATAGATGGATAAGCTATTTGATAGGAAACTCGAAGAAGCAATGAAAAAGTGGCAGGCATCTCAGACTGCCACTTACCAGACAATACCTACTGCAGACTGTATTCCTACTCCTACTACAGAGGTTGGGAGTAATCCTGTAGAACCACCACCTAGCACATCCACTGTAAGTATTTTTATGACATAGTAACTAGTTTTTTAATTCAAGATGATACGTATATATGAAATTGTAGTCGTTTAAGAAAAAGATGATATGTATATATGTATATAACATTCTTTACACAAAAATTTGTAGGGGTTGAAGCCATGCCATCTAAAAAGTAAAGAATATGTCATGGCAGAGGCGTCGGCTTACCCATCCCTACTAGGGGAAACGTGTCACGGGTCTCCAGTACCAGCTGGTTGGATTCGGGTGAGTCTGATACATATATTCCCCCAGTGGATGGATCTTCCACTGCCATATGCCCACCCCGATTGTGAAACGCTTAGTGAGGCAGTAGGCAGAGTGATATTGTGGGAAAAAGCGTATGTCTTCTTTACTGAAAAGGTGCGGTAAATTTACATTACATTCAATTGTTAGTGTGTGTATATGTTGGCAGTTGATCTGAAATTTTATATATATATATATATATATATATATATATATATATATATATATATATATATATATATATATAATATATATATATATATATATATATATATATACAGGTTAAAAAGAAGACACCCACAACATCTAGGCCTCCACCTCCACCTCCTGCATTACCTAGTTGGGTTCCACAGGACCTACCTGTCCCGTTAGGTCCTAACTGTAGGGGTATGGAAGTATGGTTAGGGGAACATGATATAAACTCCCCTATAATTGTTTCTTCTGATTCAGATTCTACAGGTCAGTCATACGAAACAAAACTATTTATACAAGATATTTTGGAGTTGTTTCGATATGATTGGCTAAATACATCTGTGATAGAGCTATGGATAAGGTGATATATTCTTTATACATCCATATACCTTGTGTATGATCTGGTGATCTGGTTTCTTATTTATTAATGCATGCATAATTAATACATATTTTGCAGCTACTTAGACAACATATGTGCAGATTTTGGATTCGAACATGTAGGGTTTTTGATTCCATCCTTGATTAGTCTAGTAGCTAAAGACCCTACATCAGTTCAACAATACTGCTGTGAGGCTTTTTCAATTTTTGCTGTAAAAAAGAAGACGGTGATAATGGCTCCATTCAATGTAGAGTAAGTTTACTTTGCTTATTATAATTTTGACTTAAGAAAATTACATTTTATTGTGGATTTTGAGTTATTAATTTTTAACTTTTTTTCCTCTAGGGGTAGACATTGGGATTTAATGGTTATTTCCCCCGAGACGTTCACTGTGTATTATCTAGATCCTAAGGGGGGTAAATTGAATACAAGATTTGGACACATAATGAAAATGGCAATATTTCGGTGAGAAATATTTCATTTTTCATATCCGTTAACATATGTTATTACATTACTATTTAATTGCAATGTTCTGTGTTACATTAACATGTAGGGGTTTTGAGGAGTACAAAAAGGCTGGAGGAAAGGTCCCCACAAAAAAGAACCCGCCAATAATTTGGAAGAACGTGAAAGTAAGTTCCCGACTGCAATATATGTATATATTATTTATGTGAACAATGCTTAATTAGTTGTATTTGTTAATATTTTGTATGTTTGAATTTATAGTGTGCTACACAAGACAACAGATGGACATGTGGATACTATGTCATGCGATATATGCACATAATTATCAAACATGCCGCAGTGGATATCGAATGTATTGCTCAGGTATTATATAGTCTCATTAGATAATATGATCGAAATATATCAATCTTATTTATAGCTCATTAATTATATATAAACATCATTCTCTTTACAGGTGTTTAAAGATGACCCCATTACAGGAAAGGACTTACCAAATGTTAATGCTCCCTATACGATGGGAGAATTAAATGAAGTAATCGAAGAATGGGCAACAACCATACAATTAGTGGGGGCTTTAAAATATAATTGGGATCCTGATAGCGAATAATGACTAAACAATGATACTTTGTAAATGAATTTCTGAATTATATTATATGTGTGAATGTTTCTACATGTCTGGATGTTTCTACATGTGTCTGAGTGAAAATGAATGAAAGTGTTCGTTGCTATATGAATGTTTCTACATGTGTGAATCTGAATGAATGGAACTACAGATTGCTAGCATGTGTGAATGTTTATAAATGTGTGAATGAATGGAACTCTTTTATTGTTAATTTTGTAGGTTTGCGGCCTGTTGTCGGCTGATATCAATGGATGTCGTAAAACCTGCAGTTCATAACTGAACTGAACATGTTTCTCATCCTGCGACCAACCACAGCAGGTCTACAGACTGACAGAAAAAAAAACAATAGGCGTCGGTTATTTGTAAATAATCGACACATAATGATATAGTGTCGGTTTTCCTACAATAAACCGACGACTATTTCCTTAACAACACGTCCGTGCTGGACAACACGGCCGTGGCCAAGATGGCGCGGGTTTGGGCGTCGGTCATTTGTAAAAAACCGACACATAATGTTCTAGTGTCGGTTTTTTACAAATAACCGACGTCTATTTCCTGTGGCGCGAAGATATATGGCGTCGGTTATTTGTAAATAACCGACACTGATAGTGGCCAAGATGGTGCCCTTTCTGTGGCGTGAAAGTTTTGGGCGTCGGTTTCTTATCTAATAACTGACGCCTATAGTCCCCTGATGGCGCGCTTCTGGTGGCGCGCGAAGAGTTTGGGCGTCGGTTTCTTATCTAATAACTGACGCCTATAGTCCCCTGATGGTGCGCTTCTGGTGGCGCGCGAAGAGTTTGGGCGTCGGTTTTGGAACCGACGCCTAATGGGTGGACTTTTAGTGTCGCCCACATAGGTGTCGCTTAGAAACCGACACTAAAGGCTTTAAATAACCGACACTAAAGGTAGGTTCTGTAGTAGTGTCTTTTGACTCAGGAAGGTATTGAATTGATCATAGATAATGAGCCAATAGCCTATCAAGATGCTATTGAGGGACCAAAGTCTGAGAAATTGCTTGAGGCCATGAGATCTAAGATGGAATCCATGTATACCAACAAAGTATGGACTTTAGTGGATCCACCTGAAGGGGTAAAACTGATAGGTTGCAAGTGGATCTTCAAGAAGAAGACCGACATCGATGGTGAAATTGAAACCTATAAGGGAAGATTGGTTGCAAAGGATTTCAAACAAGTTCAAGGTGTTGACTATGATGAAACCTTTTCTCCTGTGGCCGTGGTTAAGTTTATCATGATCATGTTTGCTATTGCAGCTTATCATGACTATGAGATTGTCCAGATGGATGTTAAAATTGCATTCCTTATTGGATATCTTATTGAGGATGTGTATATGAGACATCTTGAGGGTTTTATAAATCCAAAGTTTGCAAATAAAGTATGTAAGCTAGAAAGGTCAATCTATGGATTGAAGCAAGCATCTCAGACCTGGAATCTTCATTTTGATTAGACAGTCAAAGAGTTTGGCTTTATTCAAAATGAATATGAACCTTTTGTGTAAAAGTATATGTAGATGACATATTATTTATGGGGAATGACATCCCTACCTTACAAAAGGTAAAGACATGGCTTGGAAATATATTTTCGATGAAATACTTGGGAGAAACATCCTACATCTTGGGGATATAGATCTATAGAGATAGATCTAAAAGGCTTCTTGTACTAAGTCAAAGAATATACATTGACAAAGTGTTGAAGTGGTTCATCATGGAGAACTCAAAGAGAGGAAACCTGCCTATGCGTCATGGTGTCCCCATCTCTAGAGCTCAATGTCCCAATAATTGTGAAGAAAAGGAACATATGAGTTTGATTGCATATGCCTCAGCAATTGGATCAATCATGAATGCAATGTTATATGCCCATCCAGATGTCTCGTATGCCTTGAGTTTGATGAGTAGATATCAGTCAGTCCTAGGTGATGCTCACTGGATAGTCATAAAGAACATCCTCGAGTACTTGAGAAGAACTAAAGATCAGTTCTTGGTCTGTGGCAAAGAGGAAGAGTTGGTGGCAAAGGGTTACACCAATGCAAGATTCTAGATTGATCAAGATGATTACAAATTGCAATTAGGATTTGCATTTTGCCTAAACAACATAGCTATAAGATGGATGAGTTCCAAGCAAGAGACAGTTGATAATTCTACAATAGAGGCCAAGTATATTGCTGCATCGAATGCAACAAAGGAGGCTTTATGGATTAATAAGTTCATTACAGAACTTGGGGTCATTCCAAGCATCAACAACACAATTGAGCTATACTGTGGCAACAATGGAGCTATTGCACAAGCTAAGGAACCCATACCCCATTAGCACTCAAAGCATATACAAAGGTGGTTCCATCTCATATGAGATATTGTACAAAGAGGAGATGTAAAGATTTATAGAGTACCCACTGAGAATAATGTTGTTGGCCCCTTGACAAAATCACTTTCATAATAGAAGCATGATTGACATGTTAGGTCATTTGGAATAAGATTCATGGGTGATTGGCTCTAAGTGCAAGTGGGAGTCTGTTGATATGTATGCCCAGAGAGCCAATGATATGATGATTGTAATGGCATAAATTTTGATCGATTTGATTAATAAATAAAGGCAAGCTTCCAATTTATTCTGTTTAATTTAGTTATGAGATAATGATGTAGCATTATAAATGTCTAGAGAATTATATTACTCAATGATGTATGTCTTTAAGTACATGACTTGGGGAAATGAGATCATACAGATGTTAAGAGTACATAGATATTCTCATTATGTCCCTAATAGGGTTGTTAATGTGGAAGGTTGATAAACAATAATAACACATAAGATCAAAGTGTGAGTTGGTTGATGACAGAGTCTTATTAGTCATGATATGGCTATATCAAACCAATCACATAGATACATGTTAGAGAATAGTGTATCAGACAGACCCACCATGAGACTAACACATAGAAACCATTACTATGTTAGTAATAGTCAACTCTCATAGTGATGGTGGTGATTGTGGTTCTTAGACTTGAAATCACTGCACTCATCACATGTTGTTCAATACACTTTGATGTCATCAAACACAGTCCTAAAACATGAGTTGTTATAACAGTGATGATTGTGTAACTGTGACACATGGGGACTGACCGTGACTGATACCGATGGGATTTTTCCCTCCCCAGGGAGTATGATATCCTAGGACTCTTGATTAGCGAGACCACAAAATGCATGTCCATGCACATGTGAGTCAATATGTGATATTGATCTTACATATATCTCAGACAGCCTGCTCTAGTTCAAGAAACAAGATTGAATGTTGAAGGGGGTGACTACTCCATGCCTTGATTTCAATCTGGATAACAAAGGAACTATACAAACACTATAAAACCAAGCATAGATTGTAGATTGAAGTTATTCCCCAACTTTCTATTCACTTGGGTAGCACTGATGGGTGACTATGCACCACTCTTTTCTTGTACTATAATAAGTTAGTTATAAACATTCATTGCCTACGTGATATGGGACCTATAGGGTCACAAAGTGTAACATACTAGATCTTGGACCCTACTCTTGAACTTTGACCTTTTGGACTTAGCCAAACAAGGATGAGAGTATACCTAATAGTAGTTAATTGTAACCCTAATATTTTAATGCATGAAAAAATCACCCTAACACGAAAACAAATATGGCTTAATTCTTTCATAATTAATCCTTAGATCAATAAGGGATACCTAAAATATGTTACATGAGACAATGTTTATTAAAATTGATGATAAGAGAGATAATATGCATATAAGAACTAAAATGTTCATAATAAAGAATAATACTCAAATAAATATGGAATTAATACCCTCATGAGATAAAAGATAAATACATATAAATCCTCATGCATAATAATGAAATACAACCCTTTTGGTAATAAGTGTGAAGGTAATGTGACACCATTAAATAAATAATAAGGATGATGAAATAAATACAATGACGTCAAGGCAAAAATGTTAACCCATAGAAAGCGATCTAAAAATTGAAATTTATTGTGAAATTTGAATTCCTTGGGTCCTAATTACCTTGGGAGTCAAGTTTCAAATTATTTACATAATAATTATTAATTTAATTCAAATTGGAAAAGAAGATATGTGTTTTCCCCAAAATATCAAATTAAATAATAAATGACTCCAAAAGAGGAAAATAACTTTTGATTCAAAATCTACATGTTAAAATAAGGTTGTGTGTGAATTTTTATGTAATTTGGACAATCTTTAATATGCATGTGTAGATTAGGAGAGACAAATTATGAAAAAGTCCAAAATATTAAATAATGAGTATAATAATCCCAAAGGATAAAATTAATGAGCAATTCATGTCCAATATACTTAATGTGACTTGTGGGTGAAGTTTCATCAAATTTGGAAAATTCTAGAGGTCTCTAATGCATTAAGAAAGAGAAAATAAGGTTTACTTTAAAAGAATTAAATAAAATACCTAAAGTCTTCAAAAGTAAAAACTAAGCCCATATTTGGATTCTTCATGTCTTAATTTGGCTAGCTGTCAAGCTTCATTTAATTTGGGGTTTGTTTGCATCCTCAATTGAGTAGAGAGAATAGTTAAATAATTTATTTGTCACTTTGGTCAAATTTGATTGGCAAACAATTTACATTTCACTATCAATTTTAGCCCTATTGTGACCCGTTCAATGGAGAGTGGATAGTGGAGATTATATCTCCCACCTTGCATCAGACTGGTTCACACACGTGAACACTGGACCAACTGTGGGGCTGTGTTTTTCGAAAATTTCTCGTTTATTTCTTGATCATATTTTGAGATTCGTTGTGCTTCAAATTCATGAGTGGATTCACATCTAACAAGCCTTTACTCAATCCATGGTTTCCATTGTTGGTGATTTTCCTAATTCTCTCTCAGAGCTTCTCGAAGCAACCACTTGCAGATGCCCTAGCTCGACACCATATAAATATATGTATATGCCCAAACCTCCGATGCGAAACTTGTATCATAGACATGTAACCAATTTTACCCCGATATCAAGTTATATTGCCACGTACTCCTTTTTCAGTGAGTATTTATGGCCCCAAATACCACCACCTTTCTTCGTTGGGATTCAATTGTTCTTGTGGGTAAGGTTCTTCGAAACCTCTACTTCTTTGTTTTGTAGACGAAATCATCAATTCATATAGGTTCAAGGTTTCCCTAATTGGTTCTGTGTTGCACCTATGGTGACGGAACATAGGGTGTAAGATAACCCTCATGACTTTTACAATTGTGCCCTCGTCTCTTCTTCTTTTTTGATTTTTCCTTAGAGGGTAAAGATGTCTTTTCACTGTTGGTTTGAGCTCCTATTCATGCTGAGTAAGGGTGCTGAGTTATCTTGGACCCAGGCTGGATGGACACATGTTATTGGGCCATCTTTGAGATCCCTCTCTCTAATTCATTTCTATGCTTATTTGGCATTTTGGTATTTCCTAATTGGTCTGTTTTGTAAAAAACATATCTTTTGATTCGTTTGTTCAAAAATAAAGTAAAAATATGTTTTGGAATAAAAAAATGTGATATTTCTAATAAAAATACTTTCAAGGTTTGATTTTGAGTTTTTCAAAAGGTGATTTTTAGAAAATGAATTTAATGCATAAAATCCATTAAAATTACATCATAATCATCATAACTCCAAAATTGGCAAAAATATTGTTTTCTTAATCAGAAGAATCTAATTAGATCATTGGTGTGGTTATCAAAGTCAAAATATGATTTTTTCTATAACAATCTAGAATTAGGGTTTCATTACGTTTATATGAATTTCAAACCCAAATACATGTGAATAATTTGTAATTTAGAAAAATTGATCTTGGAAATAACTTGATTGGTGAAGAGTGTTTCTAGGACTCTGAAATAAGGTATGTTTGCATATCCTATTCTTCTACATTGAGAAATAACCTATTTTTACCATTCTCTTTGTTCTTTGGATAATAGCCTACACAATATTCTTTATTTTGAAAATTATGGTTCATGTAGACTACTTTATTTGTTACCGATCTTATGATCATGCTATCTGATTTGATATTCTCTTGGTCTCTTTCTTATGCTTTGTTCATTATAGAACTATATATGATGACATGTGATGTCATTTTCCCACTTATGAGGTGGAAGTATATGTTGGTCACTTTTGTGGTGACTACTTTTGTATAATCTGACTATACTGTTTACTTGCCTCTACATTAAACATGCTATGTGACTCAGTAGCACTAGAGTAGTGTAATTGCATTGGTTTTTGGGAAGATTTGTATTTCCTGCTCGGGGTAGTATGCTCCTATTATTTTTGGGATGGAGGTGGCCCCATACCCAGGTGTCAAGTTTATGAGGCTTGTACCACTTTATATATATTTGGGAGTTTGGTTATGTGCCAATCTCTATCATGTTTCCATTTTATGAAACTTGGATGACTTTTTTGTTATGTTTTTCTAGGGATATGCTTATCTCACATACATGCAATTTGTTGTTATAATGATGGGTTATGTGCCCAAAAAGATTATGTGTTCTTATGTGGCACCACTTTTTTTATTGTTTTAATGGCAAGTATCCCATTTGTTATGATCATATTATTTTATGCCTGATGGGGTAGTCCTTTTCTTTTTCATTGGAAGCCTTTATATTTATTGTCCTTTATTTCATTTATTTCTCAATTTCTTATTTAGTATGCACATACCATCCGTTTCAGATGTCATCCATTTTTCTCTTCTTGCTGGGGTATGATTCAAACCCTAGGTGAAGGACTTGGATGATATGGCATGAAGACTTGGATTTAGCTTAAGGAGTTCAAGCTTGGAGACAACTTGTTATTTCCTAGATTTCCCTCTACTTTGATCCATATGATATATCTTACATGTAAACCCTTTGTGGGAGATTATGATGTAACCTAGTGAAAAATTGAATATAGTCAATAATTTTTCTTCTGCTACTAAGCTTTGGTTGTTTTGAATACCATTAATAAGATTTGAAAATTGTACACCCACACCAACATATATTTTGGGTGTGTTTGGACTGGAGGTTCTATTCTTCAAATTTTTAGTAGGGATGGATCCCCTCTGGGTCCCACTCCTTACACACACATAGGTCTCGACCTAGAAAATGAGTTTAATCTTGACTGATGATTGAATTGATTACTAAAGTGTTTAGGTATTCAATTCACACAACAAATCAATTGGCTACACTACCAAACAATCAGATCACTTAGTGATACATCCGTATGGAGTGCCAGACGGTCGGCTCAAGAGTTGAGATGGACGTTTGGAGGATCAGGGTTGATTCGAACTGAATTTGGCTAAGTTATGCTCAAATTGAGGTGTGAACTGATCGGTTCATTCATTTGAACCGACCGGATTAGCTCACCAGACGGTGGTCTAGGTGAGCGAGATGACTGTCTCACAAGGGCAAGAATTCTTAGTTTGGCTAGGAAGGTTCTAGATACTTTCCCAAATATGACCAATCCAATTGCACAATACTTGTGGTGCATGGAATTAATGTTGACACGAATTTCCAATTTTGTATTCAATTGGGAAACTACCTCATCACTATCTCATAGTGAGAGATGACCGTCTCATGTGCCAGACTACTTTCTGGGTCACCAAACAACCATTTGGATGGTCGTAGGTTGTGAAAATTCAAGATCTTCTGGTCCCTTCCACTCCCGCATCGATTGGGAACCCATACCCTAACATGTACTCTAATTAGAGGGGTACTATGGGCTTCCCATAGTACACATAGATAATTAAGAATTAGTTGCTCTAACTATTTTTGTCCTCTCTAGTTGTGGTAACCAAGAGAGCCCAAGCAAGTCCTACCCGACTAGGGAATGATAGCAACATGAGAGAATAACTGAGGATCATTATTCTGGGAGAGCAAGTTGGTGACTACTACACCAACATGAGCGATAACTCCTTCCTATACTTTCTAGAAGGATTAAAAGAGTTCTAGGTGGTCCGTGTGGGATTCTCTAGAGGTTGGAGTCCTTTGGCTGCTGCTAGGAGGGCAATGTTGATATGCAGTCTGTGGCGAGACTGTAGGAGCTACTGTAGACATTGTTCCAGTTTGCTGTCCATGGTAAAGACCATGAGCTGCAAAGACACCATCCAAGAGTAAGTAGTCAACAATTGCACATCAATGACGATTGGGATTATCATGTTGGAATTGCTCTAGGACCTAGTATATCCTCAAAGCCATCCTTCCCATCTTATAGTTATTGGCGAGATCTGTTGATTATGGGGAATATGGTAGACAAAATTTGTAAATTATAGGATTCCCTCCAACATAGGATTTCATACTTGAAAGTCTAAGATAAATGTTATGTAAACCTCAATCCTATTGAACTTGTATGCTCTATTAGATATTTCTATTGTGTCATGCATGTATGGATATTACATAGTTGTAAATGTCATACAAAACAACAAAAACATATATTACCACATATGAGCATGGGTTCAAGAAGAATTATCTTGTAAATTTTATATGCTCTTCTAAATCAATATAATAAAGTCTTTATTCATGGTGCACAATATATATATATATATATATCTATATATATATATATATATATATATATATATATATATAAGCCACAAAAGGTGAGTTTTGATCATATCATAATAGGGTATTATGCTATGAAAAGGGGTGATCTATCCATTAATTCCTATTTGAAAAGCAATGCTAATTTGTTTCAATATAGATAGAAATTAAGGACAAAGTGCATTGTGGTGAAAGGTTATCCCTAGAGATATCAAAAGATTGTTCCAAAACAACAATTCACTTTTATAATCTTAGTCTATAATTTTTAAATAACAAACTCAATCTTTTTTTCGACTTAGCTGATTTGGTCCTTTATAGTAGCAGTTTCTAGAACCCAATTCCTTGTGTTTGACTCTTGAAACTCACAATTTTGGTATTAATTATACATATGCACTTGTATTTTATATGCTAAATAAGTCATGTTAATTCTTTGGTGCCATTTCTGGGGAAATGACAATGCTAGCAGTACGAGTGCTATAATTAGACACTTGAAGTCAAAATTTTTACATTACGTTTTACTCTATACTATTGGTATAAGTATCAATTGTCAGAATTCTATGGTTCTCACATGACAATTTTAGTTTCAGGCTCTACTTAATGGTACACATTCCACATATTATGGGGTCTTTTGTGGTAGAACCAAATCTAGAATTAATTGCATAGAAAGCAAGGGAGCTTGTAGCATTCTCATCACCCATCCTAACTCCATCACTGATAGATCAAGAAGAACCACCAACAACTCAAGAAGAACAAGAGATAGAGAAAGAAGAACAAGAGATGTCTAATCACAAGGATAGTATTGTAGACAATGCAAGAAATGATTAAAAAGAGCAGGTAATTCGCAAAAAGGATCAAAGCATCATCTGCCACCGCACTACTAGATTCAAAAAAATACAAGAAACATATGTAAGCAGCTAAAAGATTGATCCTAGCATGGTGTCTTCATAAATCATAGGGTTCTCATGTGATACACATGAGGACCTAATGCAACACATCAACATATTTGTAGAGACGTGTGACACACTTAATATTTATAGGACATTAAAGACAGTCATATATGTGAACGTGTTTCCTTTTTCTCTAGCATAAATGGCTAAGAATCAGTTTCACGACCTGACACTAGTGTGTAGAAACCTAGGATGAGATGATAGACACATTCTTCAAGAGATATTTCCCACCACATAATCTATAGAGCTGGTGGGGAGGATTCATAATTTTAAGAAAGAATCTGAAAAAAATCTTACTTGGAGGCATGAGAAAGCTCTTAAATATTAAATCCAAGAAATGTTAGAGATACTAAAGAACATGGCTTGGAATCAATCTCATGCTAGTGAGAACAAGAATGTATGGACAAAAAAGAGTGCAAGGTAATTACAAGATTCAAAGGAGATCAAGTCATAGATGATTTAATTCACAAAACCATTGGGGGAAATGAACTATAACCCATCTAGGGGTAAAGAGAAAGAGTGATTGTACCTAGAACATCCCAATAATAAAAGGAATGATCAAGATTCTAGGAGCACAAACCTAAAGATCTCATGGAAGGATCCCAATAGTTTCTAAAATGGCCCATCTGAGGTGAAACAGCCAACAACCACCTCATTAAAATCAACAGGAAAGAGGTCCAAGACATTTCAATAGATAGTAAGACTTATTTGGAAAATATATGACTAAAAACGAGTCATACTTTTGATTAGTATTGTAGGGAGAAGCAAAACCAGGGATCTCAGATCAAAAGTATGGAGACAAATCTACCAATTTGTAGCGAATATACCAGAATTGAGGAAGCCAACCCAACAAGGATTTCCAAGATATATAGGTATTCCATATAAAAAATTACCATGCTAAATTGGTTACATTTCATTGTGGGACAATAGAGATATGGAAAAGATATCACCACAAGATGTGGGGTATCACCATGAGTGTCTACATTTATTCCTGATCCACTTAGAGGGGTAGAAGTTGTGTCTCCTGAGAAGCCATATGTACTAGTAAGGGTAGACGTCATCCATGATACAAGCTTAGGGGAAGGTGAATCCCGCAAGTCCACATAATACCACTTCACCAATGTAAATTATGGTACCTATATCTTTTCATGGTAGACTTATTAAAACAAATATTATTAATAGTTCAAGAAATTTGTCGACTTATTCCGCAATCTTCATGTCAAAATCCCTTGGTTGAAGCTATTGAGAAGAATCCTTCCTACTGTAAGTTTCTCAAAGACAACATCATCAAGAAAAGGAAAACTTTATATTATAATGTGGTTGTGGTACATGAAGAAGTTAGCATTTTGATTCAAACAAAATTACCATAGAAGTGGAAAGATGTTGGATTTTTTATTATTTCATGCGTAATTGGTAGTTTTCACTTTGATGATGCTTTGTGTAATTTGGGACCTAGCATCAAACTGATGCCACTCACGACCTTTGAGAAGCTAAAAGAGACCTGGATGAGTAATATGACAATCCAATTGGCACATAAATATTTTGTCAGACCTTTTTATATCTGTGAGGATATTCTATGAAGGTAGAATGGTTCATTCTTCTATATGATTTTGTTATATTGGAAATGTTGGAAGACTATGGGTCTAATTTTTTTGTACATGCCATTTTAGGCTACTAAAGATGTAACATACAAGATGGTAAGAGGACATTTTACTCTAGGTATTGAAGATAACAACATGGAGTTCAAACTTTTAGAGAAACCGAAAAATTAGGGAGTGCAAAAGAATGTATTACCGTGCAACATGTTGAAATTGATGTTCCATTTCTTCTAGGGAAGCCCAACTTTGATGTGACTAACCTCATGCACCAAGTTTAAAGAGGTACTTGACATCTGGAAGTGATAAATAAAGTATGTACCAATATCCCTTGTTAATGCCAAGAGGCACCCAAATGATAATTCTGATTTGTGCCCTCTTCTATTAGAAAAATAGTGGCTGCAACAAATTATCATTCTTAACCTATCCAACCATTTGATGCATACCTTATGAGTTTGATAAAGAATGTGATGCAATATAATTTCATAGAGGAGGGTGTGTTTTATTTGAAAACACTTTTGATTTTCTATACACATTATTTTGAACATCTAGGGCCACCGCCTCCACCATTTGTTCCCTCTCTTGAACACCCACCAAATCATGAGTTGAAGCCACTGACAACACACTTAAAATATGTGTTTCTTGCTAATAATGGAAATCTTATAGTGATAATATCCATGTTCTCTATTACATTTAAAGTGGGGCAGTTGATGGAAGTTTCAAAGAATCACCGAGCAACATTTGTATGGGCATAAAGACCCAGGGCATATTTCCAAGCTTATGAAAGCAAAAGGTTCGCATGGAGGAAGGATTCACATTGGTGGCACAAATAAAAAGGTGTTTCAAACAATGAGGTAATCATACTTTTATCTATAGGTGCAATCTATTATATCTCTAATAGTAAGTGGATTTTTCTTACACAAGTTGTACCTAAAAAGAGGAAAATCATGATAACCACAAATGTTGCTAATGAACTAGTATCCACTAGACTAGTGACTATGTGATGGGTTTGCATAGATTATCACCAGCATAATACTGCCACACCCAAAGATCATTTCCCATTATCTTTTACCAGTTAGATTTTAGAGTGGCTATTCGGTCATTCTCATTTTTTCTTTCTTGATGGTTATTATGGAATAACCAAATTGCTATAGAGCTATAGGAATAAGGGAAACTACTTTTGCATTCCTCTATCACAACTTTTCTTATTGTTGGATGTCAATCAACCTTCACAATGCACCCACCATGTTTCAAAGGTGCATGCTTGCTATTTTCATAGGCACAGTTGAGTGATGTTTGTCATGGATGCCTTTTCAATTTATGAGTTATTTTTAGAGGGTTGTCTATCTAGTTGAGATAAAGTGTTGCAAAAATACAAAGAAACAAATTTAGTAGTCAACTGGGAGATGTGACACTTGATGATCAATGAGGGATTTGTTTAGGGATACAAGGTGTCTAACAAAGGCATAGTGGTCGACCCAGTAAGATGAGTGTGATATTCAAACTACCTCAACTCAATTTGGTGAAGGAGGTAAGAATTTTTTTTAGGACATGCATGTTCTTATAGGAACTTCATAAAAGACATTTCAAAAGTTTCCAAACTGCTTTAGAATTACTTGAGAAGGATGTTGACTTAATTTTTTATGATTGACTGAATGCCTTTGATGTGGCTCTAGATGGAGCCAACGTTTTGAGTTAATGTTTGATGCCTCTGATTATGAAGTTGGGGCTATTTTAGGTAAACATAAGGAGAGAACTTTATCAACATAATTACACCTCATGTACACTAAATGATGTACAATTGAATTGCACTAAAACTGATCTAGGTCTCTTAACAACGATTTTCACTTTTGACAAGTTCCTTCAATATTTGATAGGGTCCAAGGTTATTGTTGGATAATCACATAATAACTAAATCATTGGAATCAAGAATGTGGTTTCTAATCACCTATCTCATGGGGAGAGAGTGGATAATAAAGGTTTAGAGATTCATATTTAGGATAATGTCTCAGATTAGAAGCCTTTGGAGGTTAGGACACGCAACCCTTAGTGTGGTGATATATTGAATTATATTGCACGTGGGTTACATTTTTTTATTAGAAATACCAAGAGAAAAAGAGATTCTTTCATTCACTATGATATTTCATTTATCATGATCCTATTCTTCTTAAGTAGTGTTGAGATAAGATCTTGTGGAGATGTGAATTCAAGTGGGAAGTCGAGGGCATCTTATCCCACTATCATAATCTATTCACTAGAGGTACCGTGGTAGTTCCAAGACAGAGGTAAAGGTCTGAGAATGCTAATTTTACTGTCCATATTTATTCAAATATGTATATAACTATGTGCAGAGGTGTCATGTTGGTAAACACATTGATAATATCTTTAAGAGGCAGAAGATGGCCACACATATCTTCCAAGAGGTAGAATTTTTTACATTTGGGCATAGATTTCATGGGACCTTTTATTTCTTCAAATTATAACTTATACACATTACTTGTTGTTGACTATGTGTCAAATTAGCTGGACACAATTCCAGCCCGTACTAAGGATGTACGAGTTGTGTGCAAATTTGGCAAAGATTATATATGTAGATTTGGTTTCCAACTTAATCATTAATGATGGTGGTTCTCACTTCACTAACCTCTAATATGGGGGCCTTTTTAAAAAATATAGGGTGACATGCAGGGTAGGTACACCCTACCACCCACAAACCCAATGATAGGTCAATGTATTAAATAGGGAGGTGAAATAGAGAGAATACAATCTCTAATACCCATATGGTTGGATCATGCAGTTGAATGATGCCCTTTTGGAATATAGAATAACCATTATGACACCTTTTGGGACTAACCAAATCATTTGGTTTATGGTAGGGTGTGATATTTTCCACTTGAGTTAGAGAATAGATTTACGTGGGTTCTGAAGAAACTAAATTTTGATGTGACTTTAGTAGGTGCAAAGAGGAAACTTCATCTAAGTGAGCTGGACGAGATATTCTTAGATGCTTATGAGAATGTTAAGCTATAAAAAGAGAGGACCAAAAGAATCTATGACCAGAATATCCTACATAGACAATTCTTGTTAGTGGCAAAAAGTGTTTATTTTCAACTCTAGCATGAAGTTTCATCTGGATAAGTTAAGGTTTATGTGGAATGACCCATACATAGTAGTCAAAGTATATCTATCCACATGGAGATGTGGATGTGAGGGTTGAATCTAATGTGTTTGACATCAATGATCATAGAATGAAACATTATCTTGGTAGATAGGTAATTAGATAAAATGAGGATTTTTATTTTATTGATGTTGATTGAATGATCTTAATGATGTAAAACCTACAATGCTAAACAAGGGCTTTGGTGGAATGCAACCAACATTTAGTTTCTTGATCTAGGATCATTTTGTAGGTTTATTTGTACTTGATCATTAGTTAAATTTTGATGTTAATTTGAGATAATTTTGACATGTTCCTGTAAGTGTTGAAAACACACAGTCAGTACCACCACTGACCAACTCAGTGGTACTAACACCCATCATTTCATACAGTGTGAAGTCTATCACGAATTCAGTACCGTCGACCTTGGGTCGGTGGTCCCATGTGTTGGGTTTTGTGGGGAAAACATGAACAACGGAAGCAACAAAAATAAATTTCCATGCAACCCAAAATAGGATCTTGTCAACAACAACATATTCAGAAAGAGTGTTCACGGGAAGCAACAAAAATAAATTCCCACTAACCCTTTTGTAAACACAAGGTTCATCTTCATTTTAACTAAAGCCAAACTTTTTGACTACTTCATCAAAACATAGATTCCAGATCTGAGATGTTTGCTTCAATCCATAGATTGACCTTTGTAGCTTACAGACTTTATTGGCTTCCTTTGGATTGATAAAACCCTCAGGTTGTGTCATGTACGCATCCTCGAGTAAATTCCCATTAAGGAATGTTGTTTTAACATCCATCTCCCAAATCTCATAGTCATGATAAGCTGCAATGGCAAGCATGATCTTGATAGATTTAACCATGGCAACTGGTGAGAAGGTCTCGTCATAATCAACACCATGAATTTGATGGAATCCTTTCACAACCAATCTACCTTTATAGGTTTGAACATTTGCATCCATGTCAGTCTTCTTCTTGAAGACCCACTTGCACCCTATGGGTTTTACCCCTTCGAGTGGATCCACCAAGGTCCATACCTTGTTGGTGTACATGGATTCCATCTCAGATCTCATGGCATCGAGCTATTTCTTAGATTCTAGTCCCTTATTAGCTTCTAGATAGGAAGTTGGCTCATATGCTATGCCCAATTCATCACTATTGTGAGTCATGAGAAATCCAAATCTCTCAGGCTTAAGTCGTGTCCTACTAGACCTATGAGGTTCCTGTGTTACATTCGGAACTTGAAATTCCACAACAGTTTGTGACTCTTCATGTTCCTTATGTACCTCCTCGGGATCTCTGCTTTCTTGTTGATCTCGAACTTCTTTGAGCTCTACATTCCTCCCACTGATTCCTTTGGAAATAAATTCCTTTTCAAGAAATACAACATTCCTATCAACAAACACTTTGTTGTCTGTTGGTGTGTAGAAGTAGTATCCCCAAGTTTCCTTAGGATATCCAACAAAATAGCATTTTTTAGATTTGGGCCCAAGCTTTTTAGGAAATTGTTTCCTAATATAAGCTTCAAATACCCAAATCTTTAACATAGACAAATTGGGACGATTCCCATTCCATATCTCATATGGTGTCTTTTGAACTGATTTAGAAGGTACACAGTTAAGTGTAAACGTTGCGGTTTCAAGAGCATATCCCCATAACGATATTGGAAGTTCGATTGAACTCATCATTGATCGTACCATGTCTAATAATGTATGATTCCTTCTTTCTAACACACCATTATGCTATGGTGCACCAGGTAGAGTCCATTGTGATACAATACCACAGTCTCTCAGAAGGTCCTCAAACTCTTGGCTTAAGTATTCACCACCTCAATCTGAACAGAGTGCTATAATACTCTTACAAAGTTGCTTCTCTACTTCATTCATGAAAGTCTTGAACATTTCAAGAGTTTTTGACTTGTGTTTCATAAGATATACATAGCCATACCTACTGGGGTCATAAGTGAAGGTAATGAAGTATTGATAGCCTCCTCTAGCATTTGATCTAAAAGGTCCACATACATAAGTATGTATGAGCCCTAGCAGATCACTGGCTCTCTCACTGTGTCCAGTGAAAGGAGTCTTAGTCATCTTCCCTAATTAACATGCCTCACATGTCTCTAATGATTCAGAATTAAAAGAGTCTAGATAACCATCCTTATGGAGTCTAGATATGCGCTTCTTATTTATGTGCCCAAGACGAAAATGCCATAAGTATGATTTGTTTGAATTGTCAAGTTTTAGCCTTTTAGTATTTATGTTGTATATGCTAGTCTCAACTTCTAAC
The DNA here is from genome assembly GCA_963693085.1 of Alisma plantago-aquatica. NCBI lineage: Eukaryota > Viridiplantae > Streptophyta > Magnoliopsida > Alismatales > Alismataceae > Alisma > Alisma plantago-aquatica. The sequence goes on along the minus strand of OY856410.1, from coordinate 369,042,271 downwards.
AAATAGATACCATAAGACATAGGGGTATTTCCATAAAAGATCTCATCTTTAGAAATAGAAATCATTCCATTCTTAATGCGAAATTCAAATCCACACTTGTCCATACAAGATACATAAATAACATTTCTACTAATGGTAGGTACATAATAGAAATTCTCTAATTATATTACAAGGCCATAGGAAAAGATAAACTAATAAATCCAACTATGGTGGAAGAAACTCTTACTCCATTAGTGACCCACAACTCGACTTGGCCCTTTCTTAAAGGCTTAGTTCTTATCAAATCTTACATATTTGAACATATGTGAGATCCACATCCGGTATACAGTACCCATGATGAAGAAGTATTTAAGTTTATCTCAATAATGTATATACCTGATGTGTAGATCTCTATCTCTTGCTTCTTCTTCCTCATTTCCTCCAGGTAGGGAGGACAATTTCTTTTCCAATGTCAAACCTGGTGATAATGGTGACAACTACCTTCTTTGGAGATCCCACCTTTAGCTTTGAGCATGGATGACTTTGGCTTCTGCCCAACTTTAGAACCTTTCTTTTCCTTGCCTTTTTCTTTTGACTTTTCCTTTCTCTTGCTGATCATCATCACAGACTTGGGCATGTCTTTATTCATCGGTGCTTCAGCTGTCCTCAACATGCCCAACAATTCTGACAAAGGCTTGTCAAGATTGGTCATGTTGTAGTTCATGACAAAATGACTATATGATTCAGGCAACGATTGTAGAATCACATCAGTGACAAACTCTTGACCTAGGGTAAATCCCAGCTTGGACAGGCTTTCTACGTACCCAATAAAAGTGAGTATATGGGTGCCAACTGAGTCTCCCTCTTTCATCTTGCTTCTGAATAAAGCCTTGGAGACATCATATCTCTCTTATCTTTCTTGATGTTGATACATGTTCTTGAGATGTGTTACAAACTCCATGAAATTCATGTTCTCATGATGCTCTTGAAACTCATAGTTCATTGAGCACAACATCACACACTTGACATCCACGACATCATCAAGGTGCTTCTTGTAAGCATCCTTTTCATCCTTGGGCGCATTTGAGGTGGGTTCCACTGACTCTGGTGTTTCAAGGACATAGAGCTTACGTTCCTATGTGAGAATAATTTTCAACATCCTAAACCAATTTTGAAAGTTGGTTTTGGTAAGTTTGTCCTTCTCAAGGACCGATCACAATGAGAAAGTGTGAGTGTTGTTTTCCATTTGATTTCTACAAAAGAAAAAGTTTGCATTTAGTCCAAAACATTTTGACTTGTAAAGATTTGATAAACAAGATTAATTAGGCCTTTAATTAATTATGCTCCCACTATTTTATTCAAATTGATAGCCCTCACTATCAACTCAAAAGATTGTAGCATACAACCTTCTAGTGAGCAAAGATCCAAAATAATTGGATCAATGCCCAGCCAACACTGGCGTCAAAGACCAAATACTAAGGTAGGCAACTTTTGCCAATTGCATCATATGCAACTCTTGGATAGATGATCATGCACAACTCATTGCCATGATGCATATGTGTACCTCTAGGTACTTGATCATATCAAGGTTCCCTAGTTAAGTCCAACCCATAAGCCAACACGCTGAGTGTGCACCCTGTGGAGGCAGACCCACACACCCACCATCACACTTCCATGAGATAGACAGTGTATGGCGGAGGCGTGCCCACACATAGTCGATCAAGCTTTTCATGTGTGTTGCTTTATGGAAGGCAAAAAAAACTTAATATTATTAATTGAGGGGTTTTATTAATACATATACATATCCAAACACCACATACTTATAGTAAGTATCATATACTACTATATCCACAACCACAAATGATAGGCATGCAATCACAAACACAAATACATCGATTATGGCCATACTATTATAATCCTTTGGAGAAACAAAGGATTACGATCCACCTAAGGTCTTATGCATCTCATGCAACAACACCTGTGAATCAACCTATAAGGATCAACATTACAGTGAACAACTTCATGCATGCTCTGTGCGGTTGAAACTTCAAGTTGATTTTTGGAATTGGATCTTCATGTTGCTTCTCCATGGATGCTCCTTGGAGTTGGATCTTCAGGTTGCTTCTTGGAATTGGATCTTTACAGTGCTTATCCATGGATGCTCCTTGGAGTTGGATCTGTAAGTGGCCTCCTTACATCAAGTGTACAAAGACTAAAACTGATCCTATCTCTATTACATCATAAGAGTACAAATATAAAGAGAAATAATTAATTACACTTTGAAATAAGAGATGAGACTCGACATGCAAGTCGAATACTTTATATAAAGGATCCACATACAACAATTATACATCCACAACATTCACAAACAAACATATCCACAAGATTCATAACCACATTCATAAAAGGGGATTCTAGGCCATAACCATGCATGCATTCACCACATAAAATAGATTTTAAAGGCAACATGTATGATATCATAGGTATATCTACATATATGTATATACTAATAAAATTGTAGTCCTTTCAATGTGGGACATTCCCCATTAAATAAATTTTCAACTCCCACGCAGATTATGCAGGGTACACAGGGGTTTCTCCCCTGTGCAGGGATCCCCTGAAAGGGGCAGATCCCCTGAAAGGTCTACGTAATTTTACTTCTGTGCACTTAGGAAAATCAATATTTTCCATAGTCGACCCCGTCTGAAACATCAAAAATAGAAGCCTACAACGTATGTGGAATTAGGTTTAGATTTGCACATTAGTAGTTTTAATACACATTGTATGCAACATAGAAAACAATATACAGTAGTTTGATCATATCAAAATGAATCCAAATATGCCATAGATCGACACTACTCTAATACCACTGTTGGGTTTTGTAGAGAAAACATGCGCGGCAGAAGCAATAAAAATAAATTTGCACACAACCCAAAATAGGATCTCATCGACAATAGCATATTAAAAAAGAGTGTTTGCGGGATATACCTTATCGCGGAGCAAGTCTGGTGATGTCTCGCTGCACGATGGTGTGTAATGTTATTGGCCGACACATATGATACTTCTCTCCCATTCGCTAAGTGTATCACAGGAAGATCCAGTGGCACTCCTTTCATGCGGTGATGTGTGTCGCTCGTAGTGCATATGGATGGTCGTTGATGTCCTCCAAACACAGGCGTCTCAGTGTCTATGTCTCTACGTCATCCACACAAATGGACTGGAACTCCCCATTGCACTTACTAAGCTGGCAGGAAGGAGTAGTCTCTGTGCAGTGACGTGCTAGTGTCATAGTGCTCTCCTTTCTCTTCTGAGGATAGTGACATATAGGGTTTACGTACGTGAGTGTAAACTAAAAAGCCTCTCTCAAATCTTATAAAGATATCGGTCGTCAAGCCCCTTTAAATAGGAGATGAAAGGAAGTAGGGTTTCCTAAACCCATCGGTACAAAGAAATAATGTGTTAATTAAAATGCTCATGGATTAATTAGAATATTATGGTATTAATTAATTAACCATATAATTGTATTAATTTATTAATTAATATACAACTCCATGCAATCGTTCGGGATGGCTCTATGGGCATATATACCAACACCATGACCCTTGTTAGTTAACTGCAAGAATAGAAAAAATTTGTATAGTTACAAGTTGGTACCGTTGACCCATGAGTTAGAGGCACTGAGATGAACTATGGAGTCTATTGTCCTATCATCTTCAGAGGTCAACACCATTGAGATCTGTGTTGGTAGTGTCAAGATCATCTCGAACTTATACAAAATGTTGCATCATTGATGGTGATACCATTGAGATAAGTCAATGACATCAACAAACCAAACAAAGTTCATGCAAGCTACAAGAATTTGAAGTTTCTACCACTTAATCAAGAGTCGATAACACCCATTCAGTCATAAATTTTGATCAATAAAGTACAATAATAAAGTCAATAGTACCGATGCAAAAGTCTACAACACCAACTCTGGCATAAGAATCATAATCTATGGCATTGATATAAAGACCACTCTCAAACTAATTCATAACCCACAAGGCACGATCCACATACTTCCCACCAGGCATCACCAAAACTGACCTAATAATGGCACTATTAACCAGGGAATTAGTGAGTCAGTATGATAAAATTCTCCCACAAGTCAATACCAACATATGAATTGAGAGCACTTGGATAGGTATCCAATATGGTACTACAGACCCACAATTAGTAGTATGAACTCTGCTTAACCATGCAAGATTTTTCATCTAAAGTGAGAGGGAGTTGTTTATCAGTACTCACACCTAGTACTTCACTCCAAGTACCTCTTTCTAAGCAACATTGAGCAAGCTTCTTTGATGTCTAAGAGACATTTGTTCACTAAGAAATCTTACCTCCAACCTCCTCTGTCATGGAAAAAAGGTATCCTCAAGAAGAAGGAGAATCCACCTCTACAATTGTGCCATATCAACTCATCCCCAATCCTACACAAGCTATCTATGGTAGTAGTAAGCTAAAGAAATGCTATGTTAGGCTACAAAGACGCATCATCAAGGTGACATGATATAGTGACTAGAGGTTTATTTCCACCATCAGATTCACAAACAACATGAAAAAGGTGTATGGAGGCTAGGGCATCAAGGGTGACCACCCATTATTTAGGGATCATACCACCTAATCAGAGATCACCCTTGAGTATTTGTCTTCCTTGTACATTTTCCACTTTCATGCCCAAAAATATGAATGAAAGGAGAGGGTGTGTCAAGTTTCTTCTATTCAACACCCTACCACCTCTTGCACATAGAATTTTGGCACAATCTATGAATGGAAAAAAGAAGACCAATGATGCAACCCTCATGTTTTCAACTATTCATATCCATGGTTTAGATTGACAAGTTTGTATGAAGGCTTTGCCGTCAACTATCATGGTTCTCCTATTATTGACATAGATCATCCCTTTTATGACATCCTTCAACATTTCTTGATAAGTATGTTGTTTGACAAGTCAATTCAAGGGCAAGGAAGTTGTAAGATACTAACCTCTATGTACTTTGGGATTTACTCAAAGTTAAAGACAAGAAGGTCAACCTAGGTGCTTGCTTCCTTAATCATATCTTCTACGTTGTCAAGATGATAATTGAGAATATACCTATCCACTTTAGGGGCCTTATTACCCCTATTGGAGAGGACCTCCAACTCTTCAAATGAAAGGGGCCTCATGACTTCAAGCACTATTAAAATTCAAATCTCTTAACCAAGCATGAAGGGAAGGGAAGGTGTTATCAATGTTCAAGCATCACATGTGTGCCCCCTGATCTAATCTTTGAGCTCAGTGACATCAACAATCGTCATTGGCCTACTACAGACACCGAGGAGGCCATGGAAGAGGAATCTACATATGTTTCACCAAGAGGGAGGACAAACTACACCCTACATAGTTGTGGCACATCTTCTTTGACTCCATCCCAAGCGATGGTGGGAGGCCCTTATTATATAGAGAGAAGGTACAACATGATCATGTCAATCCAAAATGCCCAGAAGCAATGACAAACAACAATGGCTTAATTTCAAATTTACCAAGAGATTATTTTCCACAAATAGTGGGAGATCTACAATCATCACTATGTCATGTTTAATATCGAGAGTCTACTTTTTCAAAAATTAGGAGCATATCGATACTCACATGCAATGAGTGAATCAATACACTCAACTACTATTTAATCACTTTTGGAGCCATGGGAATTTTCAGAGCTATCCAAACCCCCCACCACTATCCTCCTAAAACCTCAATTTCATTTATTTGTTGTATATAGGAGATCCTACATTGCCTATGTATGTTTCCCCACAGTCACAATGAGCTACCACTACACATGTTCTACCTGTATTTATTTTATTTTATTTTTAACATTAAGGACAAAATCAACTCCAAGACTCCGGGGGTTGGAATGACATCCTCTACCTTGGATGTCTACCTTTATGTGATGTTTTTCTATGTATCTTTTCTTTCCTAGTCTATTTTTCTAAGGTTGTGTAGATCCACATCTATCTAGTGTAATCATTTATCTAAATCATGAAAAGTCAAATAAAAATCACAAAATTAAGTAGGAAACATCTCATATGACATGGTATCTATTCTTGAATTGTGCTTTAATCATATCATATAAGCTAATATTGTGGATTTAAGAGTGTCCATACACTTACAATTTCTTGGATTAGTTAGTTGTAGATCATGTTTAAGTCATAACGCATCTAAATGCACCATATGGGATGTTGTATGTTGAGGATGTTTGAGTCTGAACAAATACTAGTGTGACCTTTCATATGATTTTAGAAATAGTTTTTAAGGTTAACTTGGTTTACATATTATTTGGGAGAGGCATATCATGGTGCATAATGGTCATGCCTCTTAGTCACGATTTCACCACCATAAGTCTATCTTTGTTGCATCACATCATATAATGTACCGACCCCACCCCTTGTCAATCCCCAATTAAGGAAGGCCAAGAAGACTGACCCCACCCCTTATCAACCCCCAATTAAGGAAATCCAAGAAGCTAGAGCCATTATCCCATAAAAGAATCATATGGTTTTGCAAATTATAAAAAATAATTAATAAATTCTATGACAACTAAGATTGAAATAAGATAAAAATTTTCTTTTTACATACCTTTCAAAACATAGGAATTGAGACCTTTACCCACAGAAAGAACTAACTATAATCCTCCAAACATTATTTTGCCTCATTCTTTTTCAATGTCTCCTTTTATCAAACATTCACTTTTCATAAACGTAACTTCATCATTCCATAAAACACCGACATACTAAATGTCAGTCAGTATAGTGAATTATATTAGTATGTGGGGGAAACCAAAAGTTTGCATCTATTTGTAACAACATATTGCAACCAAATTATTACTTAACAGATCAAACTTTACATCTTAAACATAACTACTCAATCCTGACATATCCAAGCCTCTATGTTGTCCATGTAGTGGACTACCTTTCTCATATTGTAGATCCCAAATAGCCCCTTTTGATCCTACCCTAAAGGTAGACCAAGACATAGAGATGTATAGTCATATGATCTGACCCAAAGGTAGACCAAACATCAACTCATGATAACTTGATGATCCTAACTCAAGGGTAGACCAATACCTAGGTCATTAATTTCCTGCATATACTCAAATCTATAGAGGAGGACTAGGATCTGAGCTAGTCATTCATATATTTATGGTGATAGCCATAGTCACTTTATAGTTGCAATAATTAAAGTTCATCCAAGCAATTAATTTCAAGAAACTGGTAAATTCTCAGAAATCACTGTGAAACTAGAGCGATTAGCCATAAGCATAACCACACACCTGATTTGGAAGTCTCATAACCAAGTAAGATAGTTAATCCACACAAGACGTCCAATCAACCAAGCTAAGAAATAAATCAAGCAAATCTTGATCCTAAAAAGCATATATAACACCTAATTATTATAATTGCATCCAAACATCTTTTATTGACTTGGGGTACATTCTAAGGTTTCTAAGTCTTATTAGAGTTTCCTTAGGGTTTCTTGGTTTTTCTTTCCAATTTTACCCTTTTAAGTTTAACAAACCCTAAAAGCACTTTTCTACTCATAAAAACCCTAATAAATCAAATTGTCTAAATTAAGGATCTTTATTCACAAATTAGTTTAAGAACATCATTTTCATTTCTCCTTGATTGATTTCTATAATTAAAACTATTAAACCTCAAAATGATCAAAATTAGGGTTTTTAAGTCCAGTAATGTAGTTTGATAATCATGGAACCCTAATTAAGAAAAATATGCACACATATTATCCATTTAGATCTAATCCATCCTTTTTATGTCAATATGTTAAACTTACTCAAAATAATCACATAACATCATCAGATATTTTTATCATCAAAACTTAGGGTTTTAAATCAATTAAAACCATTAAAGATAGCATCTTTACATAGTTTTTGAGTTACAAGCAGATTTATGCCTCAATCATATTTTTATTGGATTCTATGGATTTTTATAATAAAAAACTATATATAACTTGTTATTATCCAACTATCCTATTAATTTCTAGGATAATTACAAGAAAAACATTTTTCAAACAATCATGGATCACCATCTAATTACTCAGCCTAATTCCTGACCGCGCTAGTGGGGCCCAGCTCGAGCCGATTGACTCATACCACATGACACCTGTGTCAGCAAGGTGACTCACGTAAGTGGTGAAAAATAATGCGAAAGGGAAAAAATACCCTTACCTCCAAATGCACCGTCCAAGGCAGAGTCATCATTCTCCTACATCCCTTCTTCAACCTCTCGTCACACACCTCTACTCTAAGCGAGTCAACTGCCTCGTTGACTTAACGATCTAGAGCACCAGTGAGAAAAACAAAGATGTTATCGCCTTCTTCTCACCTCCGCGAACTCGCCTGTGGCTACAATTCCACCGGTGGTGACCTGAGCTGTCGAGGCAATGAGAGGATTCGTCGACGAGATTGGCAGCATGAACGGAGATGAAGATCAAGCCTTCCTATGCAATGAAGATTGATCCTTTTGATGACAACATATTTTATGCAATTAAAATTCATATTTTCTCTTTATTTCTCTTATATTTTATTTATTTTGATTTCTTTTCTCATTATAAACCATGTGGAATAAAAACCTAATCATTAGTGGTCATCCATAGCACTTTCTAGAGAATTCCACATAATTCTCACGTATGCATACAATTATCCTTTATTTCTTTTATTATGGGATTTCTTTTAGCTCCTCTCCCTTTTTATCATTATTGGATTTATCAAACCAGTATGAACCATAAAATCATGCATCCAAGGAAAATATTGCAAAATAATCCATTCTTTGAAAAGAAACCATACAATTTTCCATTCAACACCTTTTTATTTGAAAAATTGCATTTCAATTCGTACAAGCAAAATTGAGGTTATAACATCCTTCCTCCCTTATAGGATTTCCTCCCTCCCCCAAAATTCAACCAATTAAATAAACAAGTCTGGGTAGGCCTTTTCCATGTTCGTCTTCGACTCCCATGTGGCTTCATCCTCTCCATGCTGCTTCCAAAGAACCTTTACCATTGCAATCTTTTTTCTCCTGAGATCTTACACCATTGTATCCAGTACCGTAACATGTGACTCATGGTAAGTCAACCTCCCTTGGAGGTTAATAGATTCAATGCTCAGCACATGGATTGGGTCCTTCACATAGTGCTTATGATTGGACACATGGAATACATCATGCATCATACTATACTGAGGGGGTAAGGCCAAACGATAAGCAACTTCACCAATATGTTCTAAAATCTCAAACAGATGCACATATTAGGGACTCCACTTTCCTCTATTCTTAGCTATAGCTCAGAGGGGCCAAATTTTCAAAATAATGTGTTCACCCACAAGGAAATGCAAGTCAGTCTGCTTCGCATCAGCATATGACTTCTGTCGATCCTAGGCTCTCTTCAGCCTTTTCTTGATCAAAGTGACTTTGTCAGCATACAACTATAGTTCCTCTAACCTCAACAAGGTCCTTTCACCGACATCATCCCAGTGAAGCGGTGAATGGCACAGCCTCTCATAGAGAGCTTTGTACAGAGGCATCCTGATACTGGTATGGTAGTTGTTATTGTAAGCAAACTCAGCTAGGGGCAGGTACTACTCCCATGATCCACCCCAATCGAGCACACATGCTCTCACAAATCCTCTAACATCTGGATTGTTCTCTCTAACTATCCATTAGTGTAGGGGTAGTAATATGTGCTAAACTTTAGTCTAGTGCCAAGTTCTTCTTGCTTTTGCTTCCACAACTCGGAAGTGAACTTTGGGTCGTGATCAGAAATAATCGACCTCAGAACACCATGCAGTCGTACTATCTCTTTGATATAAAACTCAGCTAAATTTATCACTTTGGCATTGGTTTTTAAGGCAAGGACATGCACCAAATTGGTAAGGCAATCTACCACAACCCATATTTCATCATGACCTCTCTTGGTCTTGGGGAGACCCACCACAATGTCCATGGTGATCTTCTCCAATTTCCACTCAGGAATTTCAATCAACTGTAGAAATCCACTGGGTTGATGGTGTTCAAACTTCACCACCTGGCATGTGACAATTGGCCACATATTTTTCTATATCTCTCTTCATTCCAGGACACCAAAAGTACCGCTGCAAGTCCTTAAACATCTTGGTAGTACCAGGGTGTACCATTTATTTAGAACCACAAGCTTCTTATAAGATATGATTCTTCAAAGGAAAATCTTCAGGAACCCAAATATGACTCTTGTAGCGGATTCCACCATCTACTCGGATTGAGAGATGCATCTGAGGTTTCTCTAATAAACCTTTTAACTTATCAAGCTCTCGACTGGCTAACTGGGCAGCTACCAACTCGGTCAACATGTTTGGTTTTATCTAGATGTTAGCCATTCAGATCTGATATTCTAGCTGATGTGGAGTCCACCTAGAAAACTCTTCCAGTCATCTCCACTTTCTAGGCAAGACAGTTGCACACCTGAGATGTTTTAGACTAAGAGCATCTGCTACAACATTCGCCTTTCCAGGGTGATAGGTGATGGTGAAATCATAGTCTTTCATATACTCCATCCATCATCTTTGTCTCAGGTTTAGGTCCTTCTGAGTCAGGAGATACTTTAAGCTCTTATGGTCAGAGAAGATTTCAAAGGTGGCTCCATATACATAGTGTCACCAAATATTTAGGGCATGTATAATTGCATCCAACTCTAAATTGTGTTTCGAATAGTTCACTTCATTGGGCTTGAGTTATCTGGAGGGATAAGCAACAACATGCATGTTTTTCTCTAGTACGCATCCAAGTCCCATCTTTAATGTGTCAGTGAAGATCATAAAACCTACATCACCAGACGATAGAGTCAACACTGAAGATGTGGTCAATTTTTTGTTCAACTCGTAGAATTGAGCTTCACATAAGTCTGACCACAAAAACTTGTCATCCTTCCGGGTGAGCTTAGTAATTAGAAAAGCTATTGTTGAGAAATCTTTTATGAAGCATTGATAATATTCGGCCAATCCTAGGAAGCTACAAATCTCAGAAGGGTTCTTCAGTGCTGGCCAATCTCGCACGACCAACACTTTAGCAGGATCCATTGAAATGGTCCCTCTGGGTATGATGTGTCAAAGGAAAATGGAATAGTCTATCCAAAACTCTCACTTCAAGAAATTCTCATAGAACTTTTGCTTTCTCAGAATATTAAGGACTCTACCCAGGTGGTCCTAGTGTTGCTCTAGGTTATCAGAGTAAACTAGGATGTCATCAATGAACACTATGACAAATGAGTCAAGGAAAGGTTGGAATACACTGTTCATGAGGTTCATAAACACACTATGGGTTCAAAAAGCAGTATTTGGGATGTCCTCACTCTTAACTCACAACTGGTGGTACCTAGACCTCAGGTCAATCTTTAAAAAGATTTGAGAAGACTTAAGCTGGTCAAACATGTAATCTATACAGGGTAAAGGATACTTGTTCTTAATGGTAGCCTGGTAGATCATTCGATAGTCTATGTACATTCTTAGCAACCCATCCATCTTTTTCACAAAGAGGACTGGTACTCCACATGGTGATGTGCTAGGTCAGATAAAACCTTTGTCTAGCAATTCTTGTAGTTGCTTTTTTAGCTCAAGCAACTCAGTAGGGGCCATCCTATAAGGTACCCTCAAAATAGGGTTTGTCCCGGGAGCTAGCTCTATTGAAACCTCTACCTCTCTCATAGGAGGAATCCCATGCAAATCATTTGAGAATACATTTGCGTAGTCCCTAACTACCTCTATATCATCTAGGGGTTGCACCATAGGCTCCGACTCCATAACTAATGGTAGGAAAGCTTGACAACCCTTGGTTATCATCCGCTCTTCCTTCAAGGGTGACACATATAGGCTGGTGGTAGAATCCTTCATACCTCTAATGGTAAATAGTGGATGACCTGGTCTCTTTGTTATTATTTTATTTTCCCTACAGTCGATATTTGCCCTATAAGTATAGAGCCAATCCATACCGATGTTCACATCAAAGTCTTTCATGTCAAGGAGGAAAAAATCTATAGGGAACTCATGATCCAGGTGCTTAACATGTATCACTGGTGTTTACAAAACAGATGTAAAGATCCGACCATTCGTGGTTGTGACATACAAAATATATCCTAAATCCTTCATGTCCAAATAAAGCATAGTTGCAAGATTTCTTAAAATGAATGTATTAGTAGAGCCAGAGTCAAAAGGAGCTTTTACATTGTGTCCCATGACGTCAAGCATTCCTACATTGTTTTTCATAACATGTCAGACTACTACATGCTTATCTTAAAACAAGAAATAAAACTCTAAGGGTTATTACCCTCTATTAACTGATTAGCATTAGCTTGAGCCTCTTCATTTTCAATGGTGAAAACTCGAGCTTGTAATCACTGTCCAACAGGTGGGGCTGCGGCAACTGGCTGGCTTGCCCCAGGCTGGGCTGCCACAGGGTAGGCTCCTGCAGGGCCCAGACCGCTCGGGTCTGGCAAAGGGCAGTTGGCTTGGAAGTGTCCCTCTTGCTGGCAATGGAAACACACCATCTTCTTATAGAGACACTCGTATGAATGCCATTTTCTGTAGGTTTGACACCTAGGACAACTGTTCTTGTTGTGGGGTTTTCCTTTGCCTCCATGTTTTCCCTTAGCATGGTTGTGTCATTTTCCTTTCTTGTGATCACTCCGTGGGCCATATGTGCCTTCAGTGAAACCCAAGTATCCCTTGGATGGGTTTTGAGAAGGCATCATCATCTTCTCCATGTCCAGGGAGGTGTTGTAGGCATTGGTGAAGCTTGATGGTTTGCTTGCCATCACATGACACTTATGGTTGAATGCAGACACTCGACAAAATGGTCCACCCATCTTTCCTCGGTCATCATGTATCTGAACCGCTCTAGAAGGAGAAACTTGCGGCCAAAGTCCGCGACAGATAGACTACCTTGGATTAGGTTGGTGAACTCCCTTTCCTTCTCTTTATTAGTTGAGATTGGAATAAATCTGGCTGTTAAGATGGTCTTGAATTCAGTCCAAGCCATTGGGTCCTCATTAAGATCTCCACCCATGATGTGGTTCTCCCACCAGATATTGGCTGCTCCTTCCAAGAGGTGAGAAGAAAATGGGGCCTTCTTGTTCAGTTGCACTTCTAGCATACAAAATCCATTCTCGACCTCTAGTAGCCAAGCATCGACTTTGTCGACCACGTCAATTTTATCATGTCCTCAGAATTTCTCAATGTTCAACTTTATGAAGTTCAAAATGGTGACTCTAAGATGTGGACGAACAAGAAGTGGCTCACCATTTTTCATCTCTGGCTATGTCCCTAAGGGCCAGGGCACTAATGGTCTCGGTTAGTTTCTTCTGTTGTTCCATTTAGAGGGCATCAAGAGTATGGACTACTATTGCTGGTGCTAGGCCATCCATCAGGTTCTCCCCGGGCTTGACTTCATCTTTGAACATTGGTTCTTCCTCCTGATTCTTCTCTGGATCGTCAAAGGGAACATGCTTAGGGTCTGAGCCTTCCTCTGAGGCTCCATCGACTCCCTTCCTCTTCCTTGAATACTCGTCATAACAGTCTCTCCTCCTATTCTCTGGAGATCCCTTTCTCTTGTAGCGAGGCCTACCTCTAGAGGGGTTCTAGGTAGTGTCGTAGGGAACACCAACGGTCTTGACACGGGCCATGCTGATTCACACAAGTTAAAATATTTAACCAAAAATTTATAACTTGGGATATTTAAGCTTTAACTTACATAATTTTCATCTTATTTACATATATTTTATTGTTTGGTGGAGGATTCCCTAATCCTTAACACTCTTAATTCTGAAAACTTAGGAGGCAGTGGAGAGAGAGAAAACCCTACATACTTAAAGTTTCTCTAGCGGAAAAGGGGTAAAGAAGGGATGAACGCAGATGAGAAGACCTAGAGGTATCTTATATTGAGTCAAATCCTCAGATTTTGGCTAGGTAGTCATACAGATTTAGGGTGTTACGACCCCATCTGAGCTTAATTGGTAAACTAGGGTTACCAAGATGATTACATGATTAATTGGACTGATCACTCTTAAAATATAATTAATGACGATAACACAATTAGGATGTTTTAACTATGATAAGAAGTCTAAATGTTCTTTTGTCTTGAGAATTAGGGTTTGAGAAGCATAGACCCTAATCGGCCCAAAATAGGGTTTTAATGACATATGAATACAGAATTTGATAAGTAGAATGTATCACTAAATGATTTTTAGTATTTTATGTGTAACTCTGATTTACTTAAAATTTGGATATGATTTGTATATATAAAATGTGAACAACATTGGTAAATATCAGAATTTTTGAAGAATGTTCTGACCTGTTTATCGGTCGAGTTTCAAAATCGACCGATCATATTTCCAGATTTATACAGAAGTGTGGTAATTGAATTTTATCTTTGTATTGGTATATCCAATTGATCTCAAATTTTAACTTTGCTTGAAAAACACAGTTTTAGACACTCTGTTAAATTGGCATAATTTTTGGATGACTTTTGATCTCTACAGTGAGGGTGTCGGTCGAGTTCTGTGCAGGGCAAACTCGACCGAATCTGCTGCAGACTGCAATATAGCAGTGCACTGTTCTATTTTTAATTATTTATTGGTAACTCCAAATGATCTCAAATTATAACTGAAGCTTTATAGATCAATTATAAACAACTTTCTAAATTACCATAATTTTTGGAGAAGGTTTGATCTCTGTAATAAACGAATTACAGTAACTTTGTATAACTGAATATTCAGCCAATATAATTAAAATTGAGTGTTGGGTCAATATGCAATTGACCCAAGCAGCTGAAATTGACTTATATGATCGACCACACACACACACAGCTCTCATTCTTAGTCATCCATCCCATAGAAACGAAAATCTAGAGAGAGAGGGAGAGTTAGGGCTTGAGTGGAGAAAGAGGAGGAATTGCTGACCTAGGGTTTTGCGGTCCGAGGAATGGTGAAATCAAGTAAGTTTGGATCCTTTGCATAGACTTTTATGGTGAATCTTCTCTCTCATGTCAAGATTCCTTCCATGCTCTGATTTGATCCAAGATGATGTCTAAATTCCCTCTTTTCTCACCCTTTCTTCATAATCCCTCATTTTCAAGGTTTCCTAGTTGAATGGAAGAAGAATTGGGAGATTTGCTAGGGATTTGATATGAGTTCGAGATCCCCTGAGTTGAGCTGCAGTTTTGAGGTGTTTTCACCCCTTAGGGTGAGTGGGTTCTTCCTTTAAACAGTATAATGCACGAAATTTGATTATAGCATCCAAATCCCTAATTGCTTGGTATGTGATTCTAAACCCTGAAATGTCCGTTTAATTTAAGTTGTTGCAATTTGATATGATATGGATTCCTTCTCTGTTTGAATGACTCTTTGATGGTAGATTCACATCAGAAATGTATACAACACATCCTAGTAAGAATGCTTTTCAGATTTATACCATATGACGTAATTAGGGTTTAACCTAATTGAGATATCTCTAGAGTTTCAACCTTATTAAAAAGGACTAGTAAACTTATAAGTGGTTAGGATGTACCTCATGGATTACCTTATTTGAATTTTATCCTTGGTGCATGATATCTCAGTGAATAGCATGGAAACCTAAATTTAGTTCAATTTCCATGGTTTCATACGTATATCGATTGTATATGATTTGTTGAAAACAATCTTTATTTAGTGAATGCTTATATCCTATGAAGTCCTTATGAGAACCATGTGACAAGTGAATGAGGTAAATGAAAAGGTGAATGAGGCGAATGAAACCCTAAGAGTAGGGTATTGGCATGTGATGAATGAATAAGGCAAATGAAACCCTAAGGATAGGGTGTTCAATGAATCATGTTATGGTGACATGAAAGATCTCGATATGAGATGTGGTGATACTTAACTATTGAATTGTATGTTTCTATTGCATTTAACTTTATATGCTTGTTCTCTCTGAGTTGATATCTACATACTGCAGGGCTTCTTATATTTCAATACATATCTTGTAAATTGCAGGTGATGAGATATGACATGCCCTAGAAAGGGATGTTACTGAGACATGGTATATGTTGAATACATGAGCTATGATGTTTTATATGATATGATATGGCAGGCCGTGTGAGCCTTGTGAGAAATGTAAAATGAGTTATGATTTCTGTTTTACATGTATCTATAATATTAATGTTAGACTTAGGTGCCCTAACACCGTAGAACCCTTTCGAGAGATCTGCTTCTTAGGGGTGAAACTCGTGTTGCAACATTAACCGTGCGGAGTCATGGTGGCACGAGGACAGAGAGGCAGTGTTCAACAATAATCCGTGTGGAGTCACGGTGGCACTGGAGAAAATAGGGGTTATTACAACAAGATTCGTGCGGAGTCATGGAGGTAACCCCGTGAGACTCTCTGCCTGTGTACTCAGGTTAGAGGAGGAGTCTAGAGCACTCGGAGTAGTGCATTGAGGCCGGAGAGCCTATGAGTCAGGCCGGAGAGCCAGGGGTCCTGTGGCAGAACAGGGCTGGCGTCAGACTTAGCATTTCCCGGGTGTGTCGCTAAGTCTTGTACGGTGGGATCGTAGTTCTCTACGGATCTTTATATGCAGAGTACACTGCATATGATTAGGGCATAAGCTAAAATATGATCATATAGGTTCACAGAGTTCCTTATAAATGAAAGAGTTAAGGAAGACTAGAGCATAGTCTTCTAGTAGTTATTCTTTGGATGCAATATTTACATTCTTTGTTATTTCAATTATATTGTTTTAGAACTGCTCAGTGTAGTATTTATTGTTGTTAAATTTCATAACGTTTATTCAAAGTTATATCTGTAATCACATTAGTGCCTTAGACTGTTTATTTGAAGTACTCATTCACTGAGCGAGTAGGCTCACCCCTCTACTCAAACATTTTAGGGTTAACCGCGTGGACTTGAAGATGGTCAGAGCATCAGTGTAGATCTGCTACAAGAGTTAAGTACAAGATTAGTTGAGTCATCCGGTCCTTGTCACTCTAGGTCCTCAGTAAGAGATAAGAGAGAGAGTTGTAATTACGATGTGTAATATTGTTCCTATTTTGATATGTATGCTAATTAGCAAGTTTTATGTGCATAAGGTGTGAGAGACATCATGAATGTTTATACATGTATCTTTACTATTGAAGTCTAATTAGTAAAAGAAATGTTCAGATTCCTTTGTTAAGATGTTATGTGGTTCAATGCGGGGAAACAAGAGTTTTAAAGAAAAGAAAAGAAAAAAAAGTTAAGGGTGTTCTTTGTGTTACATATAAGTCCTATCTTATGCCCTAATCTCATGATTTGAGGAAATTGTGAGATCGGGGTGTAACAGCTTGGTATCAGAGCTTAGGGTGAGTTGTCAAGGACCATTAAGTTAGTAAGTTAGAGTCCTATGTGTGGCAGATAGGAGATGTTTGATGTTAGGTTTGGGGATTTGAGTATTTGGATATCCTGGCCCGATATCTGAGTACTTGGATCAACCAGTACAAGCTACTCTGTCTATTCTCTCATGTATACCCTGGCCAGGTATACAGTGGAAGAATGGGCTAGAGAGGAACCCTAGAAATGTTAGGGTTAGAGAACGAGAAAAGAAACAAGAATTAAGAGAATAAATGTAAAAGGAGATAGAACTTACATTTCATAATGTTGTTTTTGTTGGAAATGTATAGAAATGCTCTTATATGTTTGAATTGAAATATTCAGTACTTTGAAATATATATGGGTCTTTAAGAATTGTTGCACACTATGCAGTTTTAGCATTTATTGATTTCATTCTTTGTAACAAATAGACTAGAATTGACCTTTGAATGAGCTTTTGTTAGTGGATAAGTTTTCTTCCACACTTCTGAGATGAATAGGAGTTGAGTAATCCTTTGTAGTTCTTGGCTTCAGGACTTCAGGTTTGGCCTGGTCCGGCTGGCAGGATGCGTTACTGGGATCTAATGACTCCTATTAATAGTATAATAAGAATAGACTCTGGATAATTAGACCCACATTAGAGTGAGAATGTACATACAGTAAGATGTTGAAACATATGGGCAAGATCAGAACAACTAAGAATTAGTTGAAACTGATATCTGAGGTTCAATTTTGGGGCCTCATATGAGAAACCCTTAATTGGGAATAATAGAACATGATATGAAGTTCATAATCAGTTTATTGATTAATATTATATGAACTATACATATGAAATATAGAAAAGATATGTGAAATGTATGTATGGTTCAAGATAGCAAGAATCAATCATGAAGAATGAATCATAGAATAGAGTATAATGCTTTTATGAACTCTAAAGAAAAGGCTAAGTAGAGAATAGGGTTTAGCATTCAATAGGTCCATAGAAGTAAAGAGTCTTCAAAAGAGTAAAAGTAAAGAGAATCGTATGAACATGTAATTCATAAGACTAGAACAACAAACTAGTTTCTAAGCAAAGAACATAGGTGTAGTTTAACGAATGAATAAGTCATACAAAGGTAGACTGTATTCAGGAGAGAAAAACTTGATTGAAAGAGAAACTATGTTTGACCCATGCATGATCCACTTGATTTAAAAATGAAGAATATGTAATGTATTCAACATGAGGAAAAACTAATAGAAGGACTATTAATTTAGAACGTTAACTTCACAATAGTATAAAGATAAAGGAGGAAATATGTGCAACATGGTATACATGACCATACATATGAATAAGCAACATGGTCATAAGAGAAAAATTTAGAATTAAAGATGACGGGTTAAAGAGTAGTATATGGTAAGAGGACTATGAAACGTAAGATAGGGTTTGAAATATGATGGAGAAGTTATAAAATAAAGAGGTTGTGAGATTCAAGCAAGTGCTAATTAATCAAATATCTATGTTGATAACTAAGTAAATCTACATACGAGAATGTATTAAGGGAATGTTTGAATACAAGTATTCCAAGTCTTAAAATCATCTTCCCTTTCATATATTCCTTAATGAGAGTAAGGTGGGAATGAAATGATAAGAGAAAATGAATCATATACGGTGCATAACTACCTTGGTGGGGTCATCTAGTGAATGTAATAGTGACATACTATATGATGAAGTGCGATAAGAAATAAAATTCTTGTGTGATAGCAAGAATGATGAATAAGCTATTCCTATCTTAAATACTTCAATGTTAATGATGTTTATTGTATATAATCATATGAAAAGGATAGGTAGCAAAAAAGTAAAGAAGTAATGAATGAGCAGAGAGATATGGGAAAACACTAGCTTTGTGTAATATGTGAATTTGTTTTTACATGTATGATTTTTTGAAGGCATATTAAGGTATGAAAGTTGGTTCTACATATGATTTCAGGGTATTTGTGTAAGCTATATGTTAAATTAAAGGCGTATGATAGTTGTAGTAATTCATACCTGATATGCATCTTACTATTGTGTATTTGTGATATGGTGATACGGTTTGGATGATGTCAGAACACATGGAGAGATACCCTGAACAAGGTAGTCATACTTATTCACTCATATTAATAGAAAGGGATGATAATCAGATTGTCTGGACAAGTAACCCTAATGAGGTGTAGCTTGTTTTACCTAGCTCTAATATAACTGAGTGATGGTAATTGAGTATGATTAATGCTTGAATGACTGATACGATTGTGGATTACTTTATTACTATGGTTGAAACCCTAAAATGATATAATACGATGGTTACACTTTGAATTGTGTGTGGGCCCATAACCCACAGGTCCTAGGATCAAAACATGATAGTATGGAATGAGGTGGTAATGCTTCACCTCATGCATCCATGACCTAATGGGGATGCCAAGAGTAGTATTGTGCAATTGATTGTTGAATCTAGCCTTTTAATTCAAGACTGTTTTGCTATTTGAATAACACTTTATTAAAGTTTAAAACAGCATGGTGAACTCGCTTTTGTCACTTAAAGGTGATACAGAACAATAGAACTTTCTGAGCCGCATAAGTTGAGATAGTTGTATCAAAGTTGCGCAGCGAAAGCGTGGTGGTTTATCTTTGCATTCTATGTTTGACTGTGGCATAAAGAATTTGCTTGATATCATTGAGAACTATTTGAAATATGTTGTGATTTAGTAAAGGATTAAAAGATCTAATGTTGAAAACTACATTCAGGTATGAAATACAAGAATATAATGACATGGAAGGCTTTAGAAGCTTATAATAACCTTGAATGTATATTTCTTGTAGGTTTATGTTTCGAGGACGAAACATTCTAAGGGGGGAGAGTTCTTACGACCCCATCTGAGCTTAATTGGTAAACTAGGGTTACCAAGATGATTACATGATTAATTGGACTGATCACTCTTGAAATCTAATTAATGACGATAACATAATTAGTATGTTTTAACTATGATAAGAAGTCTAAATGTTCTTTTGTCTTGAGAATTAGGGTTTGAGAAGCATAGACCCTAATCAGCCCAAAATAGGGTTTTAATGACATATGAATACAGAATTTGATAAGTAGAATGTATCACTAAATAATTTTTAGTATTTTATGTGTAACTCTTATTTACTTCAAATTTGGATATGATTTGGATATATAAAATGTGAACAACATTGGTAAATATCAGAATTTTTGAAGAATGTTCTGACCTGTTTATCGGTCGAGTTTCAAAATCGACCGATCATATTTCCAGATTTATACAGCAGTGTGGTAATTGAATTTTATCTTTTTATTGGTATATCTAATTGATCTCAAATTTTAACTGTGCTTGAAAAACACAGTTTTAGACACTCTGTTAAATTGGCATAATTTTTGGATGACTTTTGATCTCTACAGTGAGGGTGTCGGTTGAGTTCTGTGCAGGGCAAACTCGACCAAATCTGCTGCAGACTGCAATATAGCAGTGCACTGTTCTATTTTTAATTATTTATTGGTAACTCCAAATGATCTCAAATGTTAAATGAAGCTTTATAGATCAATTATAAACAACGTTTTAAATTCCCATAATTGTTGGAGAAGGTTTGATCTCTGAAATAAACGAATTACAGTAACTTTGTATAACTGAATATTCAGCCAATATAATTAAAATTGAGTGTTCGTCAATATGCAATTGACCCAAGTAGCTCAAATTGACTTATATGATCGACCACACACAGACACAGCTCTCATTCTTCGTCATCCATCCCAGAGAAACGAAAATCTAGAGAGAGAGGGAGAGTTAGGGCTTGAGTGGAGAAAGAGGAGGAATTGCTGACCTAGGGTTTTGCGGTCCGAGGAATGGTGAAATCAAGTAAGTTTGGATCCTTTGCATAGACTTTTATGGTGAATCTTCTCTCTCATGTCAAGATTCCGTCCATGCTCTGATTTGATCCAAGATGATGTCGAAATTCCCTCTTTTCTCACCCTTTCTTCATAATCCCTCATTTTCAAGGTTTCCTAGTTGAATGGAAGAAGAATTGGGAGATTTGCTAGGGATTTGATATGAGTTCGAGATCCCCTGAGTTGAGCTGCAGTTTTGAGGTGTTTTCACACCTTAGGGTGAGTGGGTTCTTCCTTTAAACAGTATAATGCACGAAATTTGATTATAGCATCCAAATCCCTAATTGCTTGGTATGTGATTCTAAACCCTGAAATGTCCGTTTAATTTAAGTTGTTGCAATTTGATATGATATGGATTCCTTCTCTGTTTGAATGACTCTTTGATGGTAGATTCACATCAGAAACGTATACAACACATCCTAGTAAGAATGCTTTTCAGATTTATACCATATGACGTAATTAGGGTTTAACCTAATTGAGATATCTCTAGAGTTTCAACCTTATTAAAAAGGACTAGTAAACTTATAAGTGGTTAGGATGTACCTCATGGATTACCTTATTTGAATTTTATCCTTGGTGCATGATATCTCAGTGAATAGCATGGAAACCTAAATTTAGTTCAATTTCCATGGTTTCATACGTATATCGATTGTATATGATTTGTTGAAAACAATCTTTATTTAGTGAATGCTTATATCCTATGAAGTCCTTATGAGAACCATGTGACAAGTGAATGAGGTAAATGAAAAGGTGAATGGGGCGAATGAAACCCTAAGAGTAGGGTATTGGCATGTGATGAATGAATAAGGCAAATGAAACCCTAAGGATAGGGTGTTCAATGAATCATGTTATGGTGACATGAAAGATCTCGATATGAGATGTGGTGATACTTAACTGTTGAATTGTATGTTTGTATTGCATTTAACTTTATATGATTGTTCTCTCTGAGTTGATATCTACATACTGCAGGGCTTCTTATATTTCAATACATATCTTGTAAATTGCAGGTGATGAGATATGACATGCCCTATAAAGGGATGTTACTGAGACATGGTATATGTTGAATACATGAGCTATGATGTTTTATATGATATGATATGGCAGGCCGTGTGAGCCTTGTGGGAAATGTAAAATGAGTTATGATTTCTTTTTTACATGTATCTATAATATTAATGTTAGACTTAGGTGCCCTAACACCCGTAGAACCCCTTCGAGAGATCTGCTTCTTAGGGGTGAAACTCGTGTTGCAACATTAACCGTGCGGAGTCATGGTGGCACGAGGACAGAGAGGCAGTGTTGATCCGTGCGGAGTCACGGTGGCACTGGAGAAAATAGGGGTTATTGCAACAAGATCCGTGCGGAGTCATGGAGGTAACCCTGTGAGACTCTCCGCCTGTGTACTCAGGTTAGAGGAGGAGTCTAGAGCACTCGGAGTAGTGCATTGAGGCCGGAGAGCCTATGAGTCAGGCCGGAGAGCCTGGGGTCATGTGGCAGAACAGGGCTGGCGTCAGACTTAGCATTTCCCGGGTGTGTCGCTAAGTCTTGTACGGTGGGATCGTAGTTCGCTACGGATCTTTATATGCAGAGTACACTGCATATGATTAGGGCATAAGCTAAAATATGATCATATAGGTTCACAGAGTTCCTTATAAATGAAAGAGTTAAGGAAGACTAGAGCATAGTCTTCTAGTAGTTATTCTTTGGATGTAATATTTACATTCTTTGTTATTTCAATTATATTGTTTTAGAACTGCTCAGTGTAGTATTTATTGTTGTTAAATTTCATAACGTTTATTCAAAGTTATATCTGTAATCACATTAGTGCCTTAGACTGTTTCTTTGAAGTACTCATTCACTGAGCGAGTAGGCTCACCCCTCTACTCAAACATTTTAGGGTTAACCGCGTGGACTTGAAGATGGTCAGAGCATCAGTGTAGATCTGCTACAAGAGTTAAGTACAAGATTAGTTGAGTCAGTCGGTCCTTGTCACTCTAGGTCCTCAGTAAGAGATAAGAGAGAGAGTTGTAATTACGATGTGTAATATTGTTCCTCTTTTGATATGTATGCTAATTAGCAAGTTTTATGTGCATAAGGTGTGAGAGACATCATGAATGTTTATACATGTATCTTTACTATTGAAGTCTGATTAGTAAAAGAAATGTTCAGATTCCTTTGTTAAGATGTTATGTGGTTCAATGCGGGGAAACAAGAGTTTTAAAGAAAAGAAAAGAAAAAAAAGTTAAGGGTGTTCTTTGTGTTACATATAAGTCCTATCTTATGCCCTAATCTCATGATTTGAGGAAATTGTGAGATCGGGGTGTAACATAGGGAGTCCTTATAAAATGACTAGCGGGCAGAGGAAAATCTTACTACCCCCAGATCATGTTTCTTTTCTAGACACCTCCATCTTTGGAAATTCCTCTATTAACTCCCTAGAATTTATAAAATTTAAAAATTATTAGAGATTATATGGAAAACCATGCTCTAATACCAAATGTAATGATCCCACCCCTCAGTAACCCCCAATTAAGGAAGGCCAAGAAGCTAGAGACGTTATCCGAAAATATGATCACATGATCTTGAAAATAATTAAAGATAATCAATAAATTCTGAGGCAACTAAGCTTAAACCAGGATAATTTTTTTATTTTATCATTCCTTTCAAAACATAGGAATTAAGAACTTTACCCACAGAAAGAACTAAATATAATCCTCTGAACACTATTTTGCCTCATTCTTTTTTAATATCTCCTTTCATCGAACATTCACTTTTCATAACATAACTGCATAATTCCCTAAAACACTGACAAACAAAACATCGATATGTATAATGAATTATACTAGTCTCTGGGGAAACCAAAAGTTTGTATCTATTTGCAACAACATATTGCAACCAAATTATTGCTTAACATATCAAACTTTACACATTAAACATAACTACTCAATCCTGACATATCTAAGTCCCTGTGTTGTCCCTGCAGTGGCCATGGATCCTACCTTTCTCATATGGTAGGCCCCAAATAGCCCCTTTTAATCCTACCCTAAAGGTAGACCAAGACATATATATGTATAGTCATATGATTGTACCCAAAGGTAGGCCAAACATCAACGCATGATAACCTAATGATACTACTGCAAGAGTAGACCAATATCGAGGCCATCAATTCCATGCATATAATCAAAGATACAGAGGAGGACTAGGATCTAAGATAGTCATCCATATATTTATGGTGATAGCCATAGTCACTTTATAGTTGCAATAATTAAAGTTCATCCGAACAATTAATTTCAAGCAACCGATAAAACCTCAGAAATCACCTTGAACTAGAGCGATTAGACATTAGCATAACCACGTACATGATTTAGAAGTTTCAGAACCAAGAAAGATAGTTAATCCAAACAAGAAGTCTAATCAACCAAGCCAAGAAATAAATCAAGCAAATTTTGATCCTAAAAAGCATATATAACACCTAATTGTTATAATTACATCCAAACATCTTTTATTGACTTGGGATTGCATTATATGGTTTCTAAGTCTTATTAGGGCTTCCTTAGGGTTTCTTGGTTTTTCTTTCCGATTTTACCCTTTTTAGGTCAACAAACCCTAAAAACACTTTTCCAATAAAAACCCTAATAACTCAAATTGTCCAAATTAAGAGTCTTTATTCACAAATTAGTTTAAGAAGATTATTTTCCTACCTCCCTAATTGATTTCCATAATTCAAACTATTAAACCTAACAATGATAAAAAAAATTAGGGGTTTTATGTCCATTAATGTACTTTTATAATCATGGAATCCTAATTAAGCAAATTATGCACAAATATTATCCATTTAGATATAATCCATCCTTTTAATGTCAATAGGTTAAACCTTACTCAAAACAATTAGGGAACATGATTAGATCTATTTATCATCAAAACTTAGGGTTTTAAATCAATTAAAACCATTAAAGATAGCACAATTACATACTTTTTGAGTTCCAAGCAGATTGGTGCCTCAAATATATTTTTATTGAATTCCATGATTTTTTTGATCAAAAACCATATATTATGTGTTATTATCGAACTATCCCATTAATTTCTAAGATTTTTACAAGAAAAAATATTTTTCAACCAATCAGGGATAGCCACCTAATTTACTCGCCCTAATTACCGACCATGCCAGCGGAGCCGTCTCGAACTAATCAGCTTGCACCACACGACACCCGCGTCAGCGAGGCAACTTGCATAAGCGACAAAAATAGAATGTGAAAGGGCTGAAATACCCTTACCTCCAAAACACACAGTCTAAGGTAGAGTCATAATTCTCCTGCACCCTTCTTCAACCTCTCGTCCCTCACCTCTACTCTAGGCAAGTCAACTGCCTCATTGACTTTGCAATCTAGCACAACAGTGAGAAGAATAGAGATGTCCTCACCTTCTTCTCACCTCCGTGAACTCGCCCATGGCTTCAATTCACCGGTGGTGACCTGAATGATCAGGGCGATGAGAGGATTCTCTGGCGAGGTTGGTAGCATGAACGACCATTAAAGATCGATCCTTCTAATGCAATTGGACACATGAACAAGTTCTCCTGATCTTTTGGATGCTTGTGAGCAAGTTTGGGGGTTCGCAAAGGGGATGTACTCCGTATTTATACTTGTGGGTCGGGCATGGAGACAGTCAATTAAGGAAATCTCTGATAGACTCCCAAACTATGTATCACTTAGGATGGTTTATCTTTGCTTGCTCTCCCCAATCCATTGGGAGTGTTTCTAGACTCGCACACCAAATTGGCGAAGAGGAATCTGATAAGGAAACAACCTAGTCATGTTCCCTGTCACCACACACGACTGGAGGTGGAGGATGGTGGTGTGCCATTGGATCCCAGATCCAACGATCCACATCATGTACACATGAAAATAGTCAAATAAATTTATTCCTAATTGAATTAGATAATCGTGACATTTATTGTTATCCCTCTCACTTTAGGAAACTTTCAAAAATTCATAACTCCTAAACTAAACATCCTTTTAATCCCAAATTTTAAGGGAAACTCTTTAATAACTTAATTTTTCTTGTGTGCAAAGTTTTGAACCAAAACTCCAAATGAAAGAGTCTTTTCTTCATATGCAAGTCATTTACCCAAAATGCATATTTTATGCAATTAAAATTCATATTTTCTCTTTCTTTCTCTTCTATTTTCTTTATTTTGATTTCTTTTCTCATTAGAATCCATGTGGAATCGAAACCTAATCAATAGTGGCCATCCATACCACTTTCTAGAGAATTCCACATAATTCTAACATATGCATACAATTATCCTTTATTTCTTTTATTATGGAATTTCTTTTAGCTCATCTCCCTTTTTTATCATTATTGGATTTATCAAATCAGTATGAACCAAGAAATTATGCATCCAAGGAAAATATTGCAAAAAAATCCATTCTTTGATAACAAACCATACAATTTTCCATTCAATGTGTTTTTATTAGAAAAATTGAATTTCAATTTATAAAAGAAAAATTGAGGTTATAACATATAACATGATAGAATTTCATATTCTCTATTTGTGCATTGCACTGAAAATAAAAATAAATATGCATTGTGTCATTTCTGCATAATTGTATCATGTAGGTTGCAACTGCATTTATTTTGGATAAGATGTAAGAATATTACTTTGTGACACACCTCAAGAAATTATGAGAAAACTACCTATTCATACTCCATGCCGTGTAATTGTGAAATATCCTAGCACTACATTTAATGGTGCTAAAAGAGGGTATATTTGTATTTAAAAAAATTATGAATATAAAAAGGAGGAAAAGGATATAACAAGGCATATTAATCTCTCCATTTGCTACAAAAGGGTGTGTCACTCAAATAAATATTATTATTATATATACACACATATATATAGTCCATTCATTCACTACCCGTGCAGGTAATTAAGGTTAGTTACCTGTGCATCTATTTTGTAATAGGAAGACAAATATTTGTAATAAGACAACCAAAATTTTACTGAGATGACCCAAATTGCAATAGAAAGACTCATTTTGTAATACAACATAAATTGCTTACTATTTCATAATAAATACCATTTTTACTATTTTTTTAGGGATACTAAAAATTCATGTTGTATTTACAAAATGAGTCTTTCTGTTACAATTTTGGTCATATCATTACAATTATGTGCCTTCCTATAATAAAACAAATCCATGGGTGTATATATATATACCCATATATATATATATATATATATATATATATATATATATATATATATATATATATATATATATATATGTATATATATATATATATATATATATAGGGTTTATCTTTAATGCCCATGCTAGTAGCTACCCGCTCCAAAATTAGTTACTTTTTCTACAATTTTTTACTTACACGTGTACATGGTTACATTAGCTTTCAAATACTTACACATCCATAGTAGTTATAGTTGTAGCTGATATACATTTACATATTTATTGTAGAACTTTACCTATATAGTATGCCCAATTTTACCTTTTTAGTCGAGTAGTTACTTAATTTTCTAACCAAATAGTTACTTTTAGGGTTTCACGGGTAGCAAACTTTAAGTTACACACACAAGCAATGAATGAACCCCCCCCCCCCACCACACACACACACACACACACACACACACAAATATATATATATATACATATATATATATATATATATATATATATATATATATATATATATATATATATGTTTGTGTGTGTGCCCCCTTAACTCTTTTAATAGGATGAAGCATTACAATGAATTCATCATACCACAATCAACAAAAAATACTTAGTTAGAAGCATGGAATTTCATAATTAATATAACCACATTGTTTCTTGCTTCTACATCATGACTTGAAATTAAAATGATCCTCTTATTCCAAGTTACCCACTCCATCCACCCCTTGCTCTTTTGGGTAGGCTATCACCTTGAATAAACCTCATACATACTTAGATGGGGATTGCTTTAGTTGTATATCTTTTGAATCTTATAAGAAAATGTACAATAGAGAAATTTGTGACACACTAAGTTGTATATAACTTTCCATGGTACTTCTTATGCTTCTAGAGATCTGTTTCTATATTACTTTATATGCCAATGTTTCTAATTTTCTTTTGACTGGTCACTTGAAGAGAAGCTGATTGTTACATGGTTGGGAGGATCGATTTGTTCCCATCAAATGGAGTGTAGATAATTGAGCGGAGTTTATTATTGTTGTTTCTCTACTAGTTCATTCAATCAAACCTAAAGAAACCATTGCTTGAGAAAAAAGAAATATTCAAGCTTATATTTTAATGTCCCATGCCATTTGGAAGATTTTATATGTTGATTTCTCTGGAACATGTATGTTGTCATTCATATCTTATCAAACTAGCATGTAATATTATGCATCAATATTTCTTATTTAAAATGCATTATGCACAAAGTTATCATATTATATCTTGTCCTAATGCATTGTTGGTGCAATTTCAAGCAATTTGTCTATTTATAGGAAAACTTGGTACCGAAGATACCCATCTTAGTACCACTAGACTTTTTTTTGAAAAAGGACACGAACTTCCCCAAGAATACCCAATGCCATCAAAAGCTCTTGTTACCACCAAGATCCCATGTGTAATACTATACAAAACCTTGTTGGTGGGACTAACTTGATATCAATAAGAGAACAAGAAACCATGAGATGAAACTTGGTACCACCAAAACAATTCTATACGCTAAAGGAAAAGGCAGTGTTGGTAGTTTCTACTTGATGTTAGTGGTACCGAGCAAACCATTTTGATGGAGTAGATCATAGTGATACGATCCAATGACATATGTTATGTCTTGGATATCTAAATACCTTATAACAAAAGAGACATCTGATCATTAGAGATCATCTCATTATTGACACAAAAACCAAGGAGAAGAATGTGGAGAGGTTGATTGGTGATTCAAGCTACTTTGAGGAGCAATTTGAAAACCAAAACCTTGTCCTTTCACCCCTCATCTTCAGAGGGGATCTTCATTATTCATGTATCCATGTTTGATCTAGATAGATTCATGTTTTTCTTTTCTCCAATTTTTTGTGATTCCATGTGCAACATGTAGAATAAATCCCCTTCTTTTCTAGTACCTGAGAGTAACCAAACGTATTTTTGTGCTTAAAAATATTTATTTGTAGATGAATTGTGTTCCTTAGAATAATAGTGACAATTTGATTTCAAAATGCCATGTTCATTATAGATCATGGTGACCATGTTTTAGTAGATTTAAAAGAAGGGTTTAATATTGGATGAATTTTTATTAACACAATTTACAACATGAATCAAAAGAGGTCTTATAATTGTGAACAAGAGTATCTATAGAGATTTTTTAATCATTTTAAGTGGAATAGTAAACACCACTTAAGGTGGGTTTTGACCACATTCTAATAGGGCATATCCTCTAGAAGGAGTGATTCTAGCTACAAGTTCCCAATTCAAAAGAGACATTGATTCATTTATATATATATAAAAACTAAGTATAAAGAGAATTTTGGTGAAAGTGGTGATCCTAGAAATCTCATAAAGTTGCTCCAAACCAATCCTTCAACATACTTTTATAATCTTAATTTTACCTTTTGATCAAACTACTTAATCTTTTCACCGGCCTCTCTGATTTGATTCTTTTTGTTAGTAGTTTCTACTACCCAATTCCCTGAGTTTGACACTCAGACCTCACAATTCAGATATTACTTAATTACATGCACTTGCATTTTTATGTGTAGAAAAATCATGTCAATAGACATTCGATATTACATAAAGAATGATCTCTTTGTCAAATATTAACAAGGAAAAATCTCAACCAACACATATGATAAAGAAAAATGAACAATGAAGCAAGTGATTATGTCATATAGTGATAAATGGAGTGGGTATAGAAAACCCAAAGGAAAATGTGAAAGGTTTAGTAAAAATCACATAATTTGAAGTCTTGGTGTATTGGAATAGATACAAGACCATGAACGTATTAGAAATGATAGTATGTAGGAATGATAAAATAATTTCCTCAATATTTAACAAAAGAAAAACATGAGTCAATACCAATAAGTGAAGGAATGGGGTTATGCATAGAAAACTTGATATATACCATTTTCATAACATAGGTACTTTCTGCCACATGTTTGAGAGAGGAAATTTGACGCTTATCTCAGAATTTGATATATACCATTTTCCATGTTACCTTTTGAAGAAGATGTCACACTTGCATTATCAACCCTAAGTCTATGATGGGTTTGAAAATGAACCTTAAATTCATTCAAATCTTAACTATGATTCTGATACTCTAGGGGTTCTATGGATAATATGATAAATGGAACACTAAATGTTAAGTTAGGAGTTCAAGAAAATGTCTAGCAATATATCCTTTGAAATTTAATTCACTTATGTGAAATTCTTGGGATAGATATGGAAAAGATCATAGTCTTAGGTGATTTTCAATTTTATGATTACAACTAAATAAATTGCATGGGTTACTTAAATTGATAAGGTTCATGTGAGGTTCCATTCACCCTCAGGTATAGGATACAATTTACAATAAGTATCTTTTCAAGAGCATAATCAATATAATAGGTACACACAACTGACACAAATTATATGTGTGTGTAGAGTGCAAGTGTACTCAATGAAGTAATAATGGAATTTTGAGTTTCTCATGTCAAACTTAGGGATTGGGTGCTAGAAACTACTACCAAATAGAACCAATCAACTAGACCAAAGAGAAAACTATAATTTTAATGAAGAAATAAAGAACTAAAACTATGAAAGCAAGTGAAAGATGGGTTTAAAATCAATTTAATGGAATATATAATATAATTTCTCTCATAAAGGTACAATTCATACTTGATTTCTATTTATCCATACGCAAATTAACATTACTCTTTAATTTACTATATCTAGCTAGTATTACCTACTTCCATAGTTTACTGCATTGTTTAATCTAGCCAAAACTTGATTTCATAATGTTCAAGCAATAGACTAAAAATTAAGAAGTTCTTCATAGATACAAATCATCATAATGCTCATCTCTCTTTCAAAGTGTGTTATTAATTGTGTTAATGATAATATATTCAATATTCAACCCCTCTTTCAAAGCAGTAAAATATCTACTGCATGGTCAAGATAACCAATCATGAAAATGATAGTTCAAAGTCATATTATCAATTAAATTGCAAGAAATTATGTAAATTAATACATAATTATATTCAAGTAGAAATTAACATTAGAATAATCTCAGGTCCTAGAGAATAAGGGGATTAGCCTTACATGTTTACACGGTTTAAAAATATTTTATGGAGAAAATAAAACATCAACTATCTGGATAAAACCATGGGAAAATGACTAACAGATATCCTTCACTAATATGACTATGAACATGCAACATTTTTGCTTCCAAATCAATCCTCTTATTAGTTGAGATCTACACTTTTTGGTCTTCTCCACATTCTTCTTTCCTCGAATACATTTCTATGACACAAAAGAGATTCTTGTGACGACCGCAATCACTTAGCTGATATAGGATCCTATACTACAAAGAAATATCATAGACTATCAAATTAAATAACTTAATTCGGTCATCCGATTATGCAGGTTCAATGGTATTAAATTGAGTCAGTGCTACTGACTTTGCAAATTGCTTGTTTGACCTAGATTATGTGTGTGCCCCCGACTATGAAGTTGGTTGTACCAATAATTTCTTGTGATATTATGGATGTATAGTGAATACCATTGAGTTATCTGTTGGTGGCACTGATAGTGGCTCTTAGTAGCGTCGAGATTAGTTATTAGTGTCAAATTTCTCATATGGACTTCTTATCCATTTTTGTGATTAAATTTGTGGCACTGAGATGGATCTTGGTGCAACAAAATTCTATTTTAGATAGCCAATTTTTATACAAGTATGCAAGAAATGATAGGATGAGGTAACATATTATAAATTCTTATAAATTGTATGCTAAATATAAAATATTGATGCACTAAGTATTACAAGGAAACTTCAATGCAATATGTATGTAAACATATAATTTATGAGAGGAATCATCATCTAAATTGATACAAATTAGCCTATTAAATAACAGTGAAAGACGGTGAATCAAATTCCCCTAAGCGTGAATATTTCTCATCCTTGAGCAATATTAATCCTATTTTT
Source organism: Alisma plantago-aquatica (assembly GCA_963693085.1). NCBI lineage: Eukaryota > Viridiplantae > Streptophyta > Magnoliopsida > Alismatales > Alismataceae > Alisma > Alisma plantago-aquatica. Next base: position 369,009,771 of record OY856410.1, on the reverse strand, counting down.
GGTTACAAAGACAACAAGAAGACAAATCAAATGGACATAACTCTCCTAACCATTATCCACCTGTTAGCCACAAAATTGGCCCTAGCCAACCACAAAACAAGTAGCTACTCATAAGCAATCAATCATGCTCATAATGGAAAAATTGACAGTACGCCCAATGAAAACACAATTATAGCAAAAATACATCATGTCTAGTAGGACATACTTGGTGTACCATATGGTCTCCTTATCTATATTGATCTAATTGAGAAAAACCTTATAAATGGATGTAGTTACCCTAATAAACTTAAATGAGGAAAAAAACCATGGTGGTAGTTTACCTTACAAAGCAATGGATGAATGGGATGGGTGGAACAAAAATAGCATTCAAAAGTAATGTAAATAATTTATGCAATAACAAAACATCATGCATATGAATGATGGATGATGTGAAATGAAAGATCTCCTAATGCCTAATAACTTTTGCTAGAATGATGCTTGCATGGATGTCTCATCATAATGATGAGACTATAGGCCTACGGTTTTTATAATGACTAGACTCCACAATCTCCTTTATTATGATAGTGAGATATATCATCAAATTTAGTGATACTTTTGCTCCTTTTGTTTTATTTTTTATTTTTTCCTTTGAAGAAGGAGTAAGGATATATATTCTTATCTTTGATGGAGATATAGATGGAGAGGATACAAAGATAATAATTTATGAATGATGAAATAAAATACACAATCTATATGAAAATTGTTATGCCAGACTAAAATGCCAAATAACATGCACCTTTTTCTTCTTCAATGAAAAAAACTAACTCTACGCTTTTTACATGTAATTTAGTGCATCAAGAAGAACATAAATTGGATTAGCTTGTTCATCTTATAGTGGTCAGTATTTATGAAATGAAGGTTGATGAGATCACATGACTAAAAGAGACTATCTTTCCAACCATGATATGTCCCTTTCCCATTAACTTGTAAAACATGGTAACCTTTAAGTGTATTTCCAAAATGTATATGAAAGTTCACACTACTACTTGGTTGGTTTGGAATTAAACATCATCATCATGATACAAACCATATGGTTAAGTCATGTGTATCATTCACTAAGCATGTATTCAAGTTAATTGGTCCAAGTCAAAGCTAAATTTTCATGTCTAAGAACAAAGTAACTATATCTTAAGAGATGAGAATGAAAGCACATTCTAGACTATATAAGGACATGATACTATGTATCACAAATGCATTTCTAATATACTTAACTTGTGTACATTCTTTCACTAGGTATATGTGGAAATTCTAGAAACTTAAGAATATCTAAACTATTAAATAACACAAATAGGAAATAAAAACATAAGGATGCAAGATAAAAGATGGCATTCCATACCCACGAGAATGGATTTTACATTGTGCTTAATGCCAAAACCAAAAATAGAGGTGGAACATGTGTATTTATTTTTCATTATAGTGGAGGAAATATATCTTGCTAAAGTTGTGGATCATATTGGAGGAATGTGCTCGTGAAAATGGGTTGTAGGAGGGAGGTGGTGGTGGTTGTGGATGGTTTCCATAGTCCTCTTAACTCTAATAATGATTATTGAGCAATCTAGGTGTACTGTTCTACTCACTAAAAGTGGGTGTGAATGTGTTCACAGTTTTTAAGATATAGGCACTCATTTTTTAACATAGGTTTTAGGTGAGTGAAGAGCTCTTCTTGGCAATAGATGTTGCGCTCTTGATGGCCCTGTAATTGAGCTATGGTTTCTTGGTGTTGTTGTTGACCCTGTTCAATGTCTCTAAGCATGATGTACATACTTGATATAGAGTAGGGGTCCACTAACACCGACCAAGAAGATGGAAAAGTAGATGTGTCATGATGAAGTAGAGTGTGGTGTGGCCACCCTATTGGTGTAACCATTTCAGTTTCCTCCTCTGTCACCTCTTTCACTCATTTAGTAGGCCAATGGAGTAGACAAATGCCATGTAGGTAGAAAATTGGATCCAAAAGTGCACTCTCACCCTTCTTAAACAAGATGTACACCTTTGGACCATGCTTGCTAATGATCTTGGTGTTGCCGAAGCGTGTGAAGTCCAAGTTCCCCTTGGACTTTAGAGGTTGGAAACATGAGAGGTTGAGGAAAAGATAATATAGTCATAGGAGTGAACAAGCCCCCAAAGTGTATATGGAGCTTATTTTTCTAAATCTTTCCAACATGGTACACATGAATAAGATAGAACACACCTAGGTTAACTCCCTCAGTAGTTGAGACTCAATTCCTTTGGTGAGAAGTGCCCATATCAAGTAGAGGTCAATAGATTGTACCTTTCCCTGTTCATGGATTGACATGAGGAATAGTGTGTTTATCAATAGATGGTGAAGGAGGAGCACTAAAAGACAAAATGAATTAACTACAATTGTTTTAACTATAAACATTATATATCTAGCTAAAACTACTCTATGATAACAAAACACAAAAATGTGACCAAAAATGTGTAGTTAGTTCCCTCTATGATCACCCAACATAATTACTCTCCCTCTCCACATATCCCTATCTTTGGACAACCACAACATGTAACTGATCCCTTGTATTCATATTAGGGCCTTCACTCAGAAAGGGGTTTGTACATTTCTTCTTCTTCATCATCACTCCACCATAAGGATTGTTTTCTCTGTGGTTCTTCCTCCCAATTTCTCCACTCAAAATATTGGGGGCTCATTGATCTCCCAATGCTTCTTCTCCATAGCACCTCCCAGTAAGGGTGTCACAGGTGTCCATCTTCTTTGTGCTCTACCCACAATCCTACTTAGCAGAAAATTTTCCTTGCAATGCCTCTTCCTATAACCTTAAGGGATTGGAGGTTCTCTCTTCTTCTCTATAGCTCCAACCAAAATCATGAGGACACCATAGGTTGGAATCAATCAATTAAGAAGACTACATATGATTTTTTGTAGTAGTCATAAGGGTTATATTACTTACTTATGTAATCATGACATCATTATTGAATTATGGATTGCAAAATAAGCATAATTTTTATGGTTGTATTATATTTCAACTACACCATTTTTTAGGTTTTAACTCTATAAGTGTCCACTCAGTTATCTTAGCACCTTGTATGATACATGTTGTAAACATGGGCTATGAGGAAATCATGATGGATTGAAGCATGTTATCCAATGGTGTGACAATTTTTGTAAGATTTTGGCTTGGTTTGAATGACCAACGATTTGTGATCCCTATTCACATGATTCCGTTATTTGTGGAGATATAGACAATCCATGTCATGAATATGGAAATTGTTGGATTAATTTTTTCTTAGAAATGAAAGTGAATTAATATGTAGGGTCATATATTGTTGGTGTGTGATATTTCTTATTAAATATGGGCCTTATTAATCTATTGATACTATTTCTTGGAAATAAATAATGAAAAATATTATGATCTCTTTATTTTAGGTGTGGGAAATATTTCTATAATTATTTAAAGAGTATGCTTCAATTCTTTTTGAATTACTACTACAAACGGTTCTCCAATAGTCCCTTCAATAACTGGTAACTATCAAATAAGGTACTACTTCTCAGTGGATACACATGTGTTTCAGATTTTTGTGTCGATTGCATTACTATATATCGGACTCCTATTAAATTTGATCAAATCCATGAAGTACATGTCTTTAACCAATTGGTTAAAAATTGTGCAAATAGGACATGTTCTTTGTGTACTTGAAGCCACAATCTTTGACTACTTGTCTACCTCTTCCTTCTTGTTTACCCTCTCTTAGACTACTATATTTTTCTTTATAACCTTATCACATTCAATATGCTTACTTAGTATAGTTCATTTTAATTATTATTTTTTTGGTGCAAATAGGGTGGGGTACCTCTTTACTAAACTTGAAAGTAGGGGTAGTTAGAAGGTATAACCACCAAACAAAGAAAGAAAGGAAAAACCATACATACTATTCGACTATTTGTACATAGTTGACTACAAAGAACAATAACATTACTATTGCATACTCTTCAACCATCACGCTAAGACCAAAAAGGCTCTTCTATTCCTCTCCCTCCATAGCAGAAAAATAATCCTTACAACTAGTAGCTTATTCTCGCTTCTAAAGAAGAGCAAATCATCAAAGTTTCTTGATAAAACCTGATATTTTCTAAAGAATAACTCCCAAATGTGAGTAGTAAAGCAACAGTCAAAGATAACATGTTTCAAACTTCCACATTCTCCTCACACATATAGCACTCGAAGGGCAACTGATAACCAATCTTCTGCATGTAAATAGTCGTAGGTATTTTGCCAAGGAAGCCCTTACAAAGAACACGAGAGCATCTTCTCTGAATATTGTTTGCTCATATCCATTTTCCCCATGGCAAAGTCATCATCTTTCTGAAGATGTTCCAACCTTCCTTCATATTGAAGTATGTATTCCCTTTGAAGAGTATACAGTCATCATCTTTAGAAGGCCTTGTCTATTTGTCCAAAATTTCTATAAGTTTCTCATAGCCTCTGAATTTAGGGATATTCCACTCACCATCTTCAACACAACTACTCACTTTGCAATTTATACCTTCACCCAGCCTGAAAAACAAATTGTGGGTCAACCAAATCTAGTAATATTTCCCCTTCTTTCATCCAAGGATCTAACCAAAATAGAAGTTTATTCCCATTACCCAAATAGATATCAACATGCTACAATAACAAACTTCTATTCTCAATAATATTTTCTAAAACCAATAGGAATTGACTTTGGATTCTACATACCACAAATTTTCTTATTAAAAATATCTCTCATGAACCCATTTTATCCATAGACCATCCTTTTTAGTAGCAAGGCACTAGAGATTCTTCAACATCCCTCATGTAGACCAATCAGTGATAGACATGATACCATGACCACCTTCTTCTTTTGGTATGCAAATGAGCTCCCAAAAGAGAACATGGAGATGCTTTTTATTAAGCAAGTCATTCCATAAGAAATCTTTCATCATTTTCTCAATAGTTTTATTCACATATTTTGGTAGAGGAAAGGCAAAAGTCTAAAAAATGCTATAAGTTGACAAAGTTGATATAATAAGTTCATTTTTTCATGCTTGAGACAGTATACGACCCTTCTAAGAATCTGGTCTTTCTTTAATTTTATCCAAAATAGGTGCACATAGATCTTTAGTGAGCCTACATGTGAAGAGTGGCATACCTAAATACCTTATTGGAAGAGTACACATCTTAATATTCAAGATGTCCGCAATATTACCCTCCACAACCATTTTACTCAAGAAAATTTGGCTTTTCTCATTATTGAGTCTCAGACCTAAAATTCTACCAAAGGTATCAAGAATATATCTTAAGCTCTATGCATTACTATCATCAACTTTGGAGGACAGAAGTAGATCATCTACAAACACAATGTGAGAGACTAAAGCTTTATCCGAGACTTCAACATGTTTGAAGCTCCCTTTACAAACCTCTACATTAATAATTAATGTCAAACCCTACATAGCAATTAAAAATAAAAAGAAGTCAATGGGTCTCCTTGTCTAACCCCATTAGTAGCATAGAACTGCTCAGTAGGCGATCCATTGACAAACACCTTATAGGAAGCTAAAGACAAGGTTTCATTTACCTAGTCAATCCAACAACCATGAAACCCATTTTCCACATGAGAAATAAGATATAATCTCTTCTAACTGTGTCATAGTATTTAGCTAGATCAGCCTTAACAGACATGATCTTCTGTGAGCTCATAAAGGTACTCAAAATTTCATTTTCCCATAAGATTGCATCACCAATTCTTCTCCCATGAAAAAAGCAATTTGGTTGCTATCTATAAGCGTGGGCAAAACAAACTTAGCTCTATTAGCCATAATCTTTGTAATGATCTTATATATTACATTACACAAAGATATGTGTCTGAAATCCTTTAAATTTGAAGAATTAAGCACTTTAGGGATGAGGGAAATCAAAGTTATGTTACATTCCCTTCACATCTTCCCTGAGCTAAAGAAGCTTTGAACTTCCTGAACAATATCATCACCTATTATGTCCAAAAATTATTTAAAGAAAATGGAATTGAAACCATTAGGCCCTGGATCCTTGTCATCCTTCATATTCTTCACCACTTCCTCAATCTCAGTTTCAATAACTACCAGCCTCAGTTTATTAAATTGCTCAGTAGAGATTCTTGGAAATTCCTGATCCTCATTCCAAGCAACAACATCATTTGAGGAACTATTAAACAGATCATCATAGAAGTTCCTAATGTTATCTCTAATAACATCCATGTCATAAACATTAGTACCTTCTTAGTCAACTAGAATATTAATATTATTTCTCAATCTTCTCGACTTGATGGATGCATAAAAGAAAGCCAAATTTTTGTCATCTAGCTTCAGCGACTATATTCTACTCTTTTGTTCTAGAAAACTTTCTCCATCCTTCATAGCTTGTAAAGCATCCAATCTTAACCTGGTTAAGAGTTCTTGGTCATGCATATCCTCTGGGTCAGTATCAACAATCCCCTACGTTCTCATGGCTTGTGCTTCAAGTTCTTTGGCCCTAGATAAGTAGTTGCCAACACTTTCTCTATTCCACTTCCTCAATTTTTTTGTCACAACATGGAGCTTATAATAGAATTTTTACATAGGAGTACCAGTAAAATTAGTCCCATTCTAGGCACCATCAACAACAGCCTTGTAAGATGGGTTACTGGAACAGAAATTAATAAAATGAAAAGGTGTCGCTCCCCTCTTCCCTCTATCAAATCTGAGGGCAATGATCCTATGATCACTTACCACGGAAGTTATAATTTCACCCCAATATTAAGGAAAACTAGTGATAAAGTCCACATAGAAAAACATACAATCAATTCTAGAGAGTACTCACTCCCTCTTGTTGTGCCTATCCCAAGTAAAAAATTGTCCTTTAGTAGATATTTCCGTCAGACCCATACTACTAACAACTTTATTAAAATCACTCATACTCATATTTGAAGGAGGATTCTTTACCAAGCTTTCTATGAAAAATCTTACAATGTTAAAGTCTCCCAAAACACACCAATATATAGGCATTAGATTCAAAATAGGCACAATAGTGTCCCGTAACAACACTCTATATGCATCATCATTTTCCCAATATACAACAAATCATTCAAAAGACGTAGCCCCTTTTCTAATAGTACAATGTACAATCTATTCGTTGACCATAATTTTTTCAACTTAAAGACCGGGATCCATCCATAGAACCATAATTCTTGTATAAGAATAGAAATTTGAGTTATCCACAAAGAAATCTCCATGCCACAAATGATCCACAAACCCCTGAACATCATTTTATTGAATCTAGACTCCATAATAATATAAATATTTGCCTTATTCCTACTCATCTCCTTCTAAATGTGAGGAACTTTATTAAACCTTCTCTCACATTATGTGATATAATCATGAAGGGACTAACCATTTGGAAGGAGATTCACATCTTGCTCCTTCTCTTCAAAATTGGACAGAGGAGAATACTTTTTCAGCGAAGAAGGAATAGTGTTGTTCACTAATACATTTGGAATAACTCTAGGGGGGATTTTGACTTCCTCCCCCTAGTTTCCCAACCAACTTCTACAGAAGGTATAGGAGTGACATTGTCAGCCAGCACCTTTTTACCTTTTGTAGATCATGAAGCAATTTCAGTATCACCTACTCCATTAGTGTTGTTGTCCTTTGATCCAGAAACAACCGAAACATGGTTGACTATATCGACCAACACTTCTTTATCTTTGTTTTTATCAGCTCTGAAACCTACAGTGTTAGTAGAGTCAACATTAACTTCAACCACATTAGAGGCTATATTAGTTGCACTTAACAGATCACTCTCTAGAATGCATTCCTCAACATCAATAAATACTTCAACATCCTCATCCAGTGAAGATTTCTTAGATACCCAGTTCTTAGTCACTCTCTTCTTTGGGGATCTACCCTCCTTCCTTCTTGGCTCATCACACAGAGAAGATTCATGGCCATAGAGACCATATATCAATCACTTAGATGGCTCCCATTCATATTCGAATTTGATAGTATCCAACTGCCCATCATTGTTGACAATCTAAAATTCTTTTGGATAGGAGAAGTTAGAAGGGATCACCAGTTGTACTTGAACATACTCCTTCAAAACTCCAATGTCAGTCTATCAAGATGGACAGGACTGCCTAAGATAGAGCCAATGTTGTTGAACGTCTCCACATCCCACAATTTGAGAGGCAGATTATAGATATTCATCCAAAATAGGATTTTTGTTAGCTTCATCTTTTCTAACGGCTCCCCACACTCCCATTTCTTGATAATGAGTGGCTTTCCAACCACAGACCAGGGCCCTCCATCAATTGTTGTTTCCAAATCTTCATCATTTGCAAACATTACGATGAAGAAGGCCCTTACTTGAGATCTGACTTCTATAGAGCCTTTCACCTACCATAACAGAGCAAGATGACAAACACGGTTTGATCAGTGTGATTTGATCCCCACTACATATCTGATCACCATCCTACTTCACCTAGAAAGCATGCATTCATTAATGAACTTTGGATACAACATCTTCCTTTTGACCATCTGAACCTTCGTCTTAGTCAGATTGACCAGGCCACCAACATTCTTCTCTTTGAATAGCCCCAACTAGTCCATGGATTCCTTCACCATAGATACATTGTTTGAGGATCCTTTCACTGTCTTCAACACTAAGAATACCTTGCCAAGGCCTGGATCTAGAGGGTCATATGTCGCCATCGTCTTGGCTATTTCCCCCTCACTCGCGATTGCCCCATCATCCTTAATAAGTATTGTAGATGAAACAAGTACATTTTAGTTCATTTTAATTATTTATATCACATAAGTTTCCTAGACCGTATTTTGACCATAAATGTGTAAAACATGAGGCTTACAACTGAGAATTCTTGTGTCAGTGAAGTATCTCTATATAAAGGATGAAAGTCAAAAAATTTAATCGGGCATAACACTATGATTTCATTTAGTGAGGTATTTATGAGGGTTACATGTTCATTTTTCATTTCTATTAGCTCAATTATTACTTCTTGTAACAAATTATAACTTGTATATTTTGTGTGCATATCATGTCTTGTGCAAACTTATGTGTCAAATATTTTTCTCATATCCATATAAATGAATGTAGATGACTTGTTTGTGCTTACCCATATGGTAGGTTTGAGGTTTATACTAGGAAAATACACACAATTGTCTTACATCATTAGATTGTACATTTAGAAAGGGGACGTTGTTTGTGGCTATACATAAATTCTATCATATGTAGATTTTGCAATTATTTTTAGTTGCTGCAAAAATTAAAATTTAGAGAAATAATTGAGAATATGGGTGTATCAATTGGGAGGCATCATAATCTGTATGACATAATAGTAGCATTAGTAATTTGATTGATTTATATGTTGTGAGAATTATTTGTTCATAATTTTATTAATAGAAGTAGTAGTTGTGTATTTGCTTAATCTTAACTTTGGATGAACTTAAGATGAAAGAATTTTTCTTCAAAAGATTGCCTCTTCCTTCATCATCACTTCTATCTCTAGACCATGATTGTTCTCATGTTACGATGAAATTTATCTTCTCCTTCATGTGAGTTCGATAGAACACATATATTTTCAATAACATTGCCAATTCATTTTTCTGCAACACTAACTGTCATCAATTCTTAATTTTACTTAACATCATTGTCCATTATCATAGTCACAGCTCTAGTTGGATAAGTTTTTTTGGTGCACAATCTCTTATGAAGTAGCATGGGAACCATACACTTACTAACCAATCACTTTCCACATAATTTTCTAATCAAGAGATAAGAAAGAAACCATTCAGACCATGAATTTGTTCTCGTAAGTATGTTTCACATAATTAAGTCAATTCCCCAATTTTAACTAAGATACTTGAGTGAACAAGTTAGATGCACACTAACTACTATCCTGTTTCACATTAAGTACAAACACTCCATGACTAACAAATGGTGACATCCCAACTAATTAATGTGTACCTTCCGAGTAGCATCTTCTAGGGGCTATTGGAGAATGGTAATGTCTTTATGGTTATGCATATAGATAAAGACATATAAGAATGCAAAAAACAAGTGGGCTCTTTCATCCATAACATATATTATTACTTTAATTTATAGATCTTAGTAATATGATTTTTTATTAATATAGGCAACCTCCTACACATTAATGAATTGATTCAATGATCTTTTCCCTTAAGATGTTGTCTTAATTACATGATATAAATAAATTTAAATTAATAATGTGAATGTATTCTTATTCAAAAAGACAAGTTCATGTCAAAAAAATGTTGGGGTGTATCAGTAGAACATTACAATCTTTTGTGTACTTGTAGCATTTGGATGACCATGACATCCAAATCCAAGGTGAGGTTGACCACAACATATGTATTGTATATACCCTTTGTGATCATGATTGTAATCTCTAGAATTATTATACCATTTAGGGTGTGATTCTAGGGTACTCTTTTTATAGATTTAGAGTTTAATGTATATTAATTATAATTGCTACATGTGTTGATACACCAACAACACATTCAACATTTTAGTGATTGTTATAGGTTAAAGAAGGATTGTGGATGAAATGTCTAATGTGGGATTAAAGTGGATTACACAAACGATAGCAATTATTTCTAGTGTGAGATATGCGGGGCTCTTTGGAAAAATCTCAATCTCATCATGCATTAGTCAATCATTAACATTGGCCTCGAAACTATAGGATATGATGGCATTCTCAGCATTTGATGACTGCCTCCCCTAAATGTGATCAACTTTCGGGAGCCTATTCCTAAAAGAACCACTTTTATACATTCCTTCTTTTGTTCATCATTCACTGATATATAATTAAAGGTGTATTTTATGTACTTGTGTTCTTGTATCTGTTTCCTTTGCAGTTTGGTTTACAATATTTGATGTAGTTATCAGTATTTATCTTTGTTTGCAACATATTTTAATATATATGTTTTACAAATTATTGTTATTGTTCCATTATTATATCAATGATGAACTTAGCATATCTAGGATGAAATTTACAAAATATTTTTCCCTTTTTGTTATGCAAGTGCTTCTTGGGACTTCTTGGAGTAACTAAGCCTTCAATTTTAGGATTATAAGAATTTTATGTATGCAAAGGGTCATTTTGAGGAGACAACTGAGTATATATAATTATATATGTGGTATATATGTATTTGGCATACAATGTTATGTTAGAATTACATACTATAAAAAACGTCAGTACACCTAAAAGTTCCCATTTGTATGCATATTTCTCATAAGAGATTGATTTATTAGGAATTATGGAGGTGACAGACAAAACAAGAAGCTACAATAATTACATCCACGTTTCCATGAGTAGATCTTGTCAACAACAATATATCATGAAGTAGGGGTGTGAGATAAACCTTGTCATGGAGTAGATTTGACAAAATTGCCCACAAGAATATGATAAAAATAGAAAATGTTGACAACATCCTCCCAACACAATCATGAAAGTACAATTATCTCTATATTCTTTGCTCAGATGATGAAAACTTCATATTGTGTTCCTAGAGTTGGTGGGTAAGGAGTAGTCTTTTTGTTGACAACATGCTAGAATTGCAGAATCTCTTATCTCTCTCTCCTTGTGGGTATTGACAACTAGGGTTCACATGTCGAAATTTCTAACTAGGAACCTAGTCATCATGTCCTTGCTACAAGAAAGACAAGGAAGTAGGATTTCTAATAAAATTTGGAAAATAAAAAGACCAAGGTCTACTTTTTAGCAAACCATCTGGGATAACCATTTGGGTGACTTGACTATAATGGAACATATTGGACTAAGCTAACCAGTTCATTCATCAAGTCTAGTTAGGTAACTAGAGTGTCTAGTTAACCAATTTTCCTAGTTTTTGCTCGATCAAACAACTAGACCTTCCATTTGATTGGCTGGTTTGTCAAGTTAGACAGTTGGACGTTCCAATCCGTCACATGGGATTCCAGTTAATCTATCAATGATCTAATTCATTATCTAAGCTTTCTAGTAACCAATTAATCTTGTATAAAGATTATACTCCTCTTCCCTATACATCCTATGTGTGTGGCCCTATAGGATCCAAATTATGCTGGTAGTGATGTCTTTAATCATATTATGGCTTCATATGAAATGATTGGTATCTGGCATGACTTTATTGCCACCCAAGTAATTGAAGAAGTTGAAGAACAACGTCAACCTAGTGTTGTGACTAGTGTTATAATGGTTGCATTATCCCTTTACCTTAGATATCTGGAATGAATCTCGGGCATGGAAATTTCACCCTTTTAATGTTCAATCTTTGTTCCTTCATTTGGAGTAGACATTTTGAGACACATATAAGCTCAACATCATATGTTGACTCACATGAGCATGGAGATGCAATTCCTATCTCATTCATCAAGTGCACATATTATCACTCCAATAGGAGGGGAAAATTTAATTTACATCATCCAAAATAATACCCATGTCTCATAATGAGCCCAAGAACTAACTATATGTTAACCCTTATTCAATTTTATGTTGGGTAATTTTAAAGTACATTAAAAACATGTGATAACTATAGTAAAATCATGTTTATGGAACACAACCATCACTATCACATTGAGATAAAGTTCTAATAGCCATTTCTAGTTTCCATGTAACATACTAAAGTTGAGTCTATCCAATACACTTGTTCATAAAAAGTACATATATGGTTGACTTGATATCTAATATAATGAATAATGAAACATACTGATCAGTCAACACACCTACAACTCTTAATATATTATATTTGTCATAACTTCCTCAATAATATCTGAGTATGGACCTCGACAAGAATATATGCTCTTTATTCAGGTCCTCAACCTAAAATCACATGCCATTGAGTCATACATTCTTAGGACTTTATTATGTTTATTCATTACCTCATATTTAAGCAAACAAAATAATTGGATTGCCTTGATTAATAGTCAAATGAATACAAAGTATACCATTACAATCATCATATGGAAGGTCCTCAAGGAACACTACCAATAGTCTCCCAATTGTACTAGAGCCAATAAGTCATAAATCTAAGTCCAAGATATATAACATGACCATCATTCTTTTGTCATGAAAGAGCATTTGTAATAGGGTCCATAACATTTATTTTGGTTGGTACTTTAAAAATATTCACATATCCTTGTCATGTGACCTTTAGTATGATATACTAGTGTCATAGTATATGCTTAGAATGTTGATGTGATATGGGTTCCTTAGCTTGTGCAATCACTCAGTTGTTGTTGTAGTATATATTTATTGCATCAACAATGGATGTAACCACCCCTACTTCACCAATGAATTTCTTGATCTATTCATATTTCTTTGCAATGTTGGAGGCAACTAAGTACTCATCCTCCATTGTATAATCATCCACTAGACCTTCTTGATCCGTACATTTCTTCAAATGTGGACATTGAATAGCCTCATTGTAGGTTGTTGGTTCATCATCATCGACGACTAACACATTGTCTTGTTGTGTCACAAGAATAAAAATCTCAATGGTTTAAGAAGTGCCCTACTAGACCTTCGATGTTATTTTGTTACATGTGGAACCTGAGATTCCACAATAGTTTTTGAATATCTTGTTCCCCATCAACCTCCGTAGATTCCATGTTATCTTATTGGTCTCAAAGATCTTGAAATTCTATTTTCTTCCAACTATTTCCTCTAGAAATAAATTCCTTTTAAAGGAATAAGTCAGTCCATGCAAAAAAGACTTTGTTGTCAAATGGAATATGGATGTAATACCCCTTTGTTTCCTTGGGATTTTCATTTAAATGAAATTTGTCAGACTTGGGTCCCTACTTTTTTTAGAATTGTTTTTCTTGAAATTATACTCACAACACTAAATATTCATAAACGAAATATTGGGACATTTCCCAGTCCATATCTCATATTTTGTCTACTGAATTGATTTAGAACGTACATGGTTAACTTCAAACATTATGGTTTCTAAAACATATACCCAAAAGGAAGTAGTAAGAACAATAAAACTCATCATTGTTGTACCTAGTCTAATAGGGTGTGATTCCTTCTTTCTAATACACCATTATATTGTAGTGCTCCAGATGGATTCCATTGTGATACAATGCCATAATATTGGTGAAGGCGTAAACTCTTTGGTTATGTATTCCCTGACCTCAATTTGATCAAAGTATTTTAATACTCTTCCAAAGTTGATTTTGAACTTCATTCATGAATTCCTTGAAGTTTTCAATAGATTTTGACTTGTGTTTCATTGTATACACATAGCCATATCTATTGAGGTCATCAGTTAATGTGATAAAGTATTGATACCCACCTCTAATATTTGTGTTAAAAGGTCCACATACATCAATATATATGAGTCCTAATAAGTCATTCACCTTTTTATTATTACCAATATAAGGTGTCTTCTTCATCCTAAGGTGTCTTTTCATCCTTGTTAGTAAACAAGATTCCCATTTCTTAATTGATTCAAAATCAAACGAGTCTAGATATCCATCTTTATGGAGTCTAGAAATGTCCTTCCCATATATGTGGCCTAGACATCAAACCATAGATAATCTCTTTTTTGTGGCCGAGTTTAAGATTCTTAGTAGTTATGTTATAGATATTTGTCTTAGGATATAACATCTAAAGACCATAAGACATATATTGGGGCACCCCATAACAGATTTCATATTTACAAATATATTGTTGTCCATTATTAATATGAAATTCAACTCTATTCTTGTACAAAAATGAAAAATAAATGATGTGCCTATTTATGATAGTCACATAATAACAATTTACTAACTCCATTACAAGACCAAAGGGTATAGATAAATAATTTAGGTGCTTACAATAGTGGAAACAATTATATCTCCATTTGAAAATCATAGATCCACCTCCCATTTTATCAAGGGTCCACTTCTTTTTATATCATGCATATTTAAACATATGCGAGCTTCACATCCGGTATCTCATACCCATGCTGAAGAAGTAGATAGATTTATATCTAGAATATATATATTTGATGTGGATATCTCTATCCCCTACTTGTTGTTATTCAGTTCCTCTAGAAGGGGAGGACACTTTCTATTCCAGTGTTTAGCCTAGTGAAATGGTGAAAATCACCTTCCTTACCCACTTCTCCTTTGCCTTAGGTGCAGAAGACATAGACTTCTGACCAACATTATAATTTTTCTTGGCTTTTCCTTTTCCCTTGGACTTTTCTTCTCCTCTATTTACCATGAGCTCATATTTGGGATTGTATTTGTTCATTTGCCGCTCAACTATTCTCAACATGCCCATTAGCTAGTTGTTTTAAAAAAAATTTAATGTTGTAATTCATGCAATCAATTTTTATGAATTTAGAACAATTGTATGATCATAACCATGGCAAACTCTTGGCCTAAAGAAAATTACAATCATTATAGATATTCCACGTGCTGAATTAACTTGAGCACATGGGGCCCAATCAGATCACTTTCTATCATATTGCACTTAAATAATACCTCAGAGACATCATACCTCTCTTGCCTTGCTTATTCTTAGTACATGTTCCTGAGGCGTGTTATCATCTCAATAACTCCCATGTTCTCATTATACTTATGATGCCCATGATTCATGGAACATGGCATAAGGTATTTGATGTTGACGTGTATTTTACTACGCGCTTAAACGCAAGTATACGCGTCGAGTAATATAGGCCTTTGTGAGGCCCGAGTCAAACTCAGGGATACGTGAATTATTGGAGACTTCTACTAACTAATCGCAATCAGCTAGGCCGAATAACAAAGTAAGGGTTGTTGTCAAAATTAAAAGAAAATCAAACGAAATAAAGAAAACAATTGATTAAAGGTTAGTTTAATCAATTCAAAAGGATATCTTTAGGATGGCGGTTTCACCGCGGGTCAACATTGTATTAAGTTTTATATAATTCCTCACTCTTCTCTCTCTATCCGGGTAGTGGCCTGCAAACAGAATTACCCAATGTCGTGGTGTAATTCACTACTTAGGTTTAGGTTGATTCCACCGTCGTAGTAATCATTCCCCTAAACTAAGCGCATTATAAACGGTCTCTCAGTTCCCACCATTAATTTTACAACTCCTTTGTCAAGGGTTTATTTGAATAATGTAGGTTTCGTCTCTTTTCAATCGTTAATCCTTCTGTCGAAGTGATTAAGGGCATTAAGTTATTATTATGGTGATCAAGCATAACAATATATATGGAGAAAACGAATCTATACCACGGATTTGAGAAAGAAAATGTGAATTATCAATATAAAATTGTCATACAATGCATTCCCGGGCTACTCCCGGTCCTAAAGATGGAGGGTTTTAGCCTCTCATGTTCATCTCACACGAATACATGGTAGAAATAGGGGAATTCATAAGAAAAACGTGAAACAAGTGGGAAAACCCCTGAACGGAGAAGAACCGGCAGATCCTTGGCGTAGAATACGAACTTCCCCTCCTGTCGGTGGTGGTATTCGTCTTCGGCAGCGTCTGAATCACCCGGGATGAGCTTCTGGCCTCCATTCTCCTTTCTCTCCTTCCTCGGCACTCGTGCAATGCGATATCAGATCCCCCCCCGTCTGGGCGGCCGTCATTAGGTATAAGTCCCTAATTAGGTCGTCAAATAACAACAGCCGTCTGATCGAGATCAAAACAGATCCAACGCATATCTGCCGGCGTCGATACCATCGACGCGGGTCGATGGTATCGACCCAGCGGATTAGCGGCAGCTTTCCTTTCTTTTAGTCTGAGCGCCTGTGGTCATCTCGATACCATCGACTTGGGTCGATGGTATCGACTCTCTTTAGCGTCGGTTGTTGTCGTTTAGCGACGCTGTAGCTCTCCATGTGTCGATGGCATCGACTTGGGTCGATGGTGTCGACAGTTTCCTCGCCAGCAATCTGAAGGGATCTCGATACCATCGACTTGGGTGTCGATGGTATCGACTCTGTGCTGCTCCTCTCGTCTGGCAATCTGTGGCTTGGTCGATGGTATCGATGGAAGCAAATACTTGTTTTTCCTGAAATCTCACAACAAGACCAAGTAAATCCACACAAATAATAATATTATGATAAATAATGCTCAAAATAGTAAAACAAAGGGGATTTGACATAATATGAAGGCAAAGACCGAAATGAGTGAATTATGCAATATTATCCATAAAAATGAGTAATTAGAGAACAAAACACATATGAAAAAGGTCTATAAATGCGACTCAAAATCATAGCATCAAACTCCCCTAAGCTTAAACATTGCTCGCCCTCGAGCAACTAATCCTTAGAATAGAATTGCAGATGTCAACTAAAAATCAACACACCAACCCACATCCCATGTGACTCCCACTGAACGTTCTCAAACCGGACTTCTCTAACCACAGAACAGTAATTACCCTAAAGGCGACAATAATCATCAATAAGAGAAATTATCCTTAAAACCGATGAACACTATCACATAAGGTAGTTAACATAATAAAATTCACCGATTCAGCATTGGTGCATCTTGTGATCGCCTACACTACATTGCTCGCCCTCACTACCATCTACAAGGAAGCAGTTCTCCTGATAATCATTAGTGAGGAGAAATTCACGGTGGCCTACCAATCCGAGCAACGGGTGGATGGAATGGGTGGTTCATGGAAGAACTTGGAAGTATTGTACAAATTCAACATGCATAAAACAAAAATGTCCTAAATGATGCAAATGCACATTAGAAATGCCCTAATGCCTAAAATTGGGTGAAATGATGTGTGCACTAACCTTCCACCTCAAAATGAGATTGAAATCTAGTTAAGCCACATCATGTACTTAATTTTCCTGTAATGCGAGTGATATCATGTTCCTTTCTCCCTCTTATTCCATTTCCTTCTAAATTCTCTTTCTTTTTCTTCAGATTTTCAGAATTTTTTTCTTTTTTCTTTCAGAAAAGTTTTTTTTTCTTTCTTTAGCCCACATATCCATAATTGCTTAGAGATACATGTATTGGGCTACTTCCTTCATGCTTGGAAATCTTTACAATATTTCGAAGGTATGGAACAGTTTAGATCACTTTTGAGGAAAAATTTTAGATACATGGTGTACTTTATGCATGAAAATCATGAGTGCAACTACATGACATGCACCTAAAAGGAATGTGCATGAATCCCTATATATTTTTTTTCTTTATGCAAACGTCTGGAAACTATCAATGCAAGTCCTATCTAAATGCTATGGACACAAGAAGGAATTGAAACTGCACTTTACTTCCAGTTCTTAGGTGGATTATGGAAAAATGACGTGGAATGATCACAAGATTAAATGACTGAACCTTAGAAAGATATTATGTATCCCTCCTTACTGACCTGTGTAGTGGTTTGGAGGGTTCTCTCTCTTACATCCAATTAAGGTCTCATTACCATTTGGTTAGGTTAGGCTCAAACAACCTTTACTATCCACTTTTCATGAGTCAATGGGAGTATAGGTGTGACATCTTGTTTTAAAGTTGACATAATCAATCATTTTCATAGGATAAGTTCCCCAAGGACAACCAAGTCAAGCTATCCAAAAGACACAAAAATTTTAAAATTCCCTTAAATTTCCCATGAAAACACAGTGAGATGACAACTTTTACGACATCCACAGTTACACTAGATAGATGTGGATCCTAAACAAAAACTAAAAAAAACAAGAACAAATAGCAAAGCAAAAACTAAAAACAAACAAAAGGAAAGATAGAGCTGTTCCAGCTACCCCCCTAAGCTTGAATTCGACTATGGCCTCATAGTCAAAAACAATCTTAAGAGTGGAACAGAGATACCCTGATCATTCTTGTGGAGGCGGAGGTGGGTACTGCGGGGCCGTAGGATCCCAAGAAGGATACTCCCCCTGGAATCTCAGATCGATGACATGGATGTCGATACCATCGACGAGGGTCGATGGTATCGACGGCTTTTATTGTGACACCACCGTTTTGTTGCATTCAACCTGTGATCATGTCGATACCATCGACGAGGCCGTCGATGGTATCGAGTTGACTGAGCAAAATTCATCTGAACTTCTCCAGAGATCTCGATGGTATCGACTGGCATGTCGATACCATCGACACTTTTATTGCGACCTGCCTGTAGGTAGGTCGATACCATCGACTAGGCCGTCGATGGTATCGACGCAGAGCAAAATCTGCAGTCGTCAACCTATAACCCGGTCGATACCATCGACCAGTGTGTCGATGGTATCATCCCTGCCTCAGCCTACACATCAAACAAACCGATCACGATATCTTTTTTATACTAAAAATTGAACGAAACTAAAGCAACCTATGACTAGAATTAAACTATCCTAATGTACCAATGGTTGGGTTGCCTCCCAACAAGCGCCCTTCTTTAACGTCTTAGGCTAGACGGTGTGACAATCATCATCTTTTCACCTTGGGAACTGCACTTAGAGGATCATTCGGTAATTTGAATTCAGCACGATCTCCTCCAATACCCAAGGACAAAGTCCCTCTCCCTAAGGCAGTCACGACGTCCGCTGTTGCTTGAAACGGTCTTCCTAGGAGAATTTCACAGCTTTGGAGCGGTGGCATATCCATGACGACAAAGTCCACCGGAAATATGAATCTGTCCACTTTGACTAGAACATCTTCACATACTCCATAGGGTCTCACAGTAGACCCATCCGCCAATTCAATTGTTGCGGCCAACTTCTTTATCTCTTTTAACCCCAGCTTTTGAAATGTCGCCAAAGGCATGAGATTTATGCTAGCGCCAGAATCACATTGCTCTTTAGGAAAATGTTGACCACCTATTGAACACGGAATGTAAAAACCTCCTGGGTCTTTTCTCTTCTTTGGTGAATTCCCGTGAATCATAGAGCTCACCGTCTCATTCATCCAATAAATGTCATCGTCTTTTATCCGCCTCTTCTTAGTGATTATTTCCTTGATGAACCTCCCATAGGCGGGTACTTTCTCGACCATCTCCACTAATGGAATATTGATGTGGAGTTTTCGAAATATCTCCAGAAATTTCTTAAAGTGACGATGCTCTTTCTTTGACTTCGGATTGACCGGATCCGAAACATCAGCTGCATCAACACGCCTATGAGGTGGCACATAAGAGCTTTTCAGGGGTACCTCCCCTAAGCTTGCTTCAATCACTCCCTCCGACGTGGGCTTTGGCGAGACATCCTCAATAGTAGCAGCTTGTTGTGGTTCCTCTCTCGCCTTAGATGTCTCCACATGTGCACAAACAACTTGCACTTGTTCTTCCTGCCTAGGTGGAGATACAATATTCACAACTCTTTGTGATTTTCTGAATAAAGGGTTTCCGGCCGGCAATCCATAGTACGTGCTTGGATATGGTATCGCCGGTGTTGCATTCACATTGAAAGTCATTTTTCTTTCTTCTACAGCTTCTTGCACCTGAGATTCCTCATTTCTTACCACAGACATGTACTTAACCTGATGATGTGCTTGGGCCACGTTCGCATTCTCTGCGGGTTTCTGTTGATTTGCGTGCTTGATGGCCGCCACTTCACTCGAAATCTGCGCCACGGTGGTCTCTAATGCCCGCATTTGTGCTCCATGGCTTTGCAGCGTCTACCCAAACTTGGTTAGAATATCACCTTGAGACTGCAATTGTTTACCAAACATGGCAATCATCTCTTGGTTTTGCTGGACCATTTGACTTAGTAATTTGGTGTTCTTATCCTCGGCTCTCTGCTGTGGCTTGGCATCCGGATCCTGTAGAAAATTATTTGGATCCTTCCATGAAAACTTTTTATCCTTCCTCCATGCATAGTCATTGTTTCTATAGCCCTGTTGTTGCATGAATTTCACTTGGGCCTCCTCGTCTTCAGATGCATCTTCCTTAGTTAGCAGCTTCTTAGTTAGAAGATCTAACTTATCGTTTAGCTCCCTAACTATTCTGGATTCACCAGCAGCCTTGACCTGTTCCACTGCACCTCTGTCGCCCCATGACTGTTTCCTAGCCATGTTTTTTAATATCTCCCAACATCTGGTATCTGTATTATTCAGAAAGAATCCGGATCCAGCTGAATCAAGATTACTTCTATCGTGCTCGGAGAGAGCAAAATAAAAGATTTTCACTTGCGTTTCCCTGTCCAGCCCATGATGTGGGCACCTCCTCAACATAACCTGGAATCGCTCCCAGGTCTCAGAATATGTCTCACCCGCCTGTTGGGTGAAATTGTGAATCTTCGTAATCATTTCATTGGTCTTCTCAGGAGGGAAAAACCTCTCGAAGAAAACCTCTACCATATGATCCCATGATTCAACAAACTCATCGTCAAGGTTATGTAGCCACTCTCTCGCTATTCCTGCCAGGGAACTTGGGAATAACTTGAGGTACAGAACATCCTGTGGGAACCTATCTATCTTCACCATATCACAGTTTTCAACAAACTGACTAATGTGTGCCACTGGATCCTCATTCTTCAGCCCGTGAAATGTGTTTGATTTAACCAAGTTAATCAATGCTAGATCGATCTTGTAGGTTGGAATGTTGAGCCCCTGTTTCTTTATAGGCCCCTTTGAAGCTGATGAAGAAGACGCTTTGATCTTCTCCCATATTGTCTGTGGCTCGGCCATTTCTTCTGCTTCAGATTCAGAATCTATGTCGCTTTGGTGCTCTTTCTCGTAGTGCTCCTCGTCCTCTGGTCCCGGAGGTGGAACCTCAGGTGTGCGATTGTCGTAGTCTGTACTACGTGTATGCACCATGCAAAGTACCTAAAATAAGAAAATCGGGGTTCAGTACTATGCTTGAACGAGTAAATACAATTATAAAGAAATTTAAGGATATTTAAAATTGTTTCAAAATGAAATAAAAAAAAATGTGGCCTAGAGTGGCCGCTCTTAGCACTCGAAGTGCCAATAATTCGCCGTATCCCCGGCAACGGCGCCAAAAACTTGACGTGTATTTTACTACGCGCTTAAACGCAAGTATACGCGTCGAGTAATATAGGCCTTTGTGAGGCCCGAGTCGAACTCAGGGATACGTGAATTATTGGAGACTTCTACTAACTAATCGCAATCAGCTAGGCCGAATAACAAAGTAAGGGTTGTTGTCAAAATTAAAAGAAAATCAAACGAAATAAAGAAAACAATTGATTAAAGGTTAGTTTAATCAATTCAAAAGGATATCTTTAGGATGGCGGTTTCACTGCGGGTCAACATTGTATTAAGTTTTATATAATTCCTCACTCTTCTCTCTCTATCCGGGTAGTGGCCTGCAAACAGAATTACCCACTGTCGTGGTGTAATTCACTACTTAGGTTTAGGTTGATTCCACCGTCGTAGTAATCATTCCCCTAAACTAAGCGCATTATAAACGGTCTCTCAGTTCCCACCATTAATTTTACAACTCCTTTGTCAAGGGTTTTATTGATTAATGTAGGTTTCGTCTCTTTTCAACCGTTAATCCTTCTGTCGAAGTGATTAAGGGCATTAAGTTATTATTATGGTGATCAAGCATAACAATATATATGGAGAAAACGAATCTATACCACGGATTTGAGAAAGAAAATGTGAATTATCAATATAAAATTGTCATACAATGCATTCCCGGGCTACTCCCGGTCCTAAAGATGGAGGGTTTTAGCCTCTCATGTTCATCTCACACGAATACATGGTAGAAATAGGGGAATTCATAAGAAAAACGTGAAACAAGTGGGAAAACCCCTGAACGGAGAAGAACCGGCAGATCCTTGGCGTAGAATACAAACTTCCCCTCCTGTCGGTGGTGGAATTCGTCTTCAGCAGCGTCCGAATCACCCGGGATGAGCTTCTGGCCTCCGTTCTCCTTTCTCTCCTTCCTCGACACTTGTGCAATGCGATATCAGATCCCCCCCGTCTGGGAGGCCGTCATTAGGTATAAGTCCCTAATTAGGTCGTCAAATAACAACATCCGTCCGATCGAGATCAAAACAGATCCAACGCATATCTGCCGGCGTCGATACCATCGACGCGGGTCGATGGTATCGACCCAGCGGATTAGCGACAGCTTTCCTTTCTTTTAGTCTGAGCGCCTGTGGTCATCTCGATACCATCGACTTGGGTCGATGGTATCGACTCTCTTTAGCGTCGGTTGTTGTCGTTTAGCGACGCTGTAGCTCTCCATGTGTCGATGGCATCGACTTGGGTCGATGGTATCGACAGTTTCCTCGCCAGCAATCTGAAGGGATCTCGATACCATCGACTTGGGTGTCGATGGTATAGACTCTGTGCTGCTCCTCTCGTCTGGCAATCTGTGGCTTGGTCGATGGTATCGACGGAAGCAAATACTTGTTTTCCTGAAATCTCCCAAACACCACAAACTTATAATATGTATAATATACACATTATATCTACCATATATAATCATAATATGCAAACATATATAATTGATTATGGTCATACTCATGTATTTCATTGGAGCCAAAAAGGATTATTATCCACCTAAGGTCCATTTGCCTATAATGATTCATTAACATGAACTTATACATGAAACTATATATGCATTGGACCATGATCAATGCATTCATGGAAACTCCTTGGATCTTCATAGTTGTCTCGTCACCCCAAGTCCTATAAAACTTATTCCATTCCTATTCATTATTACATGATATGTAGAAAACTCAACTTACATTCGAGGGTGGTAAGAGGGAGTAGAAACCATTTCATGTGAAAAGAGAGATGACGCTCGACATGCAAACTGATTACTTGTTAGCCGAACTCCAAGAACCATTCATCCATAACCACATGCACACACGAGAGGAGTCTTTGGCCATTACCATGCAATAATCCATTAAAAACATAATTTGAATAGTAACATGTGTGATATATTTATGTATATATATCATACATTATAAATATATATTAAAGATTACATCTTTTCATATGGGACATTTCTAGTGAATTAATGTTTACATCCATGCAAACAATGTGTGGTGTGTAGGGACATGATATGCTTATTAGTCTATGCATATTAAAAGGAATATAGAGTGTTACTTTTTTGTACTAGGTATAACCAATTTTTCCATAGCTTAATCCATCCTACACATAAAAATTGTAGATCTAAATTAATGTATTTGGAATTTAACAAGATATGTATATTAACATTTTATCATTCACATAATATGTAGTGACACAAGAAACATAAAATCAAATCCAATCATATTAATGATAAGTCTCGATATATCATAGATTGATGTGGATTTGATACCATAATAAGGTATCATGAAGGAAACTTGTGTAATAGAAGAAAATATAATTATATTGACGTTCCCATGAGAAGATCTCATCAACAACAATATATATGGAAGGAGAGTATGAGATACACCTTATTGTGGAGTAGATTCTATGATCTTGCTCATATAAATATGGAAAAAATAGAAGATATCAATGATGTCCATCCAACACAGTAACAAAATCATCCACATCTCTATATCATCCATGTCGATCATGATAACTCCATATCATGCTCCTAGAGCTTGTAGGAAAGGAGCAACCTTTCTATTAGCAATGGGCTAGTGTTGCACAATCTCTCCTTATCTCTTTCTTACCTTGTAAATAATGACGACTATGGTTCACATGTTAAAAGGTGTAACCAAAAAGCTAGTCATCGTATCCTTTAAATAGGAAAGGATGCAGGATTTGTAATAAGTTGTGGGAAATGTAGAAACAATGGGCTACTTTTTATAGCTGTACCGGTCCCAATGATGATCTCTTTGGGGTCCAGGCCCTCCCTTCGTGTCTTCTCTTATGTGCTAAAGATTGAAATTGTAGATCTCAGACCCTTAATGATGACAGAGGACCGCCCATAGGGCCAGTCCAGTCAGGCAACTGGGATGCAATAAAACATGCTACAATAAGTCAATCAGTTTTCTGATCAAGTCCAATCAGGTGATTGGTTGATTTCAATTCCGTCAATCAACTAAACCTTCCATTTGGTTGATTGGTCTGCTCAGTTGGGAAATTGGACTTTCCAATTAGCCAACTAGTCTCTAGTCAATCCATGAATGATTTAGTATATTACCTAAACCTTTTAATAACTATTTAATCATGTTCCCAGGATTATTCTCCTCTTACATGTGCATCCTATACGTGTGAACCCTTATGCTCCAAATTACATTGGTTGTGATGTCTATAATCATATTATGACTTCATAGACAATGATTGGTATCTAGCAAGAGTTCTTTTCTGGCCAAGTAATTGGAGAAGTTGGAGGACAACTTCAACTTAGTGATGTGACCAATTTTATAGTGATTGTATGATCCCTTTTTCTCTTATATCCAAATTGAATATGATGCTTGGAAATGCTACCCTCTTAATGTTCATTCTTTTCTCCTTGATCTAGGGTGGAATTTTAATATAGATATGATATCAACATCATATGTTGACTCAGATGATCATGTCCATGTAATTTATGGTCTCACTCATCAAGTGTTGGGATATCACCACAATAGGAGGGAAAAGTTCCATATATATCACTCACAACAATCCATGTGGCAATACACCCAAGAACTACATGTATGGAAACCCTTATTTATGGTCATGTTTTGTAGTTCTAAGTTACACTAAAAACATGTGATCATTTTAATGACATTAGGTCTAAGGACCATAATCACCATTGTCACATTGATATATGATTATGACTATCATTGATGGCTTCAATGCATCATACTCAATATGGGTCTCTGTGGTACACTTGTTTGCAACAAGTATATATGTGTTTGACTTTATATCCAATACCATGATTAATGAGACTTAGTCATTATCCAACACACATACACCTCTTTTTGTATTATCATTGTCTTAATTTCCTAATATTACCTGACTAGGGATCTAGACAAGAATAGATACTCTTATCATACTTATGCATTAATTCCATGTCGCTTCTCTTTAAGCATGAATATCATCATTTAGACATATTTTTTCTGTGTTTTATACTTCATTAGCATGTGAATCACTCATGCATCAATTATCACTCATTTCTATCTATGTACATGATTTTATCATCATTTTCTCACACTTATGTTGTTATTTCTCTTATTTCAGGAAATTTGAGTATTTATTGATAAACTTGGTTCCATCAACCTACTTATCGGTGGTACTAAAACCTTATGCTCAACATTAAGATATGGGGGTAGAATCAATGTTACCAAGAGGCCACTCACTACTACCAAGTGTCTTGTTGATCCCAATGAGATACATAATTAGTAGTATCGATTGAGGGTCCAAAGAGCATTAGGGATGGAGATTTATCATCTAGGTGTTACTAAAAACACAGTCAATGATACCGACTCCAACATCCATACAATCACAAGAATCAACTCAGTGTGATTGACACATCTATCAGTAGTATTGAGGTAGATCAAGAAGGTGAAAAAGACCAATTCACTCTGTGCCATTAAAACCCAGTCAGTGGTATCGACCCAACATTGATAGTGTAGATTTGAGATAAAATCAGATTCAATGCATGCATACTAAGTAAGGGTTAGGCATTACTTATGACCTAATAAGGGAAGCTAGTGAGGGAAAAAGCACACGCTTTGGAAGTGTATCTAAGAGGAGTGGAGACAAAGGATATAGCTGCTAACCGAACAATCTGGGTACTTCTAGATGATATATTTGCACCCAGAAAGGTATTGATTGTGATGTTCATCAGAAGGGATTCCTGAGACAACTTCTCTAGGAGTTTATCTATTAGTTTTTTGACATTTTGCTTTTATTTATCCTTTTCTTCTTGATGTGGTTTGATGACAAACATGCAGGACTAAAACCCTCTTTTCCCTAGTATCAAAGAGTAGCTCGACACATCATTACACTTTAATTTGATGAGTTTATAATATAGTTTCCTTCATTAAAGATTTTCTTATACCTAATCAACATAATCAATGTATTAGAATTCTAATTGCTTCATGATAGGAGAGGAATTAGGAGCTAAGAAAAGTCATAGATTTGCATGGCTAATAATGCACTCTAAGAGAGGGCTAACAACTATGAAAAAATTACCTAGAGGAATTTACTATTCATTTGGACTAAGTTATTGAAACACTACGGGACTGGGGTTTCTCTTAGTATAGATAGTGCATTACACTACAAGAGTAGGAAATACTGGCTATACGTCTTAGTTTAGAGTAAGGGTGGCTAGTTATAGATGAAAAGAATTCAATTGTAGTGAGTGTCATGGTGAAACCACAAGTTCTAGGGAATTAATTAAATTTTTCTCACAACCACTTTAATTCAATTTTCTAAATTCCTATTTTAGTTTGATAACCTCAATCAATTCTTTTCTTTATCTAACTGATTAGGTTTCAGTTATTAGTATCTTTTGGTGAAGTATTTTCTAATTTTGACAACTTGGCCCTTTCCAGCCTATATTACATGACACATACACTTGCATATCACACGCACGTCATACATGTGTCAAGTTTTTGGTGTGGTTGTTAGGTAATTGGCAACACAAATACTAGAGATGCGGAAATAAATTCTACACCATTTTCTTGCATTTTGTTTTATAATTGTACTTTGAGCTAGATAATCATTGATAAATATTTTTTGGTCTTGTCATTAGTATTTTGTGATGTTATAATGGAAATAACATTTTTAGGTACTAGTATGTGGTCCATATTCAGACTATAGAGTATGAAGGTTCAACTCTACCTTGTGTAGACTGGGAGGAGATTTTGCACAAAGCACATGAGTTTGGGGTTTCATCTGAGAATCTCATTCAAACCCCTCACCACAACTAGATCAGGGTGCACACATGGCATAAAATAGTGAAGATCTTGTGCAAGATGTGCATGAATCTAATGAGGCAAATAAAATCTAGGAGAAAATCAAGGCATCTTGGACACTAGCTCAATTGGGACCCTTTCAATTGAAAACCTCTAGAGGGGGGGTGAATAGAGTTTTATGATAATTTTAAATTAATTTAAACTCAAGCAACCACAGAGAAAAATTGGACAAGGAGACACAAGGGTTTAGAGTGGTTCCTAGCCTTAGCAAATACTAAGGTAGTCAGTCCACTACCCGGTTGCTTACCCAACCGGGATTTGAAAAGAAATTATTTTATTACCTCGCAAGGAATTTACATAAAATACATTTCTTTTCCCTAAACCCTTCAAGCAGCCTTCACCTAGAAGTAATCGCCCAACTCGAAGCAGCCTTCCCTTGAAGTAGATGCACCAACACCCGTTGCACCAGCCTTCTGAAGTAGCTTCCCGTGCGATATCCTTCTTGAAGTAGCTTGAAGTCCCCTTCTCCACCTGAGAAGTCCACCCTCTCCAATCCGCAGCCTCCAACCTTAGGAGTAGCAAGGAGAGTACAAGGAATAAATAGGAACAAGAAAGAAAAACAGAAATTACAACTTATCCTTTAAGCCCAAGGCTTGATGTGCCTAGATCAAGCGTAAGATCTCCTAGCCAAGTATGTGAACTTGTGATTGCTGTAGGTAGGAGAATCTAGCCTATAGGACACGAGATTGAGCTAAGGAGAATGTAGGCCAATGATCACAGTGCTCAACTTTTGCTTACAAAAGATTGCTCAAGTATGCTCAAGTGTATTCTCAATTGTAACAAGTATCTTCTAGTTTCCTATGGCTTGTCCTATTTATAGGAATGGCCTAAGTATGTTTAAGGACGTTCTAGACAACTTCTAGGGGGTTCCTAGTGCTTAACTAGCCGTTAGGAATAAGTTAGGCGCATTAGCAACGGCTAGTTAATTAATTCTGCAGTTGCTGTCAGAGACCATCTCGGTCGAGGACTTGTCGACCGAGATGCCCAGTCGGTCGAGGATTTGTCGACCGACAGGCTCTCTGGATTAACGTTGATTTGCAACTGTCAATTGCTGTGTCTAACGGCTACTTTTGGTCAATCTCGGTCGAATAGTTTGTCGACCGAGAGTGTCTCGGTCGAGGAGTGTGGTCGACCGAGATTGACTCTGTTTTCAATCTTTTAATTAAGATACTAAGTATGTGCATGAGTGTGCATTATGTGATCTATTAGAAGGAGATGACGTAACTAAGTGTGGTGTTTAGATAGGGAGATCTAACGCTTGATTTACATGAAGTCTAAGTACTTGTACATTATATATTTGTACAAGTTTACAAATGATTACATTGTATGACATTTATAAACATTCAAGCGTAAGGATTCCCTAGAACTTTGTCATCACCTTGTTCCTGCACACTTAAGTAGCTCGTTAGATTAATAAGAATGAAATGTTTGTCATCATCGAAACAAAGGGATTTATCATAATATCCAATTTATCCAACAATCTCCCCCTTTTTGAAGATGACAAACATTTCCTAAATATGAAATAAGGAAATATAAAGCATGAGAGTTTCATACCTGAAAATTTACCTTTTGTAGCTATTTATGTTTTTCAAGTGAGTGCTGGCCAAGATGTGATGAAACTCTTTTTATATTCTTTCTCCCCCTTTGTCATTTCAAAAAGATATCCAAGTTGAATGTTTTATTTTTCTTTTCTCCCTTAATATAATGCTCCCCCTTAATTAGATATCCTATTAGGAACATGGATTTTTATCTAATTTATCCACAATTTGTTTCTTAATCATTCGCAAAGGATGTTAAGCCTTGAAATGATATGAGATTCCTTTAAGCATATGATGAATGTATATTGATTTCTCATGAATCAAAGGATGTTAAGCCCTAGATTAAATGAGAATCCTCTAAGCTTAGATTACATAAAAATGTCTCCATCTAAAAGCCCTATTTTGGGTAGAGAAGTCCTGTAAATACAAGATACCATTTTCAATAAATTCATAAATTTCTTGAAAATTTTCAGCTACACATAATATTTTGGTAAGCTTCTTTAATCAAATGGTCAAAGTTTTGATAATCTCCTCTTTTTTCTTATGCTTTGCTCCCCCTTAGATAGATGAAAGTTTGAATACCAAGCAAATATATAGGATGTCCAAGATTTAACAAAGATGTATGCAATTTATGTTAATCTGAAAAACAGAAACCCAGTCGGTCGACAGTTGCTCGACCGACAATGTTCTCGGTCGACTAGTTGCTCGACCGAGAATGTTTCTGGAGAACTGTTTTGTTATTTGAAAATTTAATTTTGATTGTAATAGTTGCCTGTTTGAATTATTATTCCCTTATTTGTTATGCTCTACAATAATGAACTTATAATCCATGTTTTGAAGATGTCTCATATGCCAAACAAATAACCATGTGAAAAAGAAATGGCAAATTTCATTCAAGAGCATGAAGAAGATTACAACCATATAGAATGTGACTAATCATTTTCATTACAACTATTACAACTCCAAAACTTCACAGGAAAGATTTAAGAATGACATCGATGTCTGGATCTTTCCCAAGAAATGGCTCGGCTCCATAGTATTGGACCAGAGTTTGCCAATCCAAAGCACCAGTTGTAGTCAACGCATATGCTTCCAGGAAAGTGGGAACTCGGTCAAATCGGAAGTGAGCAGCTATGTCTTGCAATTGTATGGAAGAAAATTGAGTATGTGCAAGATCCATTGATGGTGAAGATGGAGGTTGGTAGTAGTTGTATGAGGGGTTAAATGGGTTGAGCATGCCAGGGTTTAAAGAATGCGGATATTCATCGTTTTGGCCAGGAGAAAGGTTTTGCATTCTTTGATTTAAGTATGTCATGGCATGGTGATTGTAGTTTAATTGTCTACTAAGATGATATTGGGAGCCAGCAATATAAGTAAGGGTATTTTGGATGGGATCAATGGAAAGGTTAGTAGGAGGAGGGGGTGGTATATCCTGATGTGATGACTCTCCTTCTACTCTTGCCCTTTTATGGCCAAAGTCAATTCCCATCTTCTCTACGGTGTTCTTACTTATCTTTGGTGGTCTACGCTCCCATATGTATCCCATATCTTCAATGTTTGACTTAAGAAAATGTTGAGTAATCTGGCATACAAAATCGGCATATGGTGGATTGCCAGAAAACTCAAGCATATTTTTAAGTATTATGCGAATGAAATTGATGGGAATTTCTTTTATGATAGCATAGATTAGACACATACGGAAGATAGGAACCTCGGATTTATTGGCTCGTGGATGTATGTTGGTGGAAACAATGAGGTTTACTATTCTACATGCCGGTTTTAGGTTTATTGCATAATAGGTTCTCCTATCTTCATGACAAGTGGTATTGGCTTGAAATATGGCTCTTTTTATATCACTAAGACTAGTGGTGTGGTCATCATGGGAAAATAAATTTATTGGATTGCCGGTGGTAAGGTCAAGGAAATCTTGATATTCATCTATATCAATTTCAAGCATGTCAAGAATATCCCCTTCGGAAAATTTAAAACTATGCCCATTGACCATGGTGTAGAAGAATGTGGTGTCATTTTCGGTGTGGGATAGAAGATTGGCATAGAATTCGTTGACTACCTTAATAGAATAGGAAGGAAAGGATGGATTGATGAAGTCCTTCAGCTTTTGTACTCCAAAGAGATGCTCCAGGTCGACTATGTTGATGAAGTCCATCACTTCGACCGGACGTCGGGGAAGAGGAGCTTTAGAGGAAAGCCGAAAGTATCTATCTCCAGCATCTCCGTCGACGAAGGCGATGTCATTGATGATCGTCAGTGGCGGAGTGGCTTCCCGATCTTCTCTTCTTTTTCTTCCAGCAACTTTCTTCTTCCCACGGACAGTTGATGATGAGGCCATTGTGTTTCTTGAGAGTGGAGAAGAAGCAAGGAAGATTTGAGGGTAAGAGTGCTGAAGGATTGCACGAAATTGCACTAGAGATGGACTATGGAAGCAAGGAAATGCAAGTGTGACTAAGTGGCTCGTTTTTGCACTTATTTATAGAATTCCAGCGACCCGGTCGGTCGACGACTCGTCGACCGAGTGTCCGCAACGGTCGAGTTGCAGACGCGCCACTTGGTCCTCCAACGGTAAAGAAAACGGTCATAACGGTCGGGTCGTAACGGTCATATCCAACGGCTATTTCTCGGTCGAGCGCTTGTCGACCGACGTTGTCTCGGTCGAGCACTCGTCGACCGATAGTTCGTCCGATACTGAGTCTGTTTAGAATTTGTCGGTCGAGTGAGATGGGCTGACCGAGTGATTCTCGGTCGACGAAGTCGTCGACCGACAGACTTACTGAGTTCAAAATTTTTTTTTTTTGACTGAATTTTAATGCAAATCATAGAACGTTTTTGTAGAGCATATGTATATGTATATTCCAAGGGAGTAATAATATTTAAGGCTTCTAATTACCACAAGTGATTTGACGTTTTGATTTAAAAATATGCTAAGATTAAGTTCAATAAAATAATGTTCAAATAAACAATTTTTATCAAAGTTTATTTTAGGTCGCCCTTGATTACGACCATAGCGCCCCTTGGTCAAATTTTATTTTAACCAAGAGGCATATTCTGCAGATTTCCAGTATGAATCATTCATATGCGAAGTATGAGTTCTGCAGATAGCTTGCAAATATCAATTTGAGACTCATTAAAGTGTACTAATGAGATCTTAATAAGGACATCAAATATGATGAAGCATATTCAAGAATAATATCCATTCATGAATTTAAGATTACTTTGGATAGACTAAAATAAGTGATGCTTAATATAAAAGCACACAAATTTTTTTTTTTTTGAAACATTTTATTCATTGCAAGTATTTCTGAAAAATAAATGTGCAATAAAAGAATGATTAAATAGAAATGTAAGCATGATCAGTTAAGAATAATTTTCACATACAATGTAAAGATTTACAGCAGTCTGAGAACAGTGATATGCTCGGTCGACAATTGCTCGACCGAGGATTATTCGGTCGACAACTTCTCGACCGATCAAGTTTCTGGAAACTGTTTCAGAAATATATTTCAAGTGCAATATAGGCTGTATCTTATTCAAAGATCAGTTTGAGATAAACATATGTGTATCAAGGTGCTATTAAATCTTTTAATTTTTTGATTTTGTTATCCCTAAATGTTAAGTTGAGACAGACATAAGGATATACAAATTAAGGTCTTTGGTCATATCTCAACTTAGTTGAACCTATTTAATTTGGGGTTTTTGGAACCCATACCATCTCGACATGCTTTTTCTTGTATGGGCATGAAAAAGAATAATGTCCAAGGCGTGAGCAATAATGACAACAAATTGAATCAACCTCAAGCCTTTTTCTATGGTTTTGATCTAGGTTATTCTTGGGTATATACATTTTTGTGCCTCTAGGTATATAAGCAGATTGACTCGCTTGTGTTCTTCTAGGTTGTTGATGGGATTTCTCATTAGGCTTATAACCTAGTCCTCTTCTCCCTATTTGATGATAGGAATTTTCTAATATTCTATCAAGGATTCCATTGTTGCTTAACTTACTAACTTCTTGTTGCAACTTAACGATCTCATCCATTCTTTTCTTGATATCTAATTTTGCTTGGTCTAGATTGGATGATAACATATTTCTTTCTTTCACTATATTGTCATAATCTACATGGGTGCACAATATAGGTTGTTTTTGAAAATCATTTAATTTTGTAAGCAATTCAGCTTTTTCTTGACATAGAAGATCATAGTTTGTTTCTAGAGTAAAGATCTTTACTTCACTGTTACTTAGAGATGATTTCAAGGTACGATTATCAGACATAATGATGTCTTTTTCAAAACCAAGAGTATTCAATTTAGCATATAAATCGTCATTTTCGGATGTAAGAGCAAGAAGTCTAGCATTTAGATCATCATTTTCTTTACTGGATTTCTTTAACTTCTTTTTGCATTCAACATATTTATTATGTGTTTCTTCAATAATAGCAACTAACTCCTCCTTGGGTAAATCAAGCAAGCTTACCTCTTCTTCTTCTTCCTCAGTTATTGTAGCAACGAAACACTCTTTATGTGCATCTCCTTTCTTTGACCTCCATGGACATTTAGACGTAGAGTGCTTTGTTCCTAAGCACCAATTGCAACTTGTCGAACTTTGGTCCATGTTCCTTTTCTTGTGGTTGTAGTCACCTCCTCCCTTTATCTCTTCAAGACCTTGTTAGGGCTCCTTGAAGCCTGCTCTGATACCAATTGAAAACCTCTAGAGGGGGGGTGAATAGAGTTTTATGATAATTTTAAATTAATTTAAACTCAAGCAACCACAGAGAAAAATTGGACAAGGAGACACAAGGGTTTAGAGTGGTTCCTAGCCTTAGCAAATACTAAGGTAGTCAGTCCACTACCCGGTTGCTTACCCAACCGGGATTTGAAAAGAAATTATTTTATTACCTCGCAAGGAATTTACATAAAATACATTTCTTTTCCCTAAACCCTTCAAGCAGCCTTCACCTAGAAGTAATCGCCCAACTCGAAGCAGCCTTCCCTTGAAGTAGATGCACCAACACCCGTTGCACCAGCCTTCTGAAGTAGCTTCCCGTGCGATATCCTTCTTGAAGTAGCTTGAAGTCCCCTTCTCCACCTGAGAAGTCCACCCTCTCCAATCCGCAGCCTCCAACCTTAGGAGTAGCAAGGAGAGTACAAGGAATAAATAGGAACAAGAAAGAAAAACAGAAATTACAACTTATCCTTTAAGCCCAAGGCTTGATGTGCCTAGATCAAGCGTAAGATCTCCTAGCCAAGTATGTGAACTTGTGATTGCTGTAGGTAGGAGAATCTAGCCTATAGGACACGAGATTGAGCTAAGGAGAATGTAGGCCAATGATCACAGTGCTCAACTTTTGCTTACAAAAGATTGCTCAAGTATGCTCAAGTGTATTCTCAATTGTAACAAGTATCTTCTAGTGTCCTATGGCTTGTCCTATTTATAGGAATGGCCTAAGTATGTTTAAGGATGTTCTAGACAACTTCTAGGGGGTTCCTAGTGCTTAACTAGCCGTTAGGAATAAGTTAGGCGCATTAGCAACGGCTAGTTAATTAATTCTGCAGTTGCTGTCAGAGACCATCTCGGTCGAGGACTTGTCGACCGAGATGCCCAGTCGGTCGAGGATTTGTCGACCGACAGGCTCTCTGGATTAACGTTGATTTGCAACTGTCAACTGCTGTGTCTAACGACTACTTTTGGTCAATCTCGGTCGAGAAGTTTGTCGACCGAGAGTGTCTCGGTCGAGGAGTGTGGTCGACCGAGATTGACTCTGTTTTCAATCTTTTAATTAAGATACTAAGTATGTGCATGAGTGTGCATTATGTGATCTATTAGAAGGAGATGACGTAACTAAGTGTGGTGTTTAGCTAGGGAGATCTAACGCTTGATTTACATGAAGTCTAAGTACTTGTACATTATATATTTGTACAAGTTTACAAATGATTACATTGTATGACATTTATAAACATTCAAGCGTAAGGATTCCCTAGAACTTTGTCATCACCTTGTTCCTGCACACTTAAGTAGCTCGTTAGATTAATAAGAATGAAATGTTTGTCATCATCGAAACAAAGGGATTTATCATAATATCCAATTTATCCAACATAAATATCAAGTAGTGAATGTGTGTGATAATAAGATTGACACAATGTTGGTAGAACTAGTTAAATCTCATTTATTTCTTGGGCATATATATGAGATTTTGATGGCACAAATAAATAGTTTTGTGGAGAGTTGTGACATACTAAATCTTGATAGGGTCCCTTGTAGGGAAATATAATGATAGATATAACATCAGAAACAAAAAAATCCATATTCCCCTTGACCAACAGACTGTGTAAACAACTATGGATTGGGAAGGAAGGTTTGCAAGGTATATACCTAGTCCTGGAGCAAGCCCGGTGACAATACTCAAAATGACGTGCTTCTTTCTCAATCAGGACTCAAACTATTGTCAATCACGACCTCCTGGTGTAGAACCACAGATGGCAGTTACCACGTCCTCCTAGCGTGGTGGAAATGGCCTCCGCGCCTATATGTAGTCCATGTGAACCACCGAAAACTCCTATCATTATGTTGGAACTAATAGCAAGGAGTTACCACTTCAATTTCAACATGTAAATACTAACTTGTTCCCCCTAGTTGTATCTCCCTTTTACAGGTAAGACTTGCTTTGGGCTCTCTTGTTACCACAACTATGAGAAGACAAATTTTGTCAGCGTTAGTTGTATCTTATGAAAGCCTTGACTACCCCCTATTTATGGCAGAGTCGGGTTCAGGGTTTCTAGATCAACTGGGAGTCCAAAAGATATATTTTCACAAATTTCTGGCTATTGTGGGTCATGAGTGGGTTGACTCAACTTTTGAGTCAACAGACCTACACCCCAATTCAAAGAATTGAATGCTTTTGTTTTTACAAATATGGCAAATAATGAACAATATGATATCAACATCAATCTTTGATCCAATCTTCTTGATCATTGTACTGGGCAATTCACATGTTGAACTGGTCACCGATCGATCCATTTTCTAGTTCAGCCAATGTTCATCCAACATTGTTTAAATTGACTTGACACTTGAATCGGTCGACTCAAATTCTCAATCAACTATTTTTAGCCAATGTTGTTTGAACTGAATACCTAAACTCTTTAGTAATAAGGTTAAACCTTATTCACGAATAAAATCCTATTCCAGGTGTCATGTGACCCTAAATGTCCCAAGTTACGTTGGCAATGAATGTCTATAATTAATTTATGACATCACAAGCAATGAGTGGTATCCTGCAACACATCATTGCTACCCAAGTAATTGGAAAGCTGGAGAAGAACTTCAACCTACAACTCATGATTAGTGTTATATTGATCGTATAGTTCCTTTGTCTTTGATATTCCGATGGAATTCAAGGCATGGAAACATCATCCTCTCAACATCCAATCCATGTTCCTTGAACAAGAGCAAGTTTTCTGAGATGCATATGATCTCACATATCATACAATTGTTCACATAATTATGTCCATACGTTTCTCACTCTCTCATTTCAAGTGTCCAGGATATCAACTCTAGTAGGGGGGAAAAATCCCATCTACATCACTCATAGTCTGTCCCCATTAATCACAATGTATTTAAGCATCATCTTTATGGTAACCCTTATTCAAGGTCATGTGGGATGGTGTATAAGTACATTGAATGACATGTGATGATTGTCAGGTCTAAGAACCACAATCACCACTATCATTACTATCACTATGAGAGTTGATTTTGACTACCACATAATGGTTTCCATGTATCAATCTCAAGGTGGGTTTGGCCGATACAATATTATCTAACAAGTACATATTTGTTTGGTTTGATATCACATATCATGACTAATGAGATTTAGTCAACAATCACACACTTGAGTCTTATGTATTATTCTTGTCTATTATCTTCCATGATTACATCTGACTAGAGACATAACAAGAATGTATATACACTCTTATCATACATATGATCTCATTGTTTAGGTCCTCAACCTAAAGACATATGTCATTTAGTAATATCATTTTTTTATTCATCTATCATGTTATGTCATCATCTCATAATTGAACAAACATTTAGATGAAGATTGACATTATTATTAATCAAATCATTTACAAGATATGCCATTACAATCATCATATGATTATATTTCTTGCCATACATACCAACAGACTCCCACTTGCACTTAGAGATAATCACCCATGAATTTAATCCCAAGTGATCTAACATGACCTTCATGCTTCCATTGCGGAAGTGTTTTTTCTCAAGGGGTCAATAACATTACTTTTTATTGGTACTCTACAATTATTCACATCTCCTCACTACACAGTCTCTTGTATGAGATGGAATTGTAGTTGTATGTTCTTAGAACACTGATGTGATCTAGGTTCCTTAGCTTGTACAATATCTCCATCGTTCTCACAATATAACTCTACTACATTGTTGATGTGTGGAACTACCCCAAGTTCAGTGATAAACTTCCTGATCCAAGTAGCTTCGTTTACTACATTGGAGGTAGCAATATACTCGACCTCTATTGTTGAATCAAAAATGATTTCTTGGTTGGAACTTTTATAGCTTAAAGCTCTGTTTTAGGTGAAGTAGAAATCTAGATTGTGACCTAAAGTCATCTTATTCAGTTTGGAAGCTTGCATCGTTGTAACCCTATATCACCAACTCGTCCTCACCAACATAGATAAGGAATTGATCTGCCACCGTAGATAACGAACTAATCCTTAGTTCTTCTCAAGTATTTAAGGATGTTCTCTATGTTCATATAGAGTTCCAATCATATGATAATTTTAGTTGCATATCTTGAAAATGATTTGATTAATAATAAAAGGAAAATGTGTTTATTCTATTTTATTCAGTTTGAGATAGATGTAACATAATAAATGTCTAAAGAATAATGATACTCAATGACATTTGTCTTTAAGTTTAGGACATGGACAATGATATCATATGTATGATAAAAGTACATGCATTCATGTTGTAAAGACCCGATCTTTACGATCAAATATTTACAAAATAATATCAGACACATAAATAATCTTTGTTACATTCATGCTTGTACATTAGAGTCACATAAGCTTACAAATATGATTACAAGTTTAAGAAATAAAATTCATTTCTAACTGGTCTTCAAAGGAGGACTACCCAGTGCATGTCTCTCCAAGATCTTCCATCTACCACCTGCCCATGAGTTCCCAAAGGGAACGAAACCACACATGGACCCCATTGAAGGGAAATAAAAGGGTCAGCAAAGCTGGTACTAAATTCTTATATCGAGCTATTTGCAAAATATAGGTTCTAAGTATAAATCAAGGTAATATCAAATCTAGGTAAGGAATAATTTGTGGACTAAATTTGTCAAATCAAGAATAACAATATTTCAATGTTTGTATTTCAAGATCAAATTTCACATGGCTATTCAAAATAGTTCAAGATGTCAAATTATCAAAATATTTGCAATAATCAACTTTTGAATATTAAGGTTGAGCACTATCATATCATTTCCTTCAAGGGCACAATGCCTTATGTTCAATCATCTATGAAAGAACAACATTGAGCCTAATTACTATGTTAACCAGTCGACTGGGGGACAACTAATCCATTACACATGTGCACATGGCGGAAGGACGTACCCTACCTCAAGTGAGCCAAAGCTCTAAGGTGTCAAAGCCCAAAGGGACCAATGTCCAAGAAGTCAAAACTCCAAATAGATCAATTCAAGTGCTATTATAATATTCAATGCATTCAAACAATAATCAATCTGAGGTGGTGAACTTTCAAAGAGGTAGAAAAGGCTTAAAGAAGTATAGGGTTCACCACTAAACAATGTAGAAGGCATTCAAGAGGGAAATGAACAACTCAATATAAAAATAGAGAATCTAGTACCTCAATTATTTAGGGCTCCAAGAATTGCATAAGAATAATGTGTCTCCAAGAATTTATGAAGAGGATGCTAAGATCATCAGTGGATTAATTCTGGTTTGCTCGACATCAGTGATGGTTTAATATTCTTCAGGATCCAGTGTTAGTATTCCTCGATTTGATTGGAACTGGATTGAATGTACATGGCTTGAGGATGGAGTATCTGCCTTCTCAAGGTTGTTTTATGTGTCTTCTCCATTCCAACATGGTAGCCTGACTCCTTGTGTTGATTCATATGTGATCATCATTTTCATGCTAACCATTGGAGTTTGTTGGAGAAGATGTAGCGGGAAAATAGACATGTAGATCAGGTGGTTACTGGTCTATCTTATAGGTGTTCTAGGCTCTAGGATTGAGCAAGTTGTCATGGTGGTAGTGGCTACACTCATCTGATCTAGTGGTGAGTTCATCTACAAATATGAGGTATGGGTGTTGTTGTCTGAAGATGGGAGGAGCCCAACTATTGTTGCAGGTGATGGGGGTTATAAGGTTGCAAGGGATCTGGTAGATGGCAGTGGACATTGCTAGACGGTGCTGTAGGAACCAAGGGGGAAGCGGTGATGAGGTTGATCTGAAGAAATATGTAGTGGTGATCTGTAGTTGCAGGTCTGCATCGTAGATCTGTGATGTCTTGATGCAGATGGTCAGGTTATCTGTGAGGCGGTGAGTTGGCGTGCAGGTTTGCATCGAGTGGCAGGTTGGTCAGAGGAGAAGATGTAGACGACGATCCAACTTGGCAGTGTCGAATAGGGCGACGCCTATGCGATGGTAAGTGCCTGCTGTAGAACTGAAATCAAATTTCGACAGATGATCTGATAGGAATGTTCAATGTTCCTGGGTGAAAGGTGGTCAGGTTTGAGGGCATCAAGAAGTTAGGGCGATGAGGCGAAGCGTTAATGGTGAAGGAAGCTATGTTTGCAGGACCTATTGTAGATCTGTGGTGGTGATTGGTTGTATGGACCAAGGAAGTCATTCAGTTTGGAGGGGAGCGTTACCTATATAATTAAGTTATTAAGCTAATAACGACACCCACTACCATATTTACTAATTTCTTTTATAATTATTGAATGGAAAAGCCAGTTAATGTGAGATTTTAACCATGATTCCATATGACTAACTCTTGAAATTACCCCAGCCATGATTTACCAATTTGATTACCCTCATAACTAATAGTGAGTATCTTATGATATAATAAATCTTTTTCCATTAATTCCAAGTCTTTAATATGAAAATCAAGAGTCATCCTTGAATTGAGTCTATCTATGAATTAATGGTTCAATTTAGACATTGAGATGATTTATGGAACTAATTGAGGGGCTAGTTTGCAAATATTTCTCAAGTGAGGATTATTAATACCTTAAGGAAAAGAGTATGAAATCAAAGGCACTGACAGTTTAATCAAATGAGTAAGTTGGAAACTGGAATGAAGGGATATGTTGTAAATAAATTCAACTTTATCAGAAAAATAGCTCAACGTCGATATAGTAGCCAAATATGAGTAGGTTATGACACTACCACCCTTAAAAGGGATTTCGTCCTCAAAATCAAATGTTTCATAATGATGATATTCCTACGATAATTTTTTCCACCATACTTTCTCTTGTTGAAGTGTCACCTTAAACCATATGTGATGTCAAGTTTCCTTCCACTATCATAGGTCCTATTTATAGTGATCCAACAATCCTCTTACTATCTTATGCGGTCACTAGATTGGTTTAGGTTCAAATTCTACTTTGAAAATATACCCATCCAAATTCCAACATCCTATTCCAATATGATAGTTGAATTATTCAATTTGTGATTTTTTTCTTCATTATTACAAGTTCTAATTACATCATGAGTTTGTTGGAAAAGCTATAGTTATGAATATTAGGTTTAACACTTCATAAATTTTAATCCAATATATTTGTATCCAATTCTTGAGGGATGTTTATATTAAGTCATAATTTATACTACTTTTTTTGTGTGGAGTAGGGTTTCATTTAAATGTGGTTTATGTACCAAATTTATTCCCTAAGGTTCTAAATGTGGGCTAAACACTATATCAATTCTAGCATTTTCTTAAACCTTAATTGGATTTGTATTTTGACCCTTGCATTTCCTATTTATATGTATTATCGTCTCTAATTATAGATTTTTTAAGGTCATAACTAATAAAAATATTATTTACTACATTCGATCAATTTCTCTTTATTATTGTTGTTACTTATATTTGTGTATTGGGTTATTGGGTCAAGAAAATTGATATAATTCTATTTTTAATTTGAAGTAAGGTAGGGTTTTATTTATCTATGATGTCTAGGTTTCAATAGTTATCCAGTATATGTTCACAGAAACTACAAGTTTAAAAAAAATTGAGTTCATCATTTTTATCCTAATTCTACATAATATTAACTATGTCTTATCCAATTGCTTTTTCTTCCTCAATTTTCTACTTAAGTGGATCTAGTGTTGCATTCATTTCAAGTGGCATAGATTCTTAAGACATTTTTTCTCAAAAATTGTAACTACACAATTATAAGGGGATTATATTATCAATTTCCTTTTCCCCAGATTGTCAACATTTTTTTATACTCAAAATGGGATTTTATCATATGTGACAATATTAACATGAACAATAAGGATTTTCGGACTTATTTTATTTATTCATTCTATTTTTCATGTGTCCCAACGAAGGAGATAATTTAGTGCATTATATCAATTTGTATATCTAGAGGTGAAAGTGGTGTTCTATTGGACCTCATTGCAAAAGTAGACTCATATGTTTTAATGTGTTTTTTTTCTATCATCCCTAACTCAAAATAAGTCCATGCCTAGATAGAGAGTTGAAAATCTATGAGACAATGGAATTAAACTCTATGTATTTCTAAGACAAGGTACATATATGGCAACTTATGATTTATTTCTATTTTTGGGTAGTTGAGTCTAGAAAAAGTAGGATTTGTAGTCAACTATTTATCTAAGTCCTAACTACCAAATTTATGTTCCTAACTAATCTAATCTCCATGAGACATGCATGAGTTCCGACCATTTATGGCTATGATACCATCATGTAAAGACTCGATCTTTACAATCAAATATTTACAAAATAATATCAAAAACATAAATAATCTTTGTTACGTTCATGCTTGTACATAAGAGTCATGGAAGCATACAAATATGATTACAAGTTTAAGAAATAAAATTCATTTCTAACTGGTCTTCAACGGAGGACTACCCAGTGCATGTCTCTTCAATCTCTTCCATCTACCACCTGCCCATGAGTTCCCAAAGGGAACGAAACCACACATGGACCCCATTGAAGGGAAATAAAGGGGTCAGCAAAGCTGGTACTAAATTCATATATCGAGCTATTTGCAAAATATAGGTTCTAAGTATAAATCAAGGTAATATCAAATCTAGGTAAGGAATATTTTTTGGACTAAATTTTTCAAATCAAGAATAACAATATTTCAATGTTTGTATTTCAAGATCAAATTTCACAATGCTATTCAAAATAGTTCAAGATGTCAAATTATCAAAATATTTGAAATAATCAACTTTTGAATATTAAGGTTGAGCATTATCATATCATTTCCTTCAAGGGCACAATGCCTTATGTTCAATCATCTATGAAAGAACTATATTGAGCCTAATTACTATGTTAACCAGTCGACTAGGGGACAAATAATCCATTACACCTGTGCACAGGGAGGCAGCACGTACCCTACCTCAAGTGAGCCAAAGCTCTAAGGGGTCAAAGCCCAAAGGGACCAATATCCATGGAGTCAAAACTCCAAATAGATCAATTCAAGTGCTAATATTATATATAATGCATTCAAACAATAATCAATCTGAGGTGGTGAACTTTCAAAGAGGTAGAAAAGGATTAAACAAGTATAGGGTTCACTACTAAACAATGTACAAGGCATTCAAGAGGGAAATGAACAACTCAATATAAAAATAGAGAAACTAGTACCTCAATTATTTAGGGCTCCAAGAGTTGCATAAGCATAATGTGTCTCCAAGAATTTACGAAGAGGTAGCTAAGATCATCAGTGGATCAGTTCTGGTTTGCTCGACATCAGTGATGGTTTAATATTCTTCAGGATCCAGTGTTAGTCTCCCTCGATTTGATTGGAACTGGACTGAATGTACATGGCTTGAGGATGGTGTATCTGCCTTCTCAAGGTTTTTGTATGTGTCTTCTCCATTCCAATGTGGTAGCCTGACTCCTTGTGTTGATTCATCTGTGATCATCGTTTGCATGCTAACCATTGGAGTTTGTTGGAGAAGATGTAGTGGGAAAACAAACATGTAGACCAGGTGGTTACTGGTCTATCTTACAGGTGTTCTAGGCTCTAGGATTGAGCAAGTTGCCATGGTGGTAGTTGCTACACTCATCTGATCTAGTGGCGAGTTCATCTACAAATATGAGGTATGGGTGTTGTTGTCTGAAGATGGGAGGAGTCCGACTATTGTTGCAGGTGATGGGGTTTATAAGGTTGTAAGGGATCTGGTAGATGGAAGTGGACATTGCTAGATGGCATTGTAGGTACCAGGGTGGAAGCAGTGATGAG
Source organism: Alisma plantago-aquatica (assembly GCA_963693085.1). Classification (NCBI taxonomy): domain Eukaryota; kingdom Viridiplantae; phylum Streptophyta; class Magnoliopsida; order Alismatales; family Alismataceae; genus Alisma; species Alisma plantago-aquatica. The sequence continues at coordinate 368,965,886 of OY856410.1, read as the reverse complement.
GTTGATCTGAAGAAATTTGTAGCAGTGATCTGTAGTTGCAGTTCTGTGTTGCAGATTTGTGATGACTTGTTGCAGATGGTCAGGTTATCTGTGAGGCAGCGAGTTGGCGTGCGGGTTTGCGTCGAGTGGTAGGTTGGTCAGAGGAGAAGATGTAGATGATGAATTGACATGGAAACATCGAATAGGGTGACGCCTACGCGATGGTAAGTGCCTGATGCAGAACTGAAATCAAATTTCGACAGATGATCTGATCGGAATGCTCAATGTTTCTGGGTGAAATGTGGTCAGGTTTGAGGGCGTCAAGAAGTTAAGGCGATGAGGCAAAGTGTTAACGGTGAAGGCAGCTACGTTTGCAGGACCTATTGTAGATCTGTGGTGGCGATTGGTTGTATGGGTCAAGGAAGTCGTCAACTTCAAGTTGTTGTTGCTGGTGTCCAACACTGGGGAGGACGAGGCTATGTTGGTGGTCGTAGTTGCTTGTGGTGGAAAAATTTGTAGGTTACGATCAGATAGCATTGAAGGCGGGATTAAGGAATTGTTGGTCCATGGTGGAGGGGCATGTAGTTACTCTGGTCATTGTGTTGCAGGTCGGAGGCCATGTCTGCGGGACCATAGGATAGGAGCACAGAAGAGAGGCTATGGTCGAGATGTGATGGTGGTGCTGCGGTGATGATGGAAGTGGTGCGTAGTTCTGAGAAGTAGAGCATTGGGGTTGTTGGTTGCAGATGTCTGTTGCCGATGGGGGGTGGTATGGATTTATATGGGATAAATGGACCTAGGGTATGGATCTTGGGGTCAAGGAAAATCTCTTGATTCTCCTACCTTGTCCTGAGGTGGCGCCATGAATGAGCAAGGTTCTTTGTCCATTCCCCTATGACCGTCAGTCATAAATGGCCTTTGTCATTTTTCTTCATATTGCCTCCAAGTAATGGTCGGGGTTTTGGAGGAAGAGAACTGAAGTATGAAGGGGTCAAAATGGAGGGGAGATCGATTGGAGGCAACATGATTCCTCTATGTTTCTCTGTCCTGAAGTAACGGGTGCGGAGGAACCCCATATTGTGGGTTAGGGGAGAGAGAGGTCCGGTGTTCCCTAGTCATCGTCACTTGAAGTTAGGGTAACGTCATGACGGTTTGCGTGGGGGGGATGTGAGGGCTTGTGGATTCAGTTTGGAGGGGAGCGTTACCTATATAATTACGTTATTAAGCTAATAACTACACCTACTACCATATTTACTAGTTTCTTTTATAATTATTGAATGGAAAAGCCAGTTAATGTGGGATTTTAACCATGATTCCATATGACTAACTCTTGAAATTACCCCAGCCATGATTTACAAATTTGATTACCCTAATAACTAATAGTGAGTATCTTATGATATAATAAATATTTTTCCATTAATTCCAAGTCTTTAATATGAAAATCAAGAATCATCCATGAATTGAGTCTATCTATGAATTAATGGTTCAATTTAGACATCGAGATGATTTGTGGAACTAATTGAGGGGCTAGTTTGCAAATATTTCTCAAGTGAGGATAATTAATACCTTAAAGAAAAGAGTATGAAATCAAAGGCAATGATAGTTTAATCAAATGAGTAAGTTGGAATCTGGGATGAAGGGATATGTTGTAAATAAATTCAACTTTATGGGAAAAATAGCTCAACATCGATATAGTAGCCAAATATGAGTATGTTACACCTGTTATGTCCTTCGTTAGATTTTACTATGGAAGCAAAATAAACAAAAATAATACATAAGACTAGAGTGTGTGTTGGTTGATGATAGAATCTCATCAGTCATGATATGTGATATCAAACCAAACACAGAGGTACTTGTTAGAGAATAGTGTACTATACAAACACACCTAAAGTATACATGGAAACCATGATTGGTAGTTAGAACCGTCTCTTATAGTGATGGTGGTCGTTGGGGCTTCTAGAACTGAAATCACTACACTCATCACATGTTGTTTGGTGTACTTTTACATCATCCATCATGATCTTGAACAAGGGTTGGTATAAAGGTGTTTCTTGGGTGCACTATGACATGTGGTGATGAATGTGAGTGATGTATATGGGATTTGTCCCTCCTGAAGAAGTATGATATCCTATCTACTTGATAAGCGAGACTGAGAAATTCATGGTCATGCCCATGTGAGTCAATATGTGATATTGAGCTTACACATATCTCAGACAATCTACTTTAGTTCAACGAACATGGATTGAATGTTGAAGAGAATGACAATTCCATGCCTCAATTTCAATTTGAATATCAGTGACAAAGGAACTATATAATCACTATACCACCAATCGAAAATTTTAGGTTGACGTTGTTCTCCAATTTCCAATTACTTGGGTAGAAATGTTGTCTTACTAGATACCAATCATTGCTTCTGATGTCATAAATCAGTTATGGGCATTCACTACAAATGTAACATGGAACCTATAGGGTCACCCACATAGGATACACTTGGAAAAGGAGTCTATTCATGACTATAGTTTAAACTTTATTACTAAGATGTTAAGTATTCAATTTAAACAATAATGGTTGGAAATTGATTGGATGGACTGTGAACTGAATGGTTCAAGTATTGACTGATGGATTCAAGTTTTAGGTCAATTAGAAACAACATTGGTTAAACAATTCCTAAACTAAGGCATGAAATAACTGGTTCACTATGTGAACCGATCGATTCAATGTTTGAGATGACTGGTTCAAGAGTTCAACTAAGTTAATTGATCAATTCGATTGGATCAAGGATTAAGTGATGACATCATGTTGTGCATTAATCATATATTAATTTCCAATACAATTGGGATTGGGTAACATGTTACAATGACTGGTTTAAGGGTTGAACCCATCGGCTCACATGCCAACCAATCAGTTCACCTGTGAACTAATCATTTTTTCATTTGTAGGTTGCCAAAAGTCATGAAATTTTGTCCCCTTCGACTCCAGCACAGACTAGAAACCCTGACCCTGACCCTCCTATAAATAAAGAGGTGATGGGGGCTTCTCAGATACATCAATTATCTCTGATAATTGTTGTCTTCTCTGGTTGTGGTAACTAAGAAAAACCAATCAAGTCCTACCTATCAAGGGAAGGGATAGCAGGGGAGAGACAATTGTAGGAGAGAAACTTGGTGCTAGTACACTTACTAGAAAGGGACACCTCCTTCCTATACATTCTTCTAGAATGATAGGAGTTCCCTGTGGTCCATGCGGAATACTATAGAGGAGAGGAGGTTGTTTCCTACAGCTCAAAGGACAAAGTCAACTCTTGTCCATGGTGAACAACTAGGAGGATGTTGCATACATTGTCCAGGTGCAATTCAAAGAAAGGCACATGCCAAAGTTAGGGAATTGTTAGGACTTTCTCTAGGACCATGTATAACCTCTTAATTATATTTCCCATTACATAGTTTTTGACATGATCTACTATACAAAGGGGAATATGGAAGTTAATTTATTTGTTTCTACTATCAACTTTGTCACCATATTTCCCTATAGTGGTATCATAGTTTCGTCGATTTACTATGTTTTGGGATTTAATTGATATGATAGGATTTTAGTTTTCATCTTTTATTTATTTCATAAGATGCAAATATTTAATATAAATGCAATGTACATGTGCCACCTTAAAAGTTTGTTTTGATGGTGGATGTGTAGCATGGTTATAGTCAATAACCTTAGGTATGTATGCATAATTTTGTGGTTGTTTATTCCTATTTATATCTCGGTCTACAAATTGAGTCTCTATGTTCTCTTCCATATGTAAAAGTATTATTCTCTCCTTCCTATGCTCCCCTCAAATTTAACTCTAGGTTTCCATATTACCATGTAATATGTTATATAGAATTAGCAAAGATTCAATTCTTATTTTATGAAAGAAGACACTCAACACCAGAAGAACCGACCACTTCATATGAAGATCTGATCGGCTAGAGGACTGAGCAGACTGATGACCAGAGGAGCCGAACTGATCAACTGGTGGCCCAATCAATCGACTGGAGGTGTCTTGAAGATCATAGATCTAAGACCAGAGGATTGTTCCAATGACCAATCGACTGACCATGAGGCAAGACAGTCAGTTCAAGGATTGAACTGATCAACCAAGATTGGTTCAAGGATAGATCTTCATCAACAATAGTTTGTTACATATGATGTAGACATTAAGTGGTAGTAATTTCTTTTGGATCCAAGGAATTAAAATAGATATGTCAATAACCATCACTTGTGTTTATAATTACATTTGTCATATAGCATGTATATCATAAGTACTATAAGTATGTTGTGATTGTATATGTATATATAAATATGAAACCCCTCAATAAATATTAAGTCTTGGATGCTTTCCATAGGCAACACACATTAAAAGCTCATTCAACCAAGCATGGGCACACCCTAGCGTGGTTCACCATCTATCTCGTAGACTTGTGATGGTAAATATGTAGGTCTTCCCTAGCAGGGTATATATTCTATTGTGTTTTCTTATGGGTCAGGCTTAACTAGGTGACCTTAATATGATTAAGTGCTTAGAAGCATAAAGATGGGATATGGCAAGGAGTTGTGCATACCATCTATCCAAGAATTACATAAATGTAATTGGCAAATGTTTCCTACCTTAATAATTGGTCATGAACGTCAACATTTATTGGGCATTGACTTAATTGTTTTGGATTTTGGCTCACTAGAAGATTGTACAATGCAATCTTATAAATTGGGAGTGAGGCTATCAATTTGGACAAAATAGACGGAGTGATAATTAATTAAATTCCTAATTAATATCGTCAATATTATCAAATCAAATCATAAGTGTTTTTAAAAAAAGTGCAAATTTTACTCTTTAGATAAATGAAAAGCACATAAACATTATGTTCAATCCTTGAGAAGGACAATCTAAATGGGATAAACTTCCATAACTGGTTTAGGACTTTGAGAAGTGTTCTCTATGTTCCTAAAACACTAGTGCCAGTAGAACGCACTCCATATCCACCTAAGGCTAAAATGGATGCTTACTTGAAGCATGCCAATGATGACATAGCCACCAAAAACCTTGTGCTAGGTTATATGAACTATGAGTTGCATAAACAACATAATAAGCAAGAAAGGTATAATGTCTCAAAGGCATTGTTTGAGTGCAAACTGATAGAGGGAGATCCAATAGAGTCTCATGTGCTCAATATGATTGGGCATATGGAACATCTTGAAAGACTGGGTTGCAATCATTGTCTATATCATATAGCCATTTTATTGGGTGTTACAACTTGAGTAACATGGCTAAACCACTTTCTGAGTTGCTTGACATCTTGATATATGTCAAAGAAAAAATGAAGAAGGACAAGCCTATGATGGTGACCAGTAGGAAAGAGTTCAATGACAAAGGCAAGGCTAAGAAGTGCTCTAAGGCTAAGCTGAATTCCAAGTCTTCTTCATTCAAACTAGGGATAAGGGTAGGTGCAAATGGAATCTGTCCTTTTCACCCAAAAGGTTAAAGGAAGATGAAGCAAGGTATAGAGATCTCTACTTTAGGTATATACATAATTGAGATTAATTTCACTACTTCATCTTGGGTACTAGATACCTGATGTGGATCACACATTTGCCCAAATGTGAAGGATCTCAAAAGAAGTAAACCTTTAGAAAAAGGTGAGGTTTAACTGTGCGTTTCTAGTGGAGCAAGATCTGTTGCCAGTGCAGTATGAATCTTTGAGTTATCTCTACTTAGTGGGCTTATAATAGAGTTGGACAACTATTATTATGTACCTACCATTAATAGGAACATAATATTTGTGTCTTGTTTGGAAAATAATGGATTTGAAATTCTTATAAAGAATGGTTGATGTTCTATTAGTAAAGATGAGATCTTTTACGGCAATGCCTCAATAACTTATGGTCTATACTTGATAGATCTAGAGATAAGGGTGTATAACATAAATACCAAAAGACACCACTTTATAACTCAAACTAAACATACCTTTAGCCTCGTCGTCCATGGCACATAAATGAGAAACACATTTATAGACTCCATAAAGATGGTTATCTAGATTCTTTTGATTTAAATTCAATACAAACATGTGAGTATTGTTTGTTGGGAAAGATGACGACACTATTACATAAACTACTTCTAGCATTGATTAAAATGATCTTATAACATCAATTTCTTACTGACACCAAAGTGGGCAACATTATAATCACAAGTCTAAGACATTGGTTACTTGGGGACACACAAATCAATGACGGACATTCTGCCATGTGATGAAGCATCATGTATGTGTGATAAATTTGGCCAAATTATCCGTTAGAAAACTGACCAAATTCTATATATATACAACACAATGTAAATTTAACATACATAGGTATCGACAACTCCCACTTCGGGCCACTCAACCGTGTCACCTTTTGCATCACATATCCTCTTGTGCTTGGGGTGGTCATATGGTAGTGTAGTCTACTTGCAAGGGTAGTAGACAAGCTTCGGTTCCATGCAAAATGCATCAGAAGAAAACACAGTACCATGAATCATGTCACCTTCAAGGCATGGGTAAGTAGTGCCCAGTGTAATGACATATCCTCGTAATAAAGTATGACATGGCCTCAACACCTACAAATTTGTATAGAGTGTTATATATATATATATATATATATAATATCAGTGTTCAGAAAAGCGCTATTCGGTGTACGGGCGGACGGGACACTGAATAGAGTATATGCGGTATACGGGAGTATATGCGGGAGTATATATGGTTTTGGAATTTTTAATAAATTAATGTATCTATATATATTTATATATCAGTCATATAGAATTATATATCACATTAAACAATTACATACAAGCACAACATAGAATGATTATTTAGAAGAAAGGGAGCAACAATATCATATAACTATTTAATTAGAAACAAAAAAATATCATATAAATTTTCTTTCTTCAAGTCCATGTATGTGTGTTCGGAAAAGCGGTGATTAAGCGGCCGCATAAGGGGTTAATCGACAGCATAATCGGGCCTATTCCGATTATTGGTATGCTTTGACATATGCGGTGTGGTCCCCTGTCCGAACCGCTTAAGCGGCCACACAGACCAATTTCCTGAACACTGATATATATATATATATATATATATACCTAAACTCAAACATATTATACAAATCATTATGAAAGACTACTATGTCATAAAAAACTTACAACGGACGTTCTAGGTGGTGGATCCACGAGATTACTCCCAACTACCTCTGTCATAGGGGGGCCCACCTCGTATGAAGAGTGAGGTACCACAGATACTGTCTGAGGAGCTAAATGAGAAGCATGATATTGTCTTATTGCTTCCTCTATACCCTTTGCAATCATCTTTTATACCTTTTCTTTTGAGAATTCCTTATTCTAGACATATTTGCACTTATGCTCTAATGGGCCAAAGAAGGCTCTTATATAGATACTAGTGCTAGAAGCCCTAACACACCCATGAGGCTCTGGGTTACCTAGAGAAACTATCTATTCATCCCTTCTATCCTTAGGGATGAACTTGCCTTGTTTCCATTACTTGTGGAGATCTCTCTAATCGTCATTAATAGTAATTTCACTAAGAGTTGAACTTTACCATTTTTTCAATCTCCACAATAGTTGTGGGGTTGGGTATTTCTCTAGATTTTGTTTGCCTCCCATCTATCCATAGATCATAGTGAGGTAGAGGTGCATGAGTAGTAGATGAATCAACAATCCCAAGAGTAGGATGCTAAGCAGAAGATGCTTATAGTAGCTTTTGCTAAATATTTGCATAGCCACCTAGACCCATCATGTGGTTGTGCACATTGTTAGCAAACCTTTCTCTTTGAGCATCACTTATATCCTGGTTAGTCCAAAACATATGTTAGATATGTAATAGAATGAATTCATAAGAATGCATTGAAAGTGAGGGGTGAGGCTTAATATCTTGAATTGGTTGGTTTGTCTCTTAGCAACAAACACCTCCCACACCCTCAAGTCAAGATAGTTCCATTCCAAAGTAGCATACTTTATCTTGTTCTCAACATTTTGGATGTATTCTCTTATCAGATTTGTCCTATAATTCCTTAGTACCCTCCTACAACATTGCATCACCTTTTACAATGCAGTTTTTCATCTAGGTCAAATATGCTCTACAAAAGTTCATATACTTAATGGAATATTCTTATAAATAGAATTATAAATAAATTTAAATCCATAATTGTAAATGATAATATCTAGCACATAGTTCCTTCCATGTTAAGTATTTATTGCCTTGATCGATTTTATGCCAGGATTCTACATTTAAATCTGATTTTCTATGAGTAATAACCCCTAGATATGACATAAAAGAACTATTTCTCTTTCCAAAAGGATTTCCTCGATCATAAAAACTCAATGAACAACTTTGGTCTATTACCCCTTTGCTCTAGTAACTTGTTCATCATGGTGATGCCTCTTATTATTGCACGCCGGCGATGCTTCTCATCAAGCTCAACAAGATCCTCAGGGCACACATCCTCTGCTAAAATTGAGAAAAAACATATATAAATCATAAAAAGATGTAACTTATAAATGTGACAAAACATAACAAAAATACAACAAGATAGACATTGTAAAATGCATAACTATGTAATAAAACAATACAACTTACACTAGTGTCATGCTCACATTGCACATTCTCATGGTTCTCATCCTCATGGTAATCATCATCATGATCATCATATTCATGGTTAGACGCCATTTGAAAAAATGTCATCTCAAAAATAGTCTAATAATGAAATATAAGTGATAAAGAATGTAGAATGCTTATCTAACATTTAAAAAATAAAAGCATGCCTCTAATATTGGGATCTTGAATCAATTAGCATTCCCTCAGTGTGATCACCACACATATATAGATCCATGTCAGCTTCAATATTTGATGTTGTTGAGAAAATTGAGAATGGACTAGAGTCATCATACCTTTCATAGTACTCTTCTTCATCTATAGGATCTTTAATGAACTCCCTTTACCATGAAGAACAACCTATCAATTTTCATTTGTAGGATCATCGATATAAAATACTTACTTTACCTGTGATGTTGTTATGAATGGCTCACCCTTCTTACCAATATTTTCAAAATTTACTAATATGAAACCCAATTCATCCACTATAACACCTTTGGCATTATCAACCCAATTACACCTAAAGATCAAAACTATGAAATCTATGTAGTCAACCTCCCATGTTTCTTCAATGAAACTGTAATATGACATTTTATCTACACATGAACTCTTATCCTTCGCACTAGAAAAATACAATGAAGACACTTGAAGGGTGACCCCACTATTTTGGATGACACTCTAATCATCTTGATTCTTGGTCTAATATGAAAATATATTTATATCAAACCTTTCATAAGACATAACATTCTATTTTGGTTTTGACGGCAGGGCATTTGATATTTTTAGCAACATTATTTAGTGTTTGAGATAGTTGACATGAGACTTTATCTTCAAATCACCTAACAAATGTTTTGTTATGCTCTCTAGAAACCCACAGTGGATTGGATTGGGGATATTTTGTGTTGATGAAATTGGTATATTCGGTTATATAAATAATCACTTCATATGTAGTGTAAAATATATTTGTGTGCTTGTTCACATATAACCTGACTGATTACTTTCACTCCAGCTCCTAAAATCCCTATGCTACAATAGTCCTCAATATTCTTGTCAATTATAGGAGTTTCAGTACAAACCAGAAAGTCATTTCAAAAGTCCATAACCTCCTTGGCCACATAGCCCTCAATGATACTCCCTTCAGGACGATAATAGTTTCAAACATTACCTTCAAAAATACTCATGTACCGTTCAAAAGGATACATCCAATGCAAGAAAATCGGTCCCAACATTTTCACTTCCCTAGTCAAATGGACAACAACATGTACCATGATATCAAAGAATGAAGGAGGAAGATACATCTCAAGTTGTCATAGGGTAACAAACACTTCTCTTTGTGGTTACTGATATCCTCTAGATCAATAACTTTGTTGCATATAGTGTTGAAGAATAAATAAAGCCTAGTGACTGCAAACCTTACATGCTTTAGTAGCATAGATCAAGTTTCTATGGGAAACATTTGTTGCATTAGAGTATGAAAATCATGAGATTTAAGACCTATCAGCTTCATATCCTTCATTGATACCAATCTTTGGATATTGAAAGAGTATCCCTACGATACCTTCACATTAAGCAAGCACTCACACAAAGTTTTCTTCTCCTTTCTAGACAATGTGTAACAAGTAGGAGGTTAATATGTTTTTCGATCACTACTAAATTCTTTTGTTGATTCTTTCCTTATGCCCATTTCACATAGGTCCATTCTAGATTTGATGCCATATTTTGTCTTACATGTTATATTCAATATAATACCAATGACTCTATCACAAACATTTTTCTCAACATGCATGACATCAATACAATGCCTAACTGCCAAAGAACTCCAATAAGGAAGATCCTAGAATATTGACATCTTATTGTTTAAAGATTTGTCACTTTGTGTGGGAATGGTACATTTTGATCTCCTACCAAATGCATTGATAAAGTCTTTTACTTTTTCATAAACAACCTCACCTGATATAGGTTTAGGGGCACTCTATTCCTCATTCAATCCATTGAATAGTTTGTGCAACCTTAGGTAAGGATGAACTTTTAGAAGAAACCTTTGCTGACCAAGATATACACTCTTGCCTCCATGTTTTAGTCATATTTGATCAATGTTCCCTTCACATATATGGCATTCTTTGGATCTTTTTACACTATAATGCCCCTCTAAGCACATACATGATAGTGGAAGGAGACCTCGTGTTGTCCATAACATGGGACACTCAGCTCGGAGGAACGTCACAAAACATGATACACATTGCAACAAAATAAATGGAACACCATGCATTCAACTCAAAATATAGATTCATACACTGTTCATGAAAGGGAAAGACATAACTATCTCATCCGATATCAAAACCTATTACATGTAGGCTAAGAAAGACTAAAGCAAAATTGAAACATAAAAAGATAAACTAAACTAAAGGATCTACTAAGTGGTAGATGGCACTCCACAGAGCTAAAGTCTCCTCGATCAGCTACCCTTGAAGGCTCACGTCAATTCCCTCATGCTCCTTGATCTAGGGACATCTCGTCCCATGGCCATGCGAAAGAAAGCATCAACATCAGTAAGCAACATTATGCATGTTATAAGAACTGAAAATAAACATATACTTGAACTGAAATAAACTTGACATAATTTGACATTACGAATTATGATTATGCATTAACCTTCATTACATCAATCAATTAAGAACATTATTATATGTGTTCTCCTCACTGCCCACATGGGGCACATCATGCTCGGAAAGCCCATCATTGCTAGGAAGCCCATAACGACCATAAAGGTCCATCATTTCGAGAAACATATAATAAGTTACTTAATTCTCTTAACTTAACCTTAATATCATTATTCTTATCTTGCCATCAATGTAAATTATCCTCATCCAATAATTGCACCAAAGTGCTCATCAGGCCGGTTAAGGCTCACCTTAGTTGTACCAAAGTACTCATCAATGTCATAAAGACAAAATAACATAAAGAGGAATAATTTACAACTTAAGTGCATTATCTTAATCATCATGGGATTTCTCCCTCTTAATCTTGACATTAACATTACATGATTTCCATGATTATTTATTCAATTTCTTAATTAGTGCATGATCATAGAATTAAGCTAATTAACATCAGTGATAAGCATATGATTTTATGAACATAACAACCAGCATCGGATAATATAATCAAAGGCATCACCATCATCTTCATTAACATTGAATTCTAAAGCATAATCTTAAATCATACATAGCAAGCAATTCATCCAAAGTATATATGCATAATGACATGACCAACTTACCTTATTGGAGCACAACCTAATTTTAGTCTCCCTGATCCTGAGTCGAGTCCAAGGTTCTTGAAATCACATGATTTCTATTAATTATCATCATTGATACATTCTAAACCCTAATCTCAGGTTATTAAGAAAATGAGGTCTGGTTTTATAGAGATAGGATTTAAAAATAGTGAAATCATGTTCTCCTCAAAAAACCCTTTCCAACACACTATTATTCATAATTTTCTGACATTGTATGGATTTACTGTGGTTGTTTGAAGTAAGGACTTAATTGGAAATTTTTTCTAAACAAACTAACCTTTTTCTTTTAGTTGGACACGCCTCACAGTAAGCCCATTGTGTTTTGGCCTGTGACTTAGCATCTAGCTATAGGACGATCACCCTTCTCGCTCGAGACGTGACCATGGAGAGCTTTTGCTTCCCTATTTCCCTTGCTCTGAATAGAGAAGTGCGCTGTCAGGCTGCCAGGCCGGCGCCCAAGGCAGCCACCGCACTCAGCATCCTTCCTCCACGTTGGGCGGTCAACAAGTGATTCTTTCATGGTCATTCTCATAGAAGGTGCACTAGACCTACGAACCAAAGGCATCTACCATTGAATAAGGCCGCACCCTATCTCTGTCCTCCAACAACATGAGAGATCTTCCCTGCCTCCTCCATTCCGTGGAAACTAAGATCGTGTTCCATATATGATCTCCAATGAATGATCACCACTCGACCCCACCTCGTGCTGTGCACCGTCCCGCCTCCTGCTGCATATGGCATCTCCTCCTGCTGGGCATGACCTCGCCTCTGGCTGTGCATGTCTGGAGAAACTCCCACCCATTCTTTTGAGTGTGCAGAAACACAGACCCAAGGAAGGTTAATCCAAGTATTGTGTAGAGGTGCTTCAATAGCTTCCTTGGCATCCGTCGGGTTTGCTTGGTGACTGCAAAGTTATGTTGAGGTTTTTGAAGGCAATGGGAACATCAAGCAGAGTTACCATCGATCTGACTTCATGTTTGTGTTGTTGGTGAGGGGGCTTACCAAACAGAGTTTGAAGAAAGGAATCTCCGACGTGGCTAACCATGCCGGGGGCAACTTGCTGGATAGATCTCTCAATTCCATAAGCCATGGTGGTGATCCTTTGTGAGTTGATGCATATTGATGAGGTTCAAAGGTGTAGCTTTAGGGTTGATGTTGTAAGGTTATGGGGTAGTTGTTCTTGGAGGCAGAAAGGGCGACAAATTCTAAGAGAAACCAATAAGGCTAGGAATTGGTAGAACTCTATGTTAGGGTTACAACGAGTGTTTATGGATGGAGGAGGCTGCATATATATAGGCATCTCTGGGTTTGTCCTTCCATATAAAAATTGGAGGGTGGTTTCATTTTTGTACATGACCATAGAGCCCAATATGATTGGCTCTTTGGGGCAAAAAAACCATCTGTCCGTTGAGAAGAGGGCTGCTATACACAGAAACATAATGGGGCATGAAGCTAAAACAACCATCATATTGATTAAAAAGAAGAAGCACGTGATAGTGATAGATATTATGTGAGACATTAGGCATATGAGACACAATAAATTAAATATTGAGCATCTAATGGTTTCAACCCATATAACTTCTTTCCTAATTATCATGAGGTTTCAACAAGGTCTAGTTGACCCCAAACTTTACAAGTCGTTTATTTAGACCATGACGATTCTGAGAATTCAGTTTGTTTTTAGGTTTAAGAGTTACACTCATTGTCCTTGCATAATTATGTGCTTGTACATTTATCTAATTATTTAAGATTATCCTAAATTATTTAGAGGCATATAGGTTTAGAGATCAAGTTAATATTATATTATTTTCAAATGGATCTATTGGACCATATTATGGAAAATAACGAGGTGAATTTCACTTTAAATCATTAAGTGTTGATTTATATCTCTTTTATCTTCTCTTCATAATATTTAAGGGAAAATGTTAACAATTTGGAGGTCATGTATATTTGGGTTCAAGAAGTTGGAATTATATGGTAGAGCTTTATGAAGGACTTTGATTTAATTATTTTATAAGCATTATATTTTGGGTATGTTACAGTTCTACCCACCTTAAATAAATTTTGTCCCCGAAAATTTCTCATACTACCCACCATAGAGTCTTACATATTCTATCTACACTAATGACCTTAAAGTCTCATCCTCATGGTAAAAAATTATCTTGACCTCCATGTGGGTGTGCTACTATTGATTCTATTTGACATCATCATTGACATGACAAAACACCTCTATGAACTCTTCTCTACGGTTTCTAATTTTATCATAGATTTTACTTGCTTATCTTTGTCAAATATCTACTTTCCATATTCATGCCCGGTCTTACTATGTGTCTTGATAAGGTTTAGGTGACTATATGCCTTCAACTTTTAATGCCAACTCTTATTTGTCACCTTTGGATACATGCCGTCTGTTCATGTATTCAGAGGTGACTTATCTTTTCATGCTTATCTTAGTACCTCCCTCATGCACATGTCCCATACCACATGCACTTGAAAGGACAAGAAAAGTATGATTCTGCATATAACATCCTCTCTACAAAACCCCATGAGCCTGTGTCCCATACCACAAACATGTGGGAAAAAGATAGAGTATGCTATATACAATTCTAGAGTTAACAAAAAAATCCAAAACATCTAGGCACATAAACTTAATCTTTATCTAAAGCTTTGTCCCACATCTAGACCTCTACTTTGGTTTTCCATATCTTTATCTTAATCTTCTATACCTAGGTCTTAGAACAATGTGAATCTTTAGCTTAGTGCCCATCTACTCATCGCTCTCATACCATATTGTAATGCCCCTCCAAGCACATACATGACAGAGGAAGGAGACCTCGTGTTTTCCATAACACGAGACATCACAAAACATGATATACATTGCAACAAAATAGATGGAACGCCATGCATTCAACTCAAAATATAGATTCATACATTGTTCATGAAAGGGAAAGACATAACTATCTCATCCGATATCAAAACCTATTACATGTAGGCTAAGCAAGACTAAAGAAAAACTGAAACATAAAAAGATAAAATAAACTAAAGGATCTACTAAGTGGTAGATGGCAGCCCACCAAGCTAAAGTCTCCTCGATCACCTACACTTGAAGGCTCACGTCAATTCCCTCATGCTCCTTGATCTAGGGACATCTCGTCCCATGACCATGTGAAAGAAAGAACCAACATCAGTAAGTGGCATTATGTATGTTATAAGAACTAAAAATAAACATATACTTGAACTGAAATAAACTTGACATAATTTGACATTATGAATTCTCATTATGCATTAACCTTCATTACATCAATGAATTAAAAACATTATTAAATATGTTCTCTCCTCACTGCCCACATGGGGCACATCATGCTCGAAAAGCCCATCATTGCTAGGAAGCCCATAACAACCATAAAGGTCCATCATTTCAAGAAACATATAATAAGTTACTTAATTCTCTTAACTTAACCTTAATATCATTATTCTTATCTTGCCATCAATGTAAATTGTCCTCATCCAATAATTACACCAAAGTGCTCATCAGGTCAGTTAAGGCTCACCTTAGTTGCACCAAAGTGCTCATCAATGTCATAAAGACAAAATAATATAAAGATGAATAATTTACAACTTAAGTGCATTATCTTAATCATCATGGGATTTCTACATCTTAATCTTGACATTAACATTACATGATTTCCATGATTCTTTATTCAATTTCTTAATCATTCCATGATCATAGAATTAAGGTAATTAACATCAGTGATAAGCATATGACTTTATGAACATAATAACCATCATCGAATAATATAATCAAATCATCACCATCATCTTGATTAACATTGAATTCTAAAGCACAATATTAAATCATACATAGCAAGAAATTCATCCAAAGTATATATGAATAATGACATGACCAACTTACCTTATGAGAGCACAACCTAATTTTAGTCTCCCTAATCCTGAGTCGAGTCCTAGGTTCCTGAAATCACATGATTTCTATTAATTATCATCATTGATACATCCTAAACCCTAATCTCAGGTTATTAAGAAAATGAGGTCTAATTTTATAGAGCTAGGATTTAAAAACACTGAAATCATGTTCTCCTTGAAAAACCCTTTCCAATGCACTATTTCCTAATTTTCTAACATTGTATGGATTTATTGTGGTTGTTTGAAGTAAGGACTTAATTGGAAATTTTGTCTAAGCAAACTGACCTTTTTCTTTTAGTTGGACATGCCTCACAGTAGGCCCATCGTCTTGTGGCCCGCAGCTTAGCGTCTAGCTATAGGGCGATCACCCTTCTCACTCGAGATGTGACCAGGGAGAGTTGTCGCTTTCCTATTTCCCCTACTCTGAATAGAGCAGTGCGCCGTCAGGCTTCCAGGACAGCGCCCAGGGCTACCGCCCCACTCAACATCCTTCCTCCGCATTGGGTGGTCAACAAGTGATTCTTTCATGGTCATTCTCATAGCAGGTGCACTAGACCTGCGGCCCAAAGGCCTCTACCATTGAATAGGGCCGCACACCCTATCTCTGTCCTCCAACAACATGAGAAATCTTCACTGCCTCCTCTGTTCTGTTGAAACTAAGATTGCGTTCCATCTACGATCTCCAGTGAATGATCACCACTCGACCCCACCTCCTGTTGTGCACCGTCCCGCCTCCTGCTGCGTATGGCATCTCCTCCTGCGGGACAGGACCTCACCTCCAGCTGTGCACATCTAGAGGAACTCCCTCCCAATCTTTCAAGTCTATAGAAACATAGACCCAAGGAAGGTTAATCCAAGTACTGAGTAGAGGTTTTGTTATATCCCCAATTTTGATAAAATTGAATGATATAAATATAAAGCATGTTCTGATAAATAATTTTCCTGATTGGTATTATTTATGGAATAATATTATTCTTGTGACAAGTTAAAGAAATAAAAGGATTTTTTTGTTTGCAATAATCCATTAAAATGTTGAACAATAGAAAGAATGGAAAATTCTAGAAAAAAAATATATCGTGGGATAATGGTATTAATGTTCAAAAGGAACAAGCTTTGTATGGAAAAGGTATCACTTTAGATACCAAAAGAATAAATATAATTTGGAAAGGAAATTAATAAGTTCCTATAATTGACGCAAGGATATATCGAAGAGATATAAAAAGGAACTATCTAGATTGTGCATGTTTCCTTTGGGTTACCAATGTCACCATATGGGAATTCTATTAAATACTCTCTCTATAAATTAAAAATAGTTTTCCTATGAAGGCTCTCCATAATCGTGAAGGAGGCTAATATAAGGGAAGAGAAAGGGGAATATAGTTAATAACTTCCTAAACATTATCTTATAATACTTAGGGAAGGAGACAATTCTGTGTCTATCAAGGAATAGGAGAGAAGAGAAATGAGAAGGGAAGATACAAGAGAATAGACATGTATATATATGTGGTATCTGTTGGATACACGATGAACCAACATAACTTCCTCTCTGTATTTCTTCTCCTACCTTTCAATCCCTACCTGTGTGCTCTTCTTCGACTTCGTCTAGGTTTGTGTGTGGCTCCTAGCAGGAGGAACAGGCGGATCTTTAACCTAAATGTAGCAAAGCCATGACCTCGGTACCCTCTCTTCCAGTAACCAATGTCCCAGCCAGAGTTTGCCGAGCACCGGCTAGGCTGGGCGGAGGGGGTGGTTCCCTATCCACAGCGGCAGAAGGTGTGAGCCGAAAACCACCCTGGGATGACCCTGCAGACGAAAACCCTACAGAATCGGCTGAGTCACCAGAGGGGGCACATCAACGACGGAGGTTGTGGTAGGCGGAGTTGGTATCAGATATGCTTAGTCAAGTCATTGGGCATGGCCGTTGGCAGATGGGATGATGGCTACATGGGTTCGCACATACCCCTGGTGGTGAAGAAATCCCGGCTGGCCATAACACTACCATTATTCCTTGGTGCCAATGCACTAGCTGGACACGAGGCCACGGCGGGGAACTTGCGTCGTAGAGCAGGGTCGGCGGCGGTGGTCCGTTGGGTGGCTGTGTTCTCAGGACAGTAGAGATGGCAGGTGGAAGTCTAGTATGGCAGAGTCTCATGAGGGAGGTCAACCTACAATTTGAGTGGTGGCAGGGATGTCCTCCACCCAGCGGCGACCTCAGCACAGTCTCCCATGTGCGAGCAGGAGATCGCGTGAGGAGAAATCGCATGAAGGGAGAAAGAAGGGACCTGATTCCCTTGCCACTAGACCCGCCTCCCTAGCTGGGCCGAATTATAGTAGGCCCAAGTAGCTAACCCACCAGACCAAATAAGTAGAACATAGGTAATTCCCTATTTAAAGATGATTATTAGTCCTACCTTGTTGATGCCATAGAATTAAACATGATTATCTAATGATGGTGAAGTTATATATCAAATTTATTAGAAAAATGAGTACAATCCAAATAAAATACTATCAGAACCTAATTATGCTTCTTGTTCTAAAAGTATGTGTAATACATATGTTAGTGTGATTAGTATAAAGGAAAAACCTAGATTTGCATAATCTGATGTTTAATTGGATAGGTTCATTCATGTTAAGATAATACATGATCTTGTTATGTATAATGAAGAAATTCTTGATAAAGATGAATAATTAATTATTCTAGGTTAATAATCTTATTCATGTTGATTTAGGGTTTTACAACCAACATGGACATCTTGCTATGATCTTAATGTTAGTAATGTGATTTAGGTGTCATGAGTAATCTAATATGTTGAAGATGATGATTAGGGTTTCACCTAATATGTATAATTGAAAGTGTAATCTTAGAATCCATGATGTGGTATAATTAGGGTTTGTAACTGTAATCCCTAGTCCAAACATGAGACCGTCCTAAACCCTAGTTTAGGAGCACATCTAGATTTTAGTAATATAATGTGAACACATGGTGACACACATGTAGTATGCTTGTTTCAGATTATGTTAGATTGAATGCTTTTTTGCTTGGATGTTTGGATGCATTCTTAAAGTATATGATGTTCTGCATGATTTTATGATGGCATAAGGTACGTGGTTACTCTTATGAATACATGTATCGAATTCTGAGATTGCAGAGGTTTCTCGATGAGATTGAATGATAAATAAACTACTTGGTTGTTTATTTACTTCTTGAAAACTATAAAATTCCTACGAGTATCATGTAAAGTAAATAACTACATTCTGAACCCTGGGTCCGACTAATCTTAAGGGTAATGCACACGAGCCCTAGAGGGATAGTGATTACACTTGAGGTAGTAGACCATATAAAGGTTAGAATATGAAAATGAGTTTATGTTCTTATATGCAAGATAAAGATGTTTGCTTATATCTATAGTTGTGATTATTGTTTGAACCCACGTAGCCGTATAGTAATATACTGACCACATATTTGTTTGTCGGCATTTTAGGTTTCAGATATACTTGATTCGTGGTCATGAGGGTACAGTTAAAGATGTTGAAGACACTACAATTTAATCATGAAGGTTTAGTCTTAATGGTTTATCTTCACACATGTAAAAGTTAATTCTGTTTAAAAGTTATTTAACTCCTTAGAGGGGCTTTTTATATAAAGATGTAAATATTTGTTTATTAATGGAAATTGTTTACTATTCCATATTATTTCTTGAATCTGATCCTGGAGTATATGATTAATGATTTTCGACTTTAAGGTCTTTTAAACACTCAAAATTGCAGGTCGTTACATTTAGTGTTAGAGCCCAGATTCATCAACTAATACTTAATAGTTTATAATTTCAAATCATCCTTAGAAATAATAAGAGAAAAATTAGGTTTCGCATCTCCCATTTTCGTCTACTTCTCATCTCTTTTCTTTAAAAGCCTTGAAAAGAAATTGTTAATTACAGAAGTAAAATGTGAAAAGATATAACCTTTTGTGTAGGTTCCTTTGGAGACGGTAACCACTAGGAAGATACAAGTTAGAAAGATACATGTATGGGTGAGTCCTTCCATAGAGGAATGGCTTGGTTTGAGATAACCCATTAGAGTATAACACCTTTAGTTGATCAAGGGATATGGAAACTCTAAGAGGTAGAGTATAGTCCCTAACCCTAATCCTAAAAACCTTAATCTTAAATAATGAACATGGTGTGGTCGTATGGGACACTACCCATGTGAAACTTGAAATCAGGAATAAGAAAGATAAAGGGATGGGTTTAAGTAACCTAGTCTCCCATGCAAGTGTGCATGAGGAGCATAATGATTTTGTAAGAGGTCTTAAGAAATATATGAACCCAATAGTTATACATAAGAAAATAAAAGTTTATATAACTTTCTCAAACTCCTCGTATTGTCTCTAGAAGTTTAGTGATGGTGGCCAAGCCCCTGGAGGGGAAGGTTGAGCTACATCAAGCCCCTGGAGGGGAAGGTGACCCAAGTTCATTGAATGGATAGCGACCATGAGGGGGGGTATTCCAGAGGTTGAACAAGCATGGGTTTATATGTTATAATGATAAAAGTTATGCCTAATGAAAAAAGAGGTATCTATGAAACCTTTAGGGTTAGTGTGCCAACCAAGGGTGGGTCAACCCAAAGAGTGGGAAGATGACCTATGAGGGAGGAAAATCTTAGACCTTGGGATCAGGTTGTGGCTAGAGAGCTTAACCCCCTCCTATAAGCTGAGAAGGCACCCTAGTCTAGGATTTTCCCTTAAGGTAAGTAATGAACATATTTAAGTATTGAGATAACCTTAATCCTCACCTAGACGGGTGAAGAGTTAAAGAGGAAAAAAAATGAAATCACTTATATTCTTTGAACCCAAGGATGCCAACTCTGAGTGACATAAATGGTCAAGCCCAGGAGGGAAGATCAATAAGGCACCAAGACCAGGAGCGAAGGTGGCCTAAGTGGACGACCAAGCCCAGGAGGGAAGATCATGAAATGGTCAAGCCCATGAGGGAAGACCATGCAGGCACCAAGCCCAGGAGGGAAGGTGGCCTAAGTCCACAATGCAGTTATTTAAGATCAAGCCCCTGGAAGGGAAGATCACAGATGTCAAGCCCAGGAGGGAAGACCGACATGGAACCAAGCCCTGGAGGGAAGGTGGCCCGAGCCCAATGATGGGACAACACTACATTATGTTTATTCACAAGAGAGAGATGAAGACAATTCGGGTTAAAGAACTAAATCAGAGAATAATGTGCTTAAAAGATGTGACATCTCAAAAGAAACCCTTAGGGAGGACAGAGTCCTAATGCAATCCTAGGGTCAAGTAGGGTGTATTCAAGGTACATAGGACCGATGGGTTGGGAGTTGATTGTGCCTTGAATGGACACAACCATGTGGTCTGGAGGTAATAGTTGAATTTTTCCAAGGTCCATGTCTCAGGAGATTATCTACCTCCATGATGATCATGTAGCCTAATGGGTGAATGTGAAAGGCACTCCCTTGATGCATAAGGATGAGATCACTCTAAAAGAGTACCTATACCCCTAGAGACCCTAAAGGTTTGGCTAAGGCTCATAATGATACATGAGATGTAGATATAAAGATATAAGGAATTCATGAAAACTTGAGAGAAGTTGTGCCCTAACTTAAGAGTAAGAAAAGGGACACTTGGTTTAGAGTCATATAGACTATGATTCAACTTAATATGTGAAATTAAAAGGTAATGTGTGGATGTACTATCTCCGCTCTTGGAATGGAATGAACTTTGTGTTTGGGCTGCAGTCAAATACTTGTTTCATCCCATTATGAGCGAGGGAAATGGGGTAGACACACGTTATGCTTAAAATTGAGAATAAATGTCTTAAGTTGAATGTGTAATGTCATGAACTAGGGATAAAGGTGTCACCTCACCCTTATGTGAAAATCATGTGTAATAGGTTGGAAACCTAGGTGAAAAGACAAACCACCAACTAATAACGAAATCACCAATGAGAAGGAAATCATCAAGTGATGATACTATGCATATACTAGAGATGTGGATATACTTGAATTTCAATTCAAGTGCCAATCTTAGTAATAAAATGAAAATTGATACACTAAAGAAAGGTTGTTAAAGATATCTAAGTGGGGTGTTAACCCTATGATTTGAAGATAATATGAGTTATCATTCAACTAGGCTTAGTGGGCATGAAGTTTGAGGACAAAAGTCCTTTTAAGGAGGGGTGGATGTTATATCCCCAATTTTGATAAAATTGAATGATATAAATATAAAGCATGTTTTGATAAATAATTTTTATGAATGGTATTATTTATGGAATAATATTATTCTTGTGACAAGCTAAAGAAATGAAAGGATTTTTTTGTTTGCAATAATCCATTAAAATGTTGACCAATAGAAAGAATGGAAAATTCTAGAAAAAAAGATATATCGTGGGATAATGGTATTAATGTTCAAAAGGAACAAGATTTGTATGGAAAAGGTATCACTTTAGATACCAAAAGAATAAATATAATTTGGAAAGGAAATTAATAAGTTCCTATAATTGATGCAAGGATATATTGAAGAGATATAAAAAGGAACTATCTAGATTGTGCATGTTTCCTTTGGGTTACCAATGTCGCCATATTGGAATTATATTAAATACTCTCTTTATATATTAAAAATAGTTTTCCTGTGAAGGCTCTCCATAATCGTGAAGGAGGCTAATATAAGGCAAGAGAAAGGGGAATCAAAATTTATAACTTCCTAAACATTATCTTGTAATACTTAGGGAAGGATACAATTCCATGTCTATCAAGGAATAGGAGAGAAGAGAAATGAGAAGGGAAGATACAAGAGAATAGACATGTATATATATGTGGTATCCGTTGGATACACGATGAACCAACATAACTTCCTCTCTGTATTTCTTCTCCTACCTTTCAATCCCCCACCTCTGTGCTCTCTTCGACTTCGTCTAGGTTTGTGCGTGGCTCCTAGCAGGAGGAACAGGTGGATCTTTAACCTAAACGTAGCAAAGCCACGACCTCGGTACCCTCACTTTCAGTCACCAATGTCCCAGCCAGAGTTTGCCGAGCACCGGCTAGGCTGGACGGAGGGGGTGGTTCCCTATCCACAGCGGTAGAAGGTGTGAGGCCACAACCACTCTGGGTTGACCCTACAGACAGAAACCCTATACAGTCGGCTACATCACCAGAGGGGGCACATCAACGATGGAGGTTATGGTAGGCGGTGTTGGTAGCAGATATGCTTATTCAGGTCACTGGGCATGGCCGTTGGCAGATGGGATGATGGCAACATGGGTTCGCATAGAACCCTGGTGGTGAAGAAATCATGGCTGGCTATAACACTACCATTATTACTCAGTGCCAATGCACTAGCTGGACATGAGGCCACGACGGGGAACTCACGCGACATAGAGCGGGGTCGGCGGCGTTGGTCTGTTGGGTGGTTGTGTTCTCAGGATAGTACAGATGACATGTTGAAGTGTAGTATGGCAGAGTCTCATGAGGGAGGTTGACCTACAACTTGAGTGGTGGCAGGGATGTCCTCCACCCAGCGGAGGCCTCATCACAGTCTCCCCTGCACGAGCAAGAGATCACGTGAGGAGAAATTGCATGAAGGGAGAAAGAAGGGAACCAATTCCCTTGCCACTAGACCCGCCTCCCTATCTGGGTCGAATTATAGTAGGCCCAAGTAGCCAACCCACCAGACCAAATCAGTTGAAGATAGGTAATTCCCTATTTAAAGATGATTATTAGTCCTACCTTGTTGATGCCATAGAATTAAATAGGATTATCTAATGATGGTCAAGTTATATATCAAATTGATCAGAAAAATGAGTACAATCCAAATAAAATATTATCAGAACCTGATTATGCTTCTTGTTCTAAAAGTATGTGTAATACATATGTTAGTGTCATTAGTATAAAGGAAAAACCTAGATTTGCATAATTTGATGTTTAATTGGATAGGTTCGTTCATGTTAAGATAATACGTGATCTTGTTATGTATAATGAAGAAATTCTTGATAAAGATGAATAATTGATGATTCTATGTTAATAATCTTATTCATGTTGATTTAGGGTTTTACAACCAACATGGACATCTTGCTATGATCTTAATGTTAGTAATGTGATTTAGGTGTCACGAGTAATCTAATATGTTTAATATGATGATTAGGGTTTCACCTAATATGTATAATTGAAAGTGTAATCTTAGAAACAATGATGTGGTATAATTAGGGTTTGTAACCCTAATCCCTAGTCCAAACACGAGACAGTCCTAAACCCTAGTTTAGGAGCACATCTAGATCTGAGTAATATAATGTGAACACATGGTGACACATACGTAGTATGCTTGTTTCATATTATGTCAGATTGAATGCTTTGTTGCTTGGATGTTTGGATGCATTCTTAAAGTATATGATGTTCTGCATGATTCTATGATGGCATAAGGTATGTGGTTATGCTTATGAATACATGTATCGAATTCTGAGATTGCCAATGTTTCTCGATGAGATTGAACAATAAATAAGTTGCTTGGTTGTTTATTTACTTCTTGCAAACTATAAAGTTCCTACGAGTATCATGTAAAGTCAATAACTACATTTTGAACCCTGGGTCAGACTGATCTTAAGGGTAATGTACACGAGCCCTAGAGGGACAGTGATTACACCTGAGGTAGTAGACTAGATAAGGGTTAGAATATGAAAATGAGTTTATGTGTTCTTATATGCAAGAAAAAGATGTTTGCTTATATCTATAGTTGTGATTATTGTTTGAACCCACATACCAGTATAGTAATAAACTGACCACATATTTGTTTGTCGGCATTTTAGGTATCAAATATACTTGATTCGTGGACATGAGGGTACAGTTAAAGATGTTGAAGACACTATAGTTTAATCAAGAAGGTTTAGTCTTAATGGTTTATCATCACACATGTAAAAGTTAATTATGTTTAAAAGTTATGTAACTCCTTAGAGGAGCTTTTTATGTAAACATGTAAATATTTGTTCATTAATGGAAATTGTTTACTATTCTGTATTATTTCTTGAATCTGATCCTAGAGTATATGATTAACAATTTTCAAATTTAAGGTCTTTTAGACACTTAAAATTGTGGGTCGTTACATTTGGTATCAGAGCCCAGATTCATCAACTAATACTTAATAGTTTATAATTTCAAATTATCCTTAGAAATAATAAGAGAAAAATTAGGTTTCTCATCTCACATTTTCATCTACTTCTCATCTCTTTTCTTAAAAAGCCTTGAAAAGAAATTTTTAATTAGAGAAGTAAAATGTGAAAAGATATAACCTTTTGTGTAGGTTCCTTTGGAGAGGGTAACCACTAGGAAGATACAAGTTAGAAATATACATGTATGGGTGAGTCCTTCCATAGAGGAATGACTTGGTTTGAGATAACCCATTAAGTATAAAACCTTTAGTGGATGAAGGGATATGGAAACTCTAAGAGGTAGAGTATACTCCCTAACCCTAATCCTAAAAACCTTAATCTTAAATAATCAACATGGTGTGGTGGTATGGGACACTACCCATGTGAAACTTGAAATCAGGAATAAGAAAGATAAAGGGATGGGTTTAGGTAACCCAGTCTCCCATGCAAGTATGCATGAGGAGCATAATTCTTTTGTAAGAGGTCTTAAGAAATATATGAACCCAATAGTTATACATAAGAAAATGAAAGTTTATATAACTTGCTCAAACTCCTCGTATTGTCTCTAGAATTTAGTGATGGTGGCCAAGCCCCTGGAGGGGAAGGTCAAGGTAGCATCAAGCCCCTGGAGGGGAAGGTGACCCAAGTTCATTGAATGGATAGAGACCATGAGTGGGGGTATTCCAGAGGTTGAACAAGCATGGGTTTATATTTTATAATGATAAAAGTTATGCCTAATGAAAAATGAGGTATCTATGAAACCTTTTAGGTTAGTGTTCCAACCTAGGGTGGGTCAACCCAAAGAGTGGGAAGATGACCTATGAGGGAGGAAAAACCTAGATCTTGGGATCAGGTTGTGGCTAGCGAGCCTAACCCCCTCCTATGAGATGAGAAGGCACCCTAGGCTAGGAATTTCCCTTAAGGTAAGTAATGAACATATTTAAATATTGAGATAACCTTAATCCTCACCTAGAGGGGTGAAGAGTGAAAAAGAAAAAAATGAAAGCACTTAAATTCTTTGAACCCAAGGATGCCAACTCTGAGTGACACAAATGGTCAAGACCAGGAGGGAAGACCAATAAGGCACCAAGCCCAAGAGGGAAGGTGGCCTAAGAGGATGACCAAGCCCAAGAGGGACGATCATGAAATGGTCAAGCATAGGAGGGAAGACCAGCCAGGAACCAAGCCCAGGAGTGAAGACTAGGTAGGCACCAAGCCCAGGAGGGAAGGTGGCCTAAGTCTACAATGTAGTTGTTTAAGATCAAACCCCTGGAGGGGAAGATCACAGAGGTCAAGCCCTGGAGGGAAGACCGACATGGAACCAAGACCTGGAGGGAAGGTGGCCTAAGCCTAATGATGGGACGACACTGCATTATGTGTACTCAAAAGAGAGAGATGAAGGCAATCCGGGTTAAAAAACTAAATCAGAGAATAATGTGCTTAAAAGATGTGACATCTCAAAAGAAACCCTTAGGGAGGATAGAGTCCTAATGCAATCCTAGGTTCAAGTAAGGTGTATTAGATGTACATAGGACCGATGGGTTGGGAGTTGCTTGTGCCTTGAATGCACACGACCGTGTGTTCGGGAGGTAATAGCTGAGTTTGCCCAAGGTCCATGTCTCAGGAGATTAGCTACCTCCATGATGATCATGTAGCCTAATGGGTGAATGTGAAAGGCACTCCCTTGATGCATAAGGATGAGATCACTAAAAAACGTACCTATACCCCTAGAGACCCTAAGGGTTTCACTAAGGTTCATAATGATACACGAGATGTAGATATAAAGATATAAGGAAGTCATGAAAACTTGAGAGAAGTTGTGCCCTAACTTAAGAGTAAGAAAAGGGACACTTGGTTTAGAGTCATATAGACTATGATTCAACTTAATATGTGAAATTAAAAGGTAATGTGTGGATGTACTATCTCTGCTCTTGGAATGGAATGAACTTTGTGTTTGGGCTGCAGTCAAATACTTGTTTCATCCCATTATGAGGGAGGGAAATGGGGTAGACACACGTTATGCTTAAAATTGAGAATAAATGTCTTAAGTTGATTTTATAATGACATGAACTAGGGATAAAGGTGTCACCCCACCCTTATGTGAAAATAATGTGTAATAGGTTGGAAACCTAGGTGAAAAGAGAAACCACCAAGTAATAACGAAATCACCAATGAGAAGGAACTGATCAAGGGATGATACTGTGCATATACTACAGATGTGGATATACTTGAATTTCAGTTCAAGTGCCAATCTTAGTAATAAAATGATAATTGATACACTAAAGAAAGGTTTTTAAAGATATCTAAGTGGGGTGTTAACCCTAAGATTTGAAGATAATATGAGTTATCATTCAACTAGGCTTAGTGGGCCTAAATTTTGAGGATAAAATTCCTTTTAAGGAGGGGTGAATTTTATATCTCCAATTTTGATAAAATTGAATGTTATAAATATAAAGCCTGTTCTGATAAATAATTTTCTTGAATGGTATTATTTATGGAATAATATTATTCTTGTGACAAGTTAAAGAAATAAAATAATTTTTTGTTTCAATAATCCATTAAAATGTTGAACAATAGAAAGAATGGAAAATTCTACAAAAAAGATATATCGTGGGATAATGGTATTAATGTTCAAAAGGAACAAGCTTTGTATGGAAAAGGTATCACTTTAGATACCAAAAGAATAGATATAATTTGGTAAGGAAATTAATAAGTTCCTATAATTGATACAAGGATATATCGAAGAGATATAAAAAGGAACTATGTAGATTGTGCTTGTTTCCTTTGGGTTACAAATGTCGCCATATGGGAATTCTATCAAATACTCTCTTTATAAATTAAAAATATTTTTCCTATGAAGGTTCTCCATAATTGTGAAGGAAGCTAATATAAGGAAAGAGAAAGGGGAATATAATTAATAACTTCCTAAACATTATCTTGTAATACTTAGGGAAGGAGACAATTCCGTGTCTATGAAGGAATTGGAGAGAAGAGAAATGAGAAGGGAAGATACAAGTGAATAGACATGTATATATATGTGGTATCTTTTGGATACACGATGAACCAACATAACTTCCTGTCTGTATTTCTTCTCCTACCTTACAATCCACCACCTCTGTGCAATTCTTTGACTTCGTTTAGGTTTGTGCGTGGCTCCTAGCAGGAGGAACAGGTGGATCTTTAACCTAAATGTAGCAAAGCCACAACCTCGATACCCTCTCTTTCGGTCACCAATGTCCCAACTAGAGTTTGCCGAGCACCGGCTAGGCTGGGTGAAGGGGGTGGTTCCCTATCCACGGCGGAACCTATCCACGGCGGCAGAAGGTGTGAGCTCAGAACCACCCTGAGATGACCCTGCAAACAGAAACCCTACAAAGTTGGTTGCGTCACCAGAGGGGGCACATCAACGATGAAGGTTGTGGTAGACGACATGGTAGCAGATATGCTTAGTCAGGTCTTTGGGCATGGCCGTTGGCAGATGGGATGATGGCTACATTGGTTCGCACAGATCCCTGGTGGTGAAGAAATCCTGGCTGGCTATAACACTATAATAATTCCTCGGTGCCAATGCACTAGACGGACATGAGGCCACGATGGGGAACTCACGCGACATAGAGCAGGGTCGGCGGCGGTGGTCCGTTGGGTGGTTGTGTTCTTAGGATAGTAGAGATGGCAGGTGGAAGTCTAGTATGGTAGAGTCTCATGAGGGAGGTCGACCTACAGCTTGAGTGGTGGAGGGGATGTCCTCCACCTAGCGGCGGCCTCGACGCAGTCTCCCCTGTGTGAGCGGGAGATCGCATGAGGAGAAATTGCATAAAGGGAGAAAGAAGGGACCTGATTCGCTTACCACTGGACCTGCCTGTAAGGACCCTGACCTGCGTTTAGGGCTTACCCTATTTGTTTTGCTTAACCTTGATGGTTTGAGGCTTGCTAATCACCTTTGAGTGGTGATTAGGGTTTGGTTGTGATTTGTTGAGGGTTGAGGGTGCTACTTGTAATTAACACAAGTCTAGGGTTTTGGGAGCAAGTTTGTCACCTTGAGAGGTGTTCTTCTCTCTCTTTACTTCCTCTAGGGTTGAGAGGAAGGCTTGGGCTTGTTGTTTGAGTTCTTTTGGACCTTTGTTGAGCTTGTTTGGGCCTTGGAGTCCCTTGTTTGGGCTTGCTTGGGCCTTGTGTCGGCCAAGTAGAGCTTGTGTCGGCCTAGAGTGGGCTTGTGTCGCCCATGGTGCTTGGTCCAACCTTGGTCATGTTTGGAGAACACATGGTGCTCATTTTGGACAAGTGTCTTATGGCTTGAAAGAGAGGTGGCTTGAGTTGGTGGACATGTGTCCCTTGGGTGGACGACACCTATCAAGGGTTCACCTTGGTTTCTCCTCCTTCCTCATCTATATAGGTTGTCCATTCCTTAGCTTGAGGTCCCTTTAGTTCCTCTTCTCCTTGTGCATGACACACCCTCTCTTCCCCTTGCTTGGTGGCCGACACACCCTTGAAGAAGGAGCTAAGGTGGCTGACACACCCTTGTGTGAGCAGCTTGGAGGCCGATACACCCTTGGAGTTGAAGGAGTGGAGGTCGACACACCCCTCTTAGAGAAGCTTTGGTGGTCGACAACCCTTGGAGCTCAAGTGCATCTTCTTCCTTAGAGCTTAAGGCGGGTTGCATGACTCTAAACCCTAACTACTCTCCTCTCTTTGCATGTATGTTTGCTTTAATCTTACCCTTGCACGTTTGGAGTTGTTCTTTAGCTATCTTGCATGTTGGCCGATCCTTGTGTTCTAGGGTTTAGGAGAGCAACACTCCTTTCTCCCCTTGGTCTAGATGAGTGAGCTTGAGCTCTAATGCCATGAGCAACACCCCTCTTTCCTACCCGATTGAGGTGAGCACATGAATTAGTGACTTGAGGAAGACTCTCCTCTCACCTTGGGCAAGATGGTGAGCTCGTTTAGATGGCTTCAACCTTAGTTGAGATGTGTGGGGAGGTGCTGCCCGATAGCCCTTGCCATAGTTCTCTCTTGCACGGTTTGAGTGAGTCAAGTTTTTCTTCTGCTCGCCCGGAGGACTGCTCGCCCAGTGAAGCTCAGTGCTCACTCGCCCGACACACTCTGTTTTGCTCGCTCAGTAACCCTGCTCGCCCTGCTTTTACCATGCACGCCCTTGTGTCGCCCGACAGCTTTGGCTCGTTTGATAGTCTTGCTCGCCCGACACTAGCTGTGTCGCCCAGTGTTGTTGCTCGTTCGGACTCGCCCTGCTCGCGTATGTCTTGGCTCGCCCGGCACGCGTGTCGCTCAATACCTAGCTCTACTCGCTCGGCCCCAGCCGTGTCGCCCGAGACTACCTTGCTCACCCGATTCTAGTTGGCTCACCTGATACTAGTGCACGCCTGACATCCTCTGCGCATTTCGCCCGACAGGGCTGCTCGCCTATGCTTTACCATGCTCGCTCACTTGCCTTGCACGGTTCAGTACCCGGCTCATTGCTTTGCTCGTGTGCTAACCTGCCCGCTCAGTGTGTCTGCTCGCCCGACACATGAGTTGCTCGCCCGCTAGGGATTAGATAGGAATGGGTCTGCCCGGGGTGACTTCTAGTGAGGGTTGTTGACATCTTTGGTGAGGGCACGGCCTGTTATGATGCTCTTATGACGATTCATTGCTTAATAATGAGAATTATGTTCTTGTGGCTAAAGTACATGCGTATTAATGTCACTACTCTATCTCTTTAATGACAATGTGATCTTGAGCATGCATTAGGGTTACTTGATAGTGTGCTTACACGTGTGACCTTGAGATGAGGCATGAATATGATTATTGTTGTCATGATGAGCTGACAATGCACTTAACCCTAATTATCACCCTATGGTAGTAATTGTAGTCTCTTGATTATTCACCTAGTTATTGAATTATGCTAACCATGCAGGTAATGCTTAGCCCAATGAAAGGCTATGAGAATTGGGTAAATGAACACTGTGATGACAGGTGTATGATGTTCCATGATGATGATGAAAGCCTTGAGAGGCTAAGGTACTATGTGATGAGGGATTGAGATCCCATGGTTGTGTGATGATCCTTGAGATGGATCTGGATGGTTGGTAAGAGGCCAAGTGATAACATGTGATGTGAGATCCTTGTGATGGATCAGTGTGATGTAAATTGTAGAAAATGGATAATGTTGAGTTATGTTGTTTACCTTTCTATTATATCTTGCATGTTATACAACTTGGTTGAATCTTGCAATCCATCTAAAAGATACTAAGTAATCATAGTGTAATTTATAATGTAGCTTGCCCTGGCCATAGATTCATCACCAGTCAGGATAGGGTGATGATGAAACGGGTTCTCCTGCGGGTTAACCCGGAGCGCATATTTTTGAATATGCGAGGTTTCTCCTAGCCTAAAATAGAGAGGTGAAACGAGTGCAGTTGCGGTTGCAGACTCGGATGTGTGACGAGCATGGTGAACATGGCCCATGGCTCCAGATATGTGATATGTTGAGCATGAATGCGTTCATGGCTCCGAGCACGGTGTTTAGACACGTGGCTCAGTTTCTAGTGTCGTGACCTGTATCGAGGCGGACTAGGCAGAGGGTAGCCTGTGGAGCTGACCCTGTGGCTTATGACCACTTCAAGCACGAGACTGCGGTCCTGCTTTGTGTTCTCATGTACTGACCATGAGGCGGAGAAGGTCTTGGATTCCGTCTCTTCCATTGACCTTGTATGGCACCGGCTATGGGCTTCGCAGCCGAAGGTTGGATTTGAACGGTACGGTTCATTTCCTGAGGGCATAATAAAACATAATACAGCCGTTTAGTATGTATTGATAAGACAAATACGAAACATTGGTTGAGTCCTTGTTTGTGTAGTTAACTTTAATTATATTTTAGTTGTTTATTACTCTTTTGTGGTGAGTCTCATATAATCTATCTTGTCAATCATGTTCCATTGGGAAATATAGTGGTTATATGCCCTTTTGATACAGCTGGTAAGTCTGAGGATGGCTTGTTACTTATAACTGTTCTTGTTATATTCTTTATCAATAATATGTTGATATAAGCTTTATCTTATTTGAGGTTTTGTAGTTTTGGCACGGAGTTATGCCTCCCGCTGGGACAATGTTCAATTGTCTCACTCCGCTACTTTTCACCCTTTTTAGGTGGTCGAGCTTGTCGTGGTTGTGGTCGCGGAGTTGCGGCCGAGCAGCGAGAAGATCTGTAGAAGGCAAGCTTTGGAGATGCTGCTGTTTTGATGTTTTGGTGTAGAGTCTAGAGTCATCCCTGTACTCTCAGGTCCTTGGCGGTGTTTTGATGTTGTTTTACGATGCACGACCGATGTCGTTTGTATATCCTGATGTTGACCAGATATGGGCCTTTATATGTATGAACCGGTGGTGAACTCATGGTTATGACAGGACAACTGTTGCTCTAAGTTGTGGACATGTATCCAGGCTTGTATGGATATATATGTAACATGTTTTCTTGCAGGATATAGACTGGAATGTAATATGTTTCTCAGTTTATCAGTTTTCCGCAATCGGTTTTAATTAACCCGTGTTTTTTATTAACTATGGTTATGGTGATTTCCGCACGTTTTCGCGTAACACCTCGTTATTTGTGTGATAATGGGGTGTGTTGCCACACTGCCTCCCTAGCTGCACTGAATTATATTAGGCCCAATTAGCTAACCCACCAGACCAAATCAGTTGAAGATATGTAATTCCCTATTTAAAGATGATTATTATTCCTACCTTGTTGATGCCATAGAATTAAATAGGATTATCTTGTGATGGTGAAGTTATATATCAAATTGATCAGAAAAATGAGTAAAATCCAAATAAAATACTATCAAAACCTGATTATGCTTCTTGTTCTAAAAGTATGTGTAATACATATGTTAGTGTGATTAGTATAAAGGGAAAACCTAGATTTGCATAATCTGATGTTTACTTGGATAGGTTCGTTCATGTTAAGATAATACCTGATCTTGTTATGTATAATAAAGAAATTCTTGATAAAGATGAATAATTGATGATTCTAGGTTAATAATCTTATTCATGTTGATTTAGGGTTTTACAACCAACATGGACATCTTGTTATGATCTTAATGTTAGTAATGTGATTTAGGTGTCACAAGTAATCTAATATGTTTTAGGTGAAGATTAGGGTTTCACCTAATGTGTATAATTGAAAGTGTAATCTTAGAAACCATGATGTGGTATAATTAGGGTTTGTAACCCTAATCCCTAGTCCAAACATGAGACAGTCCTAAACCCTAGTTTAGGAGCACATCTAGATCTGAGTAATATAATGTGAACACATGGTGACACATATGTAGTATGCTTGTTTCATATTATGTCAGATTGAATGCTTTGTTGCTTGGATGTTTGGATGCATTCTTAAAGTATATGATGTTTTGCATGATTTTGCGATGTCATAAGGTATGTGGTTACGCTTATGAATACATGTATTGAATTCTGAGATTGTTGAGGTTTCTCGATGAGATTGAACAATAAATAAACTACTTGGTTTTCTATTTACTTCTTGCAAACTATAAAGTTCCTACAAGTATCATGTAAAGTAAATAACTACATTCTGAACCCTAGGTCAGACTGATCTTAAGGGTAATGCAAACTAGCCCCGGAGGGACAGTGATTACACCTGAGGTAGTAGACCAGATAAGGGTTAGAATATGAAAATGAGTTTATGTTCTTATGTGCAAGATAAAGATGTTTGCTTATATCTGTACTTGTGATTATTATTTGAACCCACATACCAATATAGTAATATACTGACCGTAAATTTGTTTGTCGGCATTTTAGGTATCAAATATACTTGATTCGTGGACATGAGGGTATAGTTAAAGATGTTGAAGACACTACAATTTATGCATGAAGGTTTAGTCTTAATGGTTTATCTTCACACATGTAAAAGTTAATTTTGTTTAAAAGTTATGTAGCTCCTTAGAGGAGCTTTTTATGTAAACATGTAAATATTTGTTCATTAATGGAAATTGTTTACTATTCTGTATTATTTCTTGAATCTGATCATGGAGTATATGATTAACGATCTGTGACTTTAAGGTCTTTTAGACACTCAAAATTGTGGGTTGTTACAGGTGCTTTAGCAGTTGCCATGGCATCCGCCAGGTTCGGTTGTGACTGCAAAGTTATACTGAGGTTTGTGAAGTCAATGGGAACATCAAGTAGAGTTACCGGCGATCTGACTTCATGTTTGTGATGTTGGTGAGGGGGATTACCAGGTAGAGTCTGAAGAAAGGAATCTCTGATGTGGCTAACCATTTTGAGGGCAACCTGTCAAATAGATCTCTGAAATCCATAAGCCATGGTGGTGATCCTTTGTGAGTTGATGCAGATTGACGAGGTTCAAAGGTGTAGCTTTAGGGTTGATGATTTCGGGTTATAGGGTAGTGGTTCTTGGAGGCACAAAGGGTGACCGATTCTTAGAGAAACCAATAAGCCTAGGAATTGGTAGAACTCTATGTTAGGGTTACGACGAGTGTCTATCGATGGAGGAGTTTGCATATATATAGGCATCTCTGTGTTTGTCCTTCCGTCTAAAAACTAGAGGGTGGTTTCCTTTTTGTACAGGACCATAGATCCCAATATGATTGGGACTCTTTGGGGAAAGAAACCCATCTGTATATTGAGAAGAGGGTTGCTATACACAGAAACATAATGGAGCATGAAGCTAAAACTACCATCAGATTGATTAAAAAGAAGAAACATGTGATAGTGAAAGATATTATGTGAGACATTAGGCATACGAGACACAATAAATTAAATATTGAGCATCTAATGGTTTCAACCCATATAACTTCTTTCCTTATTATCATGAGATTTCAACAAGGTCTAGTTGACCCCAAAATTTACAAGTCACTTATTTAGACCATGACGATTCTGAGAATTCAGTTAGTTTTTAGGTTTAAGAGTTACACTTGTTGTCCTTGCATAATTATGTGCTTGTACATTTATCTAATTATTTAAGATTATCCTAAATTATTTAGAGGCATATAGGTTTAGAGATCAAGTTAATATTGTATTATTTTCAAATGGATCTATTGGACCATATTATGGAAAATAACTAGGTGAATTTCACTTTAAATCATTATGTGTTGATTTATATCTCTTTTATCTTCTATTCATAATATTTAAGGGAAAATGTTAACAATTTGGAGGTCATGTATATTTGGGTCCAAGAAGTTGGAATTATATGGTAGAGCTTCATGAAGGA
This sequence comes from Alisma plantago-aquatica, assembly GCA_963693085.1. Lineage (NCBI taxonomy): Eukaryota > Viridiplantae > Streptophyta > Magnoliopsida > Alismatales > Alismataceae > Alisma > Alisma plantago-aquatica. The sequence continues at coordinate 368,930,627 of OY856410.1, read as the reverse complement.
CTTTGATGTAATTATTTTATAAGAATTATATTTTGGGGATGTTACATACACTATATCTAGATAAAATCCCATATGTTTGGAAAATCATTTATAGTGCAAAACAACATAACATGCAAATGAAATGTCTCAAGCAAAGCTTCACAGGTCATGACACCTTCTCCCCAGAGTTTCTTTAAGTCATCAATCAGAGGTTCAAGATAAACATCGATATCATTACAAGGTTGTTTAAGGCCTTATATCACAAAGACACCATTACATACTTATTTTTCATACACAATTAGGTAGGAAGATTGTAAATAGCAATCATAACATGAAAAGTGCTATGTTGGATTTTAAATGTGATGTATGTATTCGATCCATCAGTACAAAGCCCAAGTCTTAGATTCCTAACTTATTTTCCAAATTCAAGGTACAATAAATCAATCTTCTTCCACTGTGGGGAATTAGTCACATGTCTTAGGATCCCATCATTATTTTTCTATACCTCTACATGCCATCTTAGATTCTCTACAACCATGCTATTAGCAAATATGCATTGAAAATATGGTATTATAGGTATATACCTCATCACCTTGGTAGGAGATCCAGTTTTGGACTTCCCCGAAGTTGTCATTTCATACCCTGATGTGAAGCTTTTGTCACTCCATCTATTGTTAGCCTTTAGAGTATACAACCTCTACACATCACTCAGCTTTGTAAACTTAGTACATCCTAAGTACAATGGTCTCTCACACAATGTTTCTAAAAAATAAAGTGTGTCGGTGTGCTCTACCCCACAACTATCTAGCATCATATCAATCATGTCTATCATAATGGAGTCATTCACATCTACATCATTGGAGGCAATTTATTCTTCAACACAAGTATTATTATCGACATCTATTCATCTCATAGTAGGAATCTCTCCACGTCAGTACCATTCTGTATAGAACTGCACAATCCCATTGCACATGACATGACTTTTGATTTTGTCAAATGTTTCAACTTTTAAGTTGTTACTGCAATTCTGACATATACAATAGAACCTATCTCCATGTCATTTTCTATTTTCTTCTACAAATCTCATAAACTAAACAAGACCAGTAATAAACTCTGTGGTGCAATGATTTGGAATGACATGCATGATTTATCCATTCTATGATCGAAGAGAGAACAAGTATTAGGGTTTAGGTTTTATGGGTTAGGTTTAGGATTTATAAGTTAACATTTCATTTAGGGTTTAGGGATTAGGGTTTAATATTTAGAGATTAGGATTTAGGGTTTATGGTTCATAAATTAGGGTTTAGGGTTTGTGATGTACAAATTAGAGTTTAGGGTTCAATAATGAATGTTTGTACCACCTATCCCATTCTTGAAGACCTAATCTCACTAGTAAGTGTATAATGGGAATTTGGTTTTCAAGAAAATTTTAGTAGCATTTCCCCATAGTTCTCTAAGTACACCGATGTAGATGGGAAAATGTCCAACTACATATGTGCACTTAGATAACAAATAGGGAAGTGCTAATGAAACGTCTTGAAAAATAAATACACATTATACACTAACATCCTAAGTGATATTAAGTGTTCAAGAACAATCCCAAATCAGGGACTATCTAAGATTTTCTCCTAATGAGTAAGTCTTGTATGGGTTTCTAGTCCAATAGATAATGTTGTCATTTATACACCTATGATACTAGTGTCATCAAGTTGTTACAACCAAAAACATCTTTATACCAAGGCTAAGGTCTTATACATATATCTACATATATATATATACAAAGAGATACAAAATATCTAGCATGTCCTACTTGTCATCGCTTTTTAGAATAAGATATAATACATATATATTGTAGTCAACATAATATTTTAATTGAGTTATCACTCTTCAACGTACTATAAATGAGACAAAATATTTCCTTGTAAACAACCTTGAATTTGGAATATCACTGAATTATTTCTGTCATATTGTCATAAAGAGATGGAAGTGTTCCTTTGTAATCATTCATAATGCAAAATGTCATTGGATATCATTAATATATGACTAGTAAGGTCGTCCCTTGTATTTTTTGTTATTAGGCATGTATATACCATGAAATGTACTAGTGAATATAATAACCAAACATAACATGATTGATACCATTATCTGCATAGTTCATATAATATGTAAAGTATGTATTGTTGGGTACTTTACATGTCAAAGTAGCGACTAGTATAAAAATGCATGAATTCACATATGAGAACCACATATGGATTCAATTATAAGTGATCGTAGAAAATTCACCAGATGTCATGTTAAAAATAACAATTCTCATTTGAATCATTCAACATTTAGAAAAGATAGAGAGAAATTGATTTATTCCACACATAGGGAACATACCTTCTTAGATGGAGAGAAAATAGGTAATAGTGGAAAGCATAGCGAAGATGGCGTCTAATTCAGTGGCGATCGTGGCTATCTCCAGCGGTGGTGGAGAGCATAGTGGCGAGCTCCAACAATGATGTAGGTGAGCTCCAGCAGATGGTGGAAGTGACGAGAAGCAATAGATTTTTCTATGGAGACAAGTAGGAGAGTGATAGAGGTTGGACTGGGAATGTCGGCTGGGGTAGCTAGGGAAAAATCACCAAAGTTGGGGAAAATCTAAGCATTGAAATAAAGATAGTGTTCTCTAAAACTAACACTTTAGAACTTCGATATTGGTTGTATACCAAAAACTGACACCTAACCTAGTGACTTAGATGTCAGTTTGTTGTAGAAAATCGATGCAAGAGGCCATTCTCCACATGAAAACAAATCAGCCTGAGTAGGGCTTGAGTCATCGGTTGTATACCTAAAATTGACACCTAATCTAATGACTTAGATGTTAGTTCGTTGTAAGAAATGGATGCAAGAGGCCATTCTATGAAAAACAAATATCAGCTTGAATAGGGCCTCAGTTGTCGTTTGTATACCTAAACCGACACCTAACCTAATGACTTAGACATTGGTTAGTTGTAACAAACTGATGCAACAGGCCATTATCTGAACAAAAAAATCAACATGAGTAGGGACTGAGTAAGAAATTTTATCTTAAGTGGTTTTATCTTAGAGAACTGACACTAGGGAGCAATTTGGGGGGTCACATTTTTGTGGGGATGTGGCATGAATCATAAGACGTTGGTTTTGTGACAAAGAATTGACACTAATGGTACAGTTTGTCGCTTTTTTTAGAATCAAAAGGCAGTTTTTTGGGAGGAAAACATATGCCAAAAGTATTTTGGAGGCAAATTTTGTTTTTCATGAAGATGTTTGTCGTCAGATCAGAGAAAATAGGCTCATATTAAAAATTTTGGAGGCAAATATTTTTCCCTAAAAAATTATATTTTGCCGATTATTTTAGACATCGTTTGTTTAGAAATTTAACCGATCTTATATAAAAAAGTGGTACATGTGTCTTTTCTAAATCAGAAAAACTTGATCAATGGTGACATTTAATCTAAGGAACTGATGTTGTTTGGTCTATAGTGTCATTTTTTCTTTGAAACTGACATAGGGAAAAGTGATACTAGAGGTCATAAATGTACTAGTGCAAAGACTCCCTTCACTTGAAATATTAAGAAGGCTAGTAATCTATTAGGGCACATACATACTGATGTATGTGATCCTTTTAGGACAAATGCTAGAGGCGGTTATCATTACTTCATTATCTTTATTGATGATTTCAGTAGGTATGGTTATGTTTAACTAATGAAACATAAGTCATAAATCCTAGAAAAGTTCAAGGGTTTCATGAATGAAGTACATAACCAACTTGGAAAAAGTACTAAGGCACTTCATTTTGACCAAGGTGGAGAATACTTAAGTCAATAGTTTGAGGACTTTTTGCGAGCCTGTAGTATTGTATCACAATGGACCACATGGAACGCCACAACACAATGGTGTATCAGAAAGAAGGAATCACACATTGCTAGATATGGTGCGATCAATGATGAGTTTTGATGATCTTCTGACTTCCTTCTGGGGACATGTTCTACAAAATGCAATGTTTACACTTAACCACATACCATCTAAATCAGTTCCAAAGACACCATATGAGATATGGTATGGGAAATGTCTCGATGTATCTTTCATGAAAATTTGGGGATGTGAAGCTTATGTCAAGAAAATGTTCGATAAATGTAATTTTGTTGGATATCCCAAAGAAACTAGAGGATACTACTTTTACACTCAATCTAACAACTAAATGTTTGTTGCCAGGACTGGTGTATTCCTTGAAAAGGAATTTATTCCCAAGGGAATTAGTTGAATAGAAGTATAACTCAAAAAGGTTCGAGACCAATCAGAAAATATTGAACCTATAGAGGTATAGGAGGAACAAGGAGACTCACAAATTGTTGTGGAATCTCAAATTCTCATGTAATACAAGAACATCATAGATCTAGTAGGATAGGCCTTGAGCCTGAAAGATTTGGTTATCTTGTGACTCAAGAAGGTGGAGAGTTGGTCATAGATAATGAGGCAGCAACCTACCTAAAAGCTACTAAGGGACCATAATCTGAGAAATGGATTGAGGCCATGATATCTGAGATGGAATCCATGTACATCAACTAGGTATGGACCTTAGTGGATCCACCTAAAAGGGTAAAACCCATAGGGTGCAAGTGGGTCTTCAAGAAGAAGAGCGACATGGATGGTGTAACGACCCCGCCTCCCGGTAACCCCAATTAAGGGAGACCAAGAGGTCAGAGCCATTATCCCAACTAACAGGATCAAAGGTTCGACAAATAATTAATAACAATTATCAAATTCTACAACTAAATTGAAAGGTTGTAATAAAAAAAACTTTGCATACCTTTTTCAAAACTTGGATATCTACCGCTATCCACATCTAGAGTCTATATAACTAATACTCCCCCATACTTTAGTTCTTATTTAATTCCACATATGCCACTTTATTGTTTGTCCTTTTCAAACTTATACCTAAAACGCCGACAAACAAAACATCGGTCAGCATATCGGAATATGTCGGTATGTGGGGACAACTAAAAATTCACAAATATGGATAACAATCTAATTATCACAATCAAGGTAATTTACAAGCCAATTTACGTTTTTAATGTGTCAATCTCCACCACTTTTGCCCTAACCCTGGAATACCCTCTCTAGGGTTTGACTTAAGGCTACCTTCTCAATCCCGAGCTTGGTGCCTGGGGTCACCTCTCATGGTGCCCACTAGTCATGCAACATAGACCACCTTCTCATTCCTGAGCTTGGCGTCTTGGGTCACCTCTAATGGTGCCCATTGGTCTTCCCTCCTGGGCTTGACCTTTTTGCATCATCCATCAGGATGGCCTGTAGGTGTGAGAGTACACATTTATATTACAAGTGTGATAATCATAGTGACTTTATAATTTGCAAGAATGAACATCCAACTGATAGGTTGCATTCAATGTGATTAATCATTCGGGAAACTCTTTAGGAAACTAATGCGATTAATTGTAATTAACCACATACCTGTCAGGCTGATTTGAGACACAATTAATCCAATCAATGCAAGAAATCCAATATGCAAGCAAGCACACAAAGAGATCCTGAAATATACATACAATTTCCTATTCTTGATCATGCCATCAAGATCTATTGAACCTAGCTCGCTTCCTACAATTTCTAGTCCACTTTTAGGGTTTCCATTGTAATTAGGGTTTCTCTCCATTTATACTATTTCAAACCCTAATTTTATACAATTATTCACAAACCCTAATTTTCTCATCTATTCTTCACAAAAGATATTAAGGTTATCTTTTAACCACATATAACCTTACTTTCGAATTAAAGGCACAATTATCCATCAATTAAGTCCATTATGCCCCTTTTTCATTAAAACTATCATTTTTATCTTTTTAATCCATGACAAGATCATTAGGCCCAATTATCATCTTTGGTTCCTTTCAAATTAACAATTCATAGTTCATTATGTTCTAATTCACATATGAACTCTATTTATCATTAATTCCACCTTTATCCATTAGAAAACCCTAATTTCCATATTAAGGGTATTTATCCACTTTTATACTCAAAATATTTTAGAACCATCATTTAACAACATATTTTCACATTTTTCAAATTAAATATGATCTTCTCCTCTTTTACCCTAAAGTAGGGTTTCTAAATGCTTAAACATTCTCATATGAGGTAAAAACCCTAAATCATGCAAGAAACATCTAGATCCATTTCAAGTTCGTCATTAATTATTCAATAGGTTGCAATTACTCAATTCCATCAACTAAGCAACATGAACTTAACCAATATGCTCAATTAGGGTTTCTTAATCTAATACATAAACACTTTTTAGTAGATTAACACACTTTTGCAAATAGGAATAGATTCAGGTTCTCAAACCAATTTTATCATGTTCCTCGTATTTTTCTAAGAAACTTTCATGTTTTAACTTAATTCATCAGAGCTTCCTATCAAAAGTTATGATTTTTGGCAAGAAAAGTACCTTTTGACCAATGGAGGCTCGACACGTCAGCAAAACCTAGTTTCTTAATTCTCTAAGTGGGTCGGCGATTAAAGGAGGTGAAAGACCTCCCTGCCCCTCCTTTCTTGCACATGCGCCTGGGGTAGTTGGGTCTTTTTGCCCGAGGTCATCTTCCTCCTCCGCTCATCCGTGTTCTGCGAACCAGTCTTCTGGGGCGGTCAACTCTCTAGTTGACTCCACGCTCCAGGCCTCCCCTTCGTTCGAAAAAGCCACCACGGTAGCTGCCAGGATCCGTCGAATGTGGCTGGGGCCACAATTGCCCCGAGGTCATTCAGACCTGGCGACTAGCTTCCCGACCCTTCAGTAGGTTCACGGAGATGATAGGTGCAAAGGGACGCACCTCCAGATGCAATTGCAAGAGAAAGTCCCCTCACAAATGTTGGCCAAAAACAATGGGAGGCTTTTGTTGGTATGTATGCCCTGAGAGCCAATCATGGGATGATTGGTGGGATACATTAAGATTGATTTGATAAACATCAAAGGCAAGCTTCCAATTCATTCTGGTTCAGTCATATGAGATAGTGATAGAACAGATTGAATGTCTAGAGAATGACAGTACTCAATGACGTATGCTTTCAGGTTGAGGACCTGAACGATGAGATCATACGGATGCTAAGAGTTTGTACATTCTTGTTATGTCCCTAGTCAGATGTCATTGTGGAAGGTAGGTAGACAGCAATGACACACAAGACTAGATTGTGGTGTTGGTTGATGACAGAATCTCATTAGTCATGATATAGAGATATCAAACCAAACACATAGGTACTTGTTAGAGAACAAGGTACCGGACAGACCCACCGTGAGTTTGACACATGGAACAATGAGATGGTAGTCACAGTCAGTACTCACAGTGATGGTGGTGAGTGTGATTCTTAGACCTGAAATCACTACACTCAACACATGTCATTGGGCACACTTTGACATCATCAAACGCAGTCCTGAAACATGGGTTGTTATAAAGGTGATGATTGGGTGGCTTTGACACATGGGGCTTTTGAGGGGTGAGTGATAGATATGGGATTTGTCCCTCCTGAGGGAGTTTGATATCCAAGGCCACTTGATGAGTAGGATTGAGATAGGCGTGCGCACGCATGTGTGAATCAGTATGTGATATTGATGTCATACATATCTCGTTCAATCTACTCTGAGATCAAGAAAGTGAATGAACGTTGATAGGATGACTGTTCCATGCCTTGAGTTCATTCGGGATATCAGTGACAAAGGAATTATACATTCACTGTAACACCATTCACGGATTGTAGGATGAAAGTTGTTCTCCAACTTTCTACTTTCACTTGGGTAGCAATGATGTGTGACTAGGCACCGCTCTTTGCTTGTGAAGTCATAAGTGTTATGGACTTTCACTGCCAACGTGAAATGGACCTGCAGGGTCACACACATAGGATTTAACCTGGAAGAGGAGTTTTGTCCACAAAGCAATGTTTAGATTGATTACTAAAGGAGTTTAGTAGTTCAATTAAACACTCAATCAGTCGATAGCTCAATATCATATGGTTCAAGGTGTTGGACGCATTGATTGGAGTATCAGATTGATTGAAATCGCAATTGACTGATTTTGCCCAACCTGTGCTCCCAACCGATCGACTCATGTGCTGAACCGGTCGGCTGAGGTGCTGAACCGGTCGGCTGGAGTGTCCAAGCGGTTCGGCTCATGCCCAGGTTGAAACAACCGGTTCAAGGGTTGAACCGATCAGCTCAACTGGTGCAACCGACCAGTTGGGAAAGTCATGTCGGCAAGAATTTTCCTTTGGTTTCAAATTGCCCAATTCGATTGGGAATAACATTGGTATTCGATACCAATTGAGAACGAAACAAGGAAAGTCTTTTTGAGCCGTATTAGGACCATGAACCGATCGGTTGGAGTGCCCCAAACGATCGGCTCAGGTCCAACCGATCGGCTCAATGGCCGAACCGATCGGTTCAGTTGTGAACCGATCATTTCAAGTTGCGAACCGGTTGCTTTTTGTGGAAAATTCTCAAACCCTTCTACTCCTGCTTTAGTCCCGTATTGCCGGGCACAGAGAACCCTGTCCCATGACCCGCCTATATATATAGGGGTATTGGGGGCTTCTCAAAGTACAACTCAATGCAAGCCGGTTGCTTTGCGAAGTTGTCGTTCTCTCTGGTTTTGGTAACCGTGAGAGATCCCGAGCAAGTGCTTCCCGCAAAAGGGAGGTGCAGCAAGGGAAGGACAACTGCAGTTGCAACTGGTAGCAGGAGAGTGTGCTGGCGACTAGTACGTCAACAGGAGGGTGCGATTCCTTCCACTTCCTTGTGGGACAAGGAGAGTGGAGTTCTAGGTGGTCCGTGCGGACTACTACAGAGGCGGGAGGACACTGCCGCTTAGGAGGATAAATGTCATCCGACAGTCCGGTAGGAGGAGGAGTCATCAGTCCCGGTGCGACCAGGAGCTGCACAGATACCGTCCAAGACCGGAGTTGAAGACCGCGCATTGCGCGAGGTATTGTCGCCGAGAAAGCTCGGGACAAGGTATGCTTCCACAAACCATCCTTTGCTATTATATAGACGTTGACGCGTTTCCTCGGTATGGGTTGGGGGAGAATTTTTTTTTTCCGCTGCCTTCTCTATCTCCCCTCTAAAACCCAACAGTGGTATCAGAGCCACGTGAACTGCTCTATATTTTAGGAATATCGATATGATCAATTTTGGTTTGTCGCCTTTATTTATTGCATACGATGCGAATAATATCAGCTTTATGCATGTCCAATCCTAAATCCACAAATCCCTAATTTCATATATGATATGTATTATTAATGCACTCGATACGCATCGCCCTTAAACGAGTTTTGTGGTGGATGTGTGTAGCGTGATTATGGCCTATAAACCCCTATCTGTGTGTGGTTGTTTGTGGTTGCTTGCATCTCGGTCTGCGCACCGATCTTCCCTCTCTTATTCCTGATGTAACTCGAAATAATTCAAGATTCTTTCCTACCTTTGCTCCCCCCGAATGAAACTCGAGGTTACCTTTTTAAAGCAATGTAATAAATAGGATAGATTTTTATTTCCTGTTATGTCAAAGACCGGCGGACATCAAGACGACTGTTCAGACGGTCGGTTCAAGGAGTGAACCGATCGGTTGACCTTCCAGACGGTCGGTTCAAGGAGTGAACCGATCGGTTGATGACCGGTTCGAGGAGCGAGACGAGCGGGTGGCGGACATGACGATATGCACGACGACCAGGCGAACCGATCGGTTAGAGGAGCCAACCGATCGGCTGGTGGCACCCAGACGACCGGCTGGAGAGTACAAATCATTCATGTGATGAGTTGATCAACTCGGAAGGCAAGGCACAGAGTTCATCTTGTACAGGTTGCATGTGATGTAGACCTAGATGACCGTGATTCCTCTTGGCTCGAGGAATCACATTAGGATGGCCATAATCATCATTTTTTATCGTTTTTGCTTGTTTTCTGTGGGATATAGCATGTATATGAGACGTACTATGTATTGTGGTGATTGGATATGTATATGTATATAAAACCAAATCCCTCATTAAAATATTAAGTTTTAGATGCCTTCCAAATGCGACACACGTGAAAAGCTTGTTCGACCAAGTGTGGGCACGCCCTAGCGTGGTGCACTGTCTACCTCGTGGAAGCGTGAAGGATGAATGTGTGGGTCTGCCCTAGCAGGGTGCATGTTCATCGTGTTTGCTTTGGGTCGGACTTAACAAGGTGATCTAGATGGGATCTAGTACCTTGAGGCATGGAGATGATCATTGCAAAGAGTTGTATATGACATCTTATCAAGAGTTGCATATGATGCAATTGGCAAAAGTTGCCTACCTGAGAGATCTATGTTGTGGGTGACAGCCCTAGCTGGTCCATGGCTTAGAGGATTTCAGGATCTTGCCCACTAGAAGGTTGTACGCTGCAATATTCCAAATTGATGGTGAGGGCTATCGATTTGAAGTAAAATAGTGGGAGCGATAATTAATTAAAGGCCTAATTATATCGTCAAATTTTCAAATCAATCAAATAAGTCAAAAATGAGTTTTGGACTAAAATTGCATATTTTCCTTTTGTAGTTCAAATGGCAACAAACAACAACAACTTTTCTTTGCGATCGGTCCTTGATAAGGACAAGCTAAATGGGACAAACTTCCACGACTGGTATCGGACATTGAGAATTGTACTCACTCAAGAGCGTAAGCTCTATGTCTTGGATACTCCAATTCCAGAGGAACCCGCTCCTAATGCACCAAGGACAGAAAGGGATGCTTACAAGAAGCATTCTGATGATGCCATTGATGCAAAGTGCTTGATGCTATGTTCAATGAACCATGAGTTGCAGAGGCAACATGAGAACATGGGTGTCATAGAGATGATTCTGCATCTCAGGAACATGTATGAAGATCAGGCATGGCAAGAGAGGTACAATGTTTCTAGGGCGCTGTTCAAGTGCGTCATGACAGAGGGAGATCCAGTTGGTCCTCACACACTCAAGATGATTGGGTATGTGGAGAACCTACAGAGACTGGGATTTCCACTGAGCCAAGAGTTGGCTACTGACGTGATACTGCAATCGTTGCCAGAATCTTACAGTCAGTTTGTGATGAACTACAACATGAACAACTTTGATAGGCCACTGTCAGAGTTGTTGGGTATGTTGAGGACAGCCGAGTTACAGATGAAGAAGGACAAGCCTAAGTCCGTGATGGTGATCACGAGCAAGAAAGGCAAGTCCAAGCGCAAGGGCAAGGGCAAAGCTAAGAAAGGTTCTGAAGCTAGCCAGGAGTCCAAGCCATCTTCAGCTCTCAAGGCCAAGGGAGGCGTGACCAAGAAAGGAAATTGCCACCATTGTCAAAAGCCAGGACATTGGAAAAGGAATTGTCCTATCTACCTCGAAGAACAAAAGAAGGAGGCGACTGAAGCCTCTACTTGAAGGTGTCATGTAAATAAACTTGTAACACTTTTTGAGATATGTGATATCAAGATGTAAAGTGTAAAGCATTCTTACTTGGGGCAAGTGTTGCCTTTATAGATAGGAATACTTTAGTCTATTTTCAGCCAATAAGGCATGTAATACAGTTATGAACTGCTATTTCATACTTGCCAATAGATAGAAACACTTTATTTTTGCATATTGTATGACAATTATGGCAATTAATAAAGAGATGTTTCAATTTATAAAGATGTGATCTTTGTGGCAATGCCTTATTTATCTTGTGATATTTGATATGCATAAGATAAGACGATACCTAAAAGTTATAGATAACTCAAACAATTTAATTAGCATTAATCATGAGAAATTCATTTCTAGTTTCCATGTGATGGATAAAACTAGACTATTTTGGTTGAAGAACCAGTAAGGGACATGAATATCTTGGACATGATTAATCAATCTTCACTAAAGTAGTGGAAGAGTGATTATCCAAATAGGTATAATACATGTGATGTATTTACATACCTATTGGAATAAATGCTAATACTTCAAATGGTGTTTAGAGAAATACCAATATGAATGTCTTGAAGTGTTCAAGATTATCATAAATGAAGTTCAAATTTGGTAAAGTATTAATTCTTGATGAGATCAATGAATGAAATACTTGGACCAAATGTTTGAGATCCTTATGAGTAATTATGATAGTGTATCATCGTAAACTCATGATTAAGGCATGGTGATGTCAGAATCAAGAAGGAATCATACTCTAAGGAGTTAGAGAATGATTATCAAATAACTAAATTCTTCTTAATAAAAGAATACCCCACACTAATAAAGGAAATTAAGAATCACAAGGGTTGTGAGTTCTTATATCCTTAACAGATACACCTAAATCATCTATGTGATGAGTTGTTCATATGATGAGTCAACTATCTAGATGAATATGAGGAATCAGATTTTGAGTTATGGTATAAGACCATTACATCCTAAATGACATCCATGTGAACCATAAGGTATGACCGCACTCATTGGATCATATCCATAAGTGCAAATGAGTCTTAAGTGTTAAGACACATGGATAACATTTTGAGAAGGATGATGCTTGTTGATTGCAACTTAATGACTGATACATTTGGCATATGGATACTAAAACCGCATTCCTATGAGGAATAAAACAAGGATGTGTACGTGACACAACCTATAAGGTTTATGAATCCACTAATGCAAATGAAGTCTATAAGTTACAATGGACTAATCAATGTGATTGATTGAGTATAAGCAACTCAAAATTGGATCTTTACTTTGATGATATAGTCAAAGGGTTTGACTGATATGTCAAAGATAAAGAAGGGATCTGTGATTTAGTGAGAGCGTATTCGCATTCCACATATTGTTGTGAAATGGAATTGTTCTAGAATGGAAATCCAAAAGTGGAAATTATCTTTAACGAAGATAGAGATGTTTCCTATATGATAGGAATAGAGATCTATAGAGATAGTTCTCGACAAATCTCTTGACCTGGAAAAGAGAAAGCATACATTGGCAATCTGTACTGAAGGGTTCAGTATGCACAGATTCAGTGGGAGAAAACTTGTCCATGTTATATGGATATTAGTATCCCAAGGCCAAGTGTCCAATTCTTATGAAGAATGGGAACACTAAGAATAGATATGGATCTATCATGTATGTAATCATCCCATTGTCTTGCATGTATGACATGGCAAGAATAAAATGCATTCATCATCTTGTATGTAGGACATGGCAATATGATGTGCTCATCCTGATAACTCGTATGTAGGACATGACGAGTGGATGTCTGTCTACTTCCAGTAAGGGTTACTGGAATACCATAAGAACTTGATAAGTACTTGGGAAGTACTAGTTCTATGGAGATAAGGAAGAGTTCGATGTAAAGAGTTACATTGATGCGAACTTCCGAAAGGACAGAAAATTAATCACAAAATATACATAGGATGTATAAAAGTGAAAGTTTGTTGATAATTGGAAGTGTTCCAATAAAACCATTTAAAAGGAAATGCCGAGTATCCGTGTGTTAGAGAACATCAGTGGATACTATATGGATCTAGAAGTTCATGAGATGAACTTATAGATATTCCAGTCATTGATGACAAGTCTGGAATCCTTGATCATGCAATGTGGCTAAAGGTTAGCAAAGGAATACTAGATCGCATATTACGGAAACTCCATCTCATACGTGTGACGTACAACGAAGAGATGAGAGACATGCAATTTATACAGACTTTGGCAAGGTGTTTCCATTACTCACTATGTTGGCACTAGAGCACGGTAACATGTGGGACATGTTTGAAGATCACTATGAATATGATTCATGGGTGATTGGCTCGCAGTGCAAGTGGGAATCTGTTGGTATGTATGCCCTGAGAGCCAATCATGGGATGATTGGTGGGATACATTAAGATTGATTTGATAAACATCAAAGGCAAGCTTCCAATTCATTCTGGTTCAGTCATATGAGATAGTGATAGAACATATTGAATGTCTAGAGAATGACAGTACTCAATGACGTATGCTTTCAGGTTGAGGACCTGAATGATGAGATCATACGGATGCTAAGAGTTTGTACATTCTTGTTATGTCCCTAGTCGGATGTCATTGTGGAAGGTAGATAGACAGGAATGACACACAAGACTAGATTGTGGTGTTGGTTGATGACAGAATCTCATTAGTCATGATATAGAGATATCAAACCAAACACATATGTACTTGTTAGAGAACAAGGTACCGGACAGACCCACCGTGAGTTTGACACATGGAACCATGAGATGGTAGTCACAGTCAGTACTCATAGTGATGGTGGTGAGTGTGATTCTTAGACCAGAAATCACTACACTCAACACATGTCATTGGGCACACTTTGACATCATCAAACGCAGTCCTGAAACATGGGTTGTTATAAAGGTGATTATTGGGTGGCTTTGACACATGGGGCTTTTGAGGGGTGAGTGATAGATATGGGATTTGTCCCTCCTGAGGGAGTTTGATATCCAAGGCCACTTGATGAGTAGGATTGAGATAGGCGTGCGCACGCATGTGTGAATCAGTATGTGATATTGATGTCATACATATCTCCTTCAATCTACTCTGAGATCAAGAAAGTGAATGAACGTTGACAGGATGACTGTTCCATGCATTGAGTTCATTCGGGATATCAGTGACAAAGGAATTATACATTCACTGTAACACCATTCACGGATTGTAGGATGAAAGTTGTTCTCCAACTTTCTACTTTCACTTGGGTAGCAATGATGTGTGACTAGGCACCGCTCTTTGCTTGTGAAGTCATAAGTGTTATGGACTTTCACTGCCAATGTGAAATGGACCTGCAGGGTCACACACATAGGATTTAACCTGGAAGAGGAGTTTTGTCCACAAAGCAATGTTTAGATTGATTACTAAAGGAGTTTAGTAGTTCAATTAAACACTTAATCAGTCGATAGCTCAATATCATATGGTTCAAGGTGTTGGACGCACTGATTGGAGTATCGGATTGATTGAAATTGCAATTGACTGATTTTGCCCAACCTGTGCTCCCAACCGATCGGCTCATGTGATGAACCGGTCGGCTGAGGTGCTGAACCGGTCGCCTGGAGTGTCTAGGCCGATCGGCTCATGCCCAGGTTGAAACGACCGGTTCAAGGGTTGAACCGATCGGCTCAACTGGTGCAACCGACCAGTTGGGAAAGTCATGTCGGCAAGAATTTTCCTTTGGTTTCAAATTGCCCAATTCGATTGGGAATAACATTGGTATTCGATACCAATTGAGAAAGAAACAAGGAAAGTCTTTTTGAGCCGGATTAGGACCATGAACCGATCGGTTCAGGGCACCAACCGATCGGTTGGAGTGCCCCAAACGATCGGCTCAGGTCCAACCGATCGGCTCAATGGCCGAACCGATCGGTTCAGTTGTGAACCGATCATTTCAAGTTGCGAACCGGTTGCTTTTTGTGGAAAATTCTCGAACCCTTCTACTCCTGCTTTAGTCCTGTATTGCCAGGAACAGAGAACCCTGTCCCATGACCCGCCTATATATAGGGGTATTGGGGGCTTCTCAATGTACAACTCAATGCAAGCCGGTTGCTTTGCGAAGTTGTCGTTCTCTCTGGTTTTGGTAACCGTGAGAGATCCCGAGCAAGTGCTTCCCGCAAAAGGGAGGTGCAGCAAGGGAAGGACAACTGCAGTTGCAACTGGTAGCAGGAGAGTGTGTTTGCGAATAGTACGTCAACAGGAGGGTGCGACTCCTTCCACTTCCTTGTGGGACAAGGAGAGTGGAGTTCCAGGTGGTCCGTGTGGACTACTACAGAGGCGGGAGGACACTGCCGTTTAGGAGGACAACTGTCATCCGACAGTCCGGTAGGAGGAGGAGTCGTCAGTCCCGGTGCGACCAGGAGCTGCACAGACACCGTCCAAGACCGGAGTTGAAGACTGTGCATTGCGCGAGGTATTGTCGCCGAGCAAGCCTCGGGACAAGGTATGATTCCACAAACCATCCTTTCCTATTATATAGACGTTGACGCGTTTCCTCGGTATGGGTTGGGGGAGAATTTTTTTTTTCCGCTGCCTTCTCTGTCTCCCCTCTAAAACCCAACAGTGGTATCAGAGCCACGTCAACTGCTCTATATTTTAGGAATATTGATATGATCGATTTTGGTTTGTCGCCTTTATTTATTGCATACGATGCGAATAATATCGGCTTTATGCATGTCCAATCCTAAATCCACAAATCCCTAATTACATATATGATATGTATTATTAATGCACTCGATACGCATCGCCCTTAAACGAGTTTTGTGGTGGATGTGTGTAGCGTGATTATGGCCTATAAACCCCTATCTGTGTGTGGTTGTTTGTGGTTGCTTGCATCTCGGTCTGCGCACCGATCTTCCCTCTCTTATTCCTGATGTAACTCAAAATAATTCGAAATTCTTTCCTACCTTTGCTCCCCCCGAATGAAACTCGGGGTTTCCTTTTTAAAGCAATGTAATAAATAGGATAGATTTTTATTTCCTGTTATGTCAAAGACTGGCGGACATCAAGACGACTGTTCAGACGGTCGGTTCAAGGAGTGAACCGATCGGTTGACCTTCCAGACGGTCGGTTCAAGGAGTGAACCGATCGGTTGATGACCGGTTCGAGGAGCGAGACGAGCGGGTGGCGGACATGACGAGATGCACGACGACCAGGCGAACCGATCGGTTGGAGGAGCCAACCGATCGACTGGTGGCACCCAGACGACCGGCTGGAGAGTACAGATCATTCATGTGATGAGTTGATCAACTCGGAAGGCAAGGCACAGAGTTCATCTTGTACAGGTTGCATGTGATGTAGACCTAGATGACCGTGATTCCTCTTGGCTCGAGGAATCACATTAGGATGGCCATAATCATCGCTTTTTATCGTTTTTGCATGTTTTCTGTGGGATATAGCATGTATATGATACGTACTATGTATTGTGGTGATTGGATATGTATATGTATATAAAACCAAATCCCTCATTAAAATATTAAGTTTTAGATGCCTTCCAAATGCGACACACGTGAAAAGCTTGTTCGACCAAGTGTGGGCACGCCCTAGCGTGGTGCACCGTCTACCTCGTGGAAGCGTGAAGGATGAATGTGTGGGTCTGCCCTAGCAGGGTGCATGTTCATCGTGTTTGCTTTGGGTCGGACTTAACAAGGTGATCTAGATGGGATCTAGTACCTTGAGGCATGGAGATGATCATTGCAAAGAGTTGTATATGACATCTTATCAAGAGTTGCATATGATGCACTTGGCAAAAGTTGCCTACCTGAGAGATCTATGTTGTGGGTGACAGCCCTAGCTGGTCCATGGCTTAGAGGATTTCAGGATCTTGCCCACTAGAAGGTTGTACGCTGCAATCTTCCGAATTGATGGTGAGGGCTATCGATTTGAAGTAAAATAGTGGGAGCGATAATTAATTAAAGGCCTAATTATATCGTCAAATTTTCAAATCAATCAAATAAGTCAAAAATGAGTTTTGGACTAAAATTGCATATTTTCCTTTTGTAGTTCAAATGGCAACAAACAACAACAACTTTTCTTTGCGATCGGTCCTTGACAAGGACAAGCTAAATGGGACAAACTTCCACGACTGGTATCGGACATTGAGAATTGTTCTCACTCAAGAGCGTAAGCTCTATGTCCTGGATACTCTAATTCCAGAGGAACCCGCTCCTAATGCACCAAGGACAGAAAGGGATGCTTACAAGAAGCATTCTGATGATGCCATTGATGCAAAGTGCTTGATGCTATGTTCAATGAACCATGAGTTGCAGAGGCAACATGAGAACATGGGTGTCATAGAGATGATACTGCATCTCAGGAACATGTATGAAGATCAGGCACGGCAAGAGAGGTACAATGTTTCTAGGGCGTTGTTCAAGTGCGTCATGATAGAGGGAGATCCAGTTGGTCCTCACACACTCAAGATGATTGGGTATGTGGAGAACCTACAGAGATTGGGATTTCCACTGAGCCAAGAGTTGGCTACTGACGTGATACTGCAATCGTTGCCAGAATCTTACAGTCAGTTTGTGATGAACTACAACATGAACAACTTTGATAGGCCACTGTCAGAGTTGTTGGGTATGTTGAGGACAGCCGAGTTACAGATGAAGAAGGACAAGCCTAAGTCCGTGATGGTGATCACGAGCAAGAAAGGAAAGTCCAAGCGCAAGGGCAAGGGCAAATCTAAGAAAGGTTCTGAAGCTAGCCAGGAGTCCAAGCCATCTTCAGCTCTCAAGGCCAAGGGAGGCGTGACCAAGAAAGGAAAATGCCACCATTGTCAAAAGCCAGGACATTGGAAAAGGAATTGTCCTATCTACCTTGAAGAACAAAAGAAGAAGGAGGCGACTGAAGCCTCTACTTGAAGGTGTCATGTAAATAAACTTGTAACACTTTTTGAGATATGTGATATCAAGATGTAAAGTGTAAAGCATTCTTACTTGGGGCAAGTGTTGCCTTTATAGATAGGAATACTTTAGTCTATTTTCAGCCAATAAGGCATGTAATACAGTTATGAACTGCTATTTCATACTTGCCAATAGATAGAAACACTTTATTTTTGCATATTATATGACAATTATGGCAATTAATAAAGAGATGTTTCAATTTATAAAGATGTGATCTTTGTGGCAATGCCTTATTTATCTTGTGATATTTGATATGCATAAGATAAGACGATACCTAAAAGTTATAGATAACTCAAACAATTTAATTAGCATTAATCATGAGAAATTCATTTCTAGTTTCCATGTGATGGATAAAACTAGACTCTTTTGGTTGAAGAACCAGTAAGGGACATGAATATCTTGGACATGATTAATCAATCTTCACTAAAGTAGTGGAAGAGTGATTATCCAATTAGGTATAATACATGTGATGTATTTACATACCTATTGGAATAAATGCTAATACTTCAAATGGTGTTTAGAGAAATACCAATATGAATGTCTTGAAGTGTTCAAGATTATCATAAATGAAGTTCAAATTTGGTAAAGTATTAATTCTTGATGAGATCAATGAATGAAATACTTGGACCAAATGTTTGAGATCCTTATGAGTAATTATGATAGTGTATCATAGTAAACTCATGATTAAGGCATGGTGATGTCTGAATCAAGAAGGAATCATACTCTAAGGAGTTAGAGAATGATTATCAAATAACTAAATTCTTCTTAATAAAAGAATACCCCACACTAATAAAGGAAATTAAGAATCATAAGGGTTGTGAGTTCTTATATCCTTAACAGATACACCTAAATCATCTATGTGATGAGTTGTTCATATGATGAGTCAACTATCTAGATGAATATGAGGAATCATATTTTGAGTTATGGTATAAGACCATTACATCCTAAATGACATCCATGTGAACCATAAGGTATGACCTTGATGGTAGCACTCATTGGATCATATCCATAAGTGCAAATGAGTCTTAAGTGTTAAGACACATGGATAACATTTTGAGAAGGATGATGCTTGTTGATTGCAACTTAATGACTGAGACATTTGGCATATGGATACTAAAACCGCATTCCTATGAGGAATAAAACAAGGATGTGTACGTGACACAACCTATAAGGTTTATGAATCCACTAATGCAAATGAAGTCTATAAGTTACAATGGACTAATCAATGTGATTGATTGAGTATAAGCAACTCAAAATTGGATCTTTACTTTGATGATATAGTCAAAGGGTTTTACTGATATGTCAAAGATAAAGAAGGGATCTGTGATTTAGTGGGAGCGTATTCGCATTCCACATATTGATGTGAAATGGAATTGTTCTAGAATGGAAATCCAAAAGTGGAAATTATCTTTAAGGAAGATAGAGATGTTTCCTATATGATAGGAATAGAGATCTATAGAGATAGTTCTCGACAAATCTCTTGACCTAGAAAAGAGAAAGCATACATTGGCAATCTGTACTGAATGGTTCAGTATGCACAGATTTAGTGGGAGAAAACTTGTCCATGTTATATGGATATTAGTATCCCAAGGCCAAGTGTCTAATTCTTATGAAGAATGGGAACACTAAGAATAGATATGGATCTATCATGTATGTAATCATCCCATTGTCTTGCATGTATGACATGGCAAGAATAAAATGCATTCATCATCTTGTATGTAGGACATGGCAATATGATGTGCTCATCCTGATAACTCGTATGTAGGACATGACGAGTGGATGTCTGTCTACTTCCAGTAAGGGTTACTGGAAAACCATATGAACTTGATAAGTACTTGGGAAGTACTAGTTCTATGGAGATAAGGAAGAGTTCGATGTAAAGAGTTACATTGATGCAAACTTCCGAAAGGACAGAAAATTAATCGCAAAATATACATAGGATGTATAAAAGTGAAAGTTTGTTGATAATTGGAAGTGTTCCAATAAAACCATTTAAAAGGAAATGCCGAGTATCCGTGTGTTAGAGAACATTAGTGGATACTATATGGATCTAGAAGTTCATGAGATGAACTTATAGATATTCCAGTCATTGATGACAAGTCTGGAATCCTTGATCATGCAATGTGGCTAAAGGTTAGCAAAGGAATACTAGATCGCATATTACGGCAACTCCATCTCATACGTGTGATGTACAACGAAGAGATGAGAGACATGCAATTTATACAGACTTTGGCAAGGTGTTGCCATTACTCACTATGTTGGCACTAGAGCACGGTAACATGTGGGACATGTTTGAAGATCACTATGAATATGATTCATGGGTGATTGGCTCGCAGTGCAAGTGGGAGTCTGTTGGTATGTATGCCCTGAGAGCCAATCATGGGATGATTGGTGGGATACATTAAGATTGATTTGATAAACATCAAAGGCAAGCTTCCAATTCATTCTGGTTCAGTCATATGAGATAGTGATAGAACAGATTGAATGTCTAGAGAATGACAGTACTCAATGACGTATGCTTTCAGGTTGAGGACCTAAACGATGAGATCATACGGATGCTAAGAGTTTGTACATTCTTGTTATGTCCCTAGTCGGATGTCATTGTGGAAGGTAGATAGACAGCAATGACACACAAGACTAGATTGTGGTGTTGGTTGATGACAGAATCTCATTAGTCATGATATAGAGATATCAAACCAAACACATAGGTACTTGTTAGAGAACAAGGTACCGGACAGACCCACCGTGAGTTTGACACATGGAACCATGAGATGGTAGTCACAGTCAGTACTCACAGTGATGGTGGTGAGTGTGATTCTTAGACCTGAAATCACTACACTCAACACATGTCGTTGGGCACACTTTGACATCATCAAACGCAGTCCTGAAACATGGGTTGTTATAAAGGTGATGATTGGGTGGCTTTGACACATGGGGCTTTTGAGGGGTGAGTGATAGATATGGGATTTGTCCCTCCTGAGGGAGTTTGATATCCAAGGCCACTTGATGAGTAGGATTGAGATAGGCGTGCGCACGCATGTGTGAATCAGTATGTGATATTGATGTCATACATATCTCCTTCAATCTACTCTGAGATCAAGAAAGTGAATGAACGTTGACAGGATGACTGTTCCATGCCTTGAGTTCATTCGGGATATCAGTGACAAAGGAATTATACATTCACTGTAACACCATTCACGGATTGTAGGATGAAAGTTGTTCTCCAACTTTCTACTTTCACTTGGGTAGCAATGATGTGTGACTAGGCACCGCTCTTTGCTTGTGAAGTCATAAGTGTTATGGACTTTCACTGCCAACGTGAAATGGACCTGCAGGGTCACACACATAGGATTTAACCTGGAAGAGGAGTTTTGTCCACAAAGCAATGTTTAGATTGATTACTAAAGGAGTTTAGTAGTTCAATTAAACACTCAATCAGTCGATAGCTCAATATCATATGGTTCAAGGTGTTGGACGCATTGATTGGAGTATCAGATTGATTGAAATCGCAATTGACTGATTTTGCCCAACCTGTACTCCCAACCGATCGGCTCATGTGATGAACCGGTCGGCTGAGGTGCTGAACCGGTCGGTTGGAGTGTCCAGGCCGATCGGCTCATGCCCAGGTTGAAATGACTGGTTCAAGGGTTGAACCGATCGGCTCAACTGGTGCAACCGACCAGTTGGGAAAGTCATGTCGGCAAGAATTTTCCTTTGGTTTCAAATTGCCCAATTCGATTGGGAATAACATTGGTATTCGATACCAATTGAGAACGAAACAAGGAAAGTCTTTTTGAGCCGGATTAGGACCATGAACCGATCGGTTCAGGGCACCAACTGATCGGTTCAGGGCACCAACCGATCGGTTGGAGTGCCCCAAACGATCGGCTCAGGTCCAACCAATCGGCTCAATGGCCGAACTGATCGGTTCAGTTGTGAACCGATCATTTCAAGTTGCGAACCAGTTGCTTTTTGTGGAAAATTTTCGAACCCTTCTACTCCTGCTTTAGTCCCGTATTGCCGGGCACAGAGAACCCTGTCCCATGACCCTCCTATATATATAGGGGTATTGGGGGCTTCTCAAAGTACAACTCAATGCAAGCCGGTTGCTTTGCGAAGTTGTCGTTCTCTCTGGTTTTGGTAACCGTGAGACATCCCGAGCAAGTGCTTCCCGCAAAAGGGAGGTGCAACAAGGGAAGGACAACTACAGTTGCAACTGGTAGCAGGAGAGTGTGTTGGCGACTAGTACGTCAACAGGAGGGTGCGACTCCTTCCACTTCCTTGTGGGACAAGGAGAGTGGAGTTCCAGGTGGTCCGTGTGGACTACTACAGAGGCGGGAGGACACTGCCGCTTAGGAGGACAACTGTCATCCGACAGTCCGGTAGGAGGAGGAGTCGTCAGTCCGGGTGCGACCAGGAGCTACACAGACACAGTCCAATACCGGAGTTGAAGACCGCGTATTGCGCGAGGTATTGTCGCCGAGCAAGCCTCGGGACAAGGTATGATTCCACAAACCATCCTTTCCTATTATATAGACGTTGACGTGTTTCCTCGATATGGGTTGGGGGAGAATTTTTTTTTTCTGCTGCCTTCTCTGTCTCCCCTCTAAAACCCAACAGCTTTTGCCATTTTGTTGGGGTCCAATGCCCCTTATATATATATATATATATATATATATATATATATATATATATATATATATATATATATATATATATATATATATATATATATATATATATATATATATATGTCGACGAGGAGATCCCAATCAGATTTGGGTGATTTTCTTGGCATCCACGAAACTTACCAAGACCTAGGTCTCCTAGGTTCAGATTCTTCTCCTGAGTCCACTGGACTAATTGCCATAATGATTCGTCCATTATCTTGCAAGATATTAGTTTTAGAAAGTCCACCCTCTCAGCCTCCTATTTTCTTGTCTAACTGAAGAAGGTGACAACACAGCCTCTGTTGGATCCAAATCGGATGGCTGTGGTGTCTTGCATCTATACCAATTATAGATCCAGTAGGAAATAAAATCGTGACAAAAATACTTTCCTCTACACTTTATGAATTTTTGAAAAATCCATATCTCCCAAACCGAGTGTCCAAATAATCCCAAATTTTGAGGGAAACTTAGTATGCTTTAATATACCTCTCTGTCAAATTTGCGCTCATTATCTAAAAGAAAACTTGCCTTTTATTTATGTGCAAGATATTAGGAAAATATGTATATTTCTCACCTATTTTCTCTTTCTTATTTTCTTATTTTCCATTATTTATATTCCTTTTAATCCAAGAAAGCAAGTGGGGTTCGAATCATGACAAAACCCTCCCTTATCTCTTCATTTCTTGTATTATCTCACATTTCTTCTAAATAAGGCAATATTTAATTAATCTTTTCTCTTTCTTTTTGCATTATCTTTGCAATTTGGACTCCTTGGAACCCAAAAGGCACGAAATCCAACTTTAGATAACATTCCTCGGCCTTCTAGAGGTTTCTACATCTTTCTTTTCTCCATTTTCTTATTTACTCAAATAATGGAGTTTCTTTTGTCTTTTCCTTGTTATTGGGCCCAATAGCCAATGAAGCCCACAAAACAACCAACAAAGCTATTGCACATGAAATCCTTTTATTCAAAACAAATTATATCATTATTTGTTCAAATATCTTTAATAGGAGAAATTACATTTCTCACCAAAAGAACCCAAAAATTGGGGTTGTAAAATCCTTCCCCTCTTATAGGAATTTTGCCCTCAAAGTTCCACCAGGCACAGAAACAAACAGGATAAATCTTTCCTATGTCCGTCATGGCTCCCATGTGGCATCACCCTTTCCATGGTGCATCCCAAAAACCTTCATCATCTCATATTCTTTCATCTGAGTTCTTTCTTACCTTGGTATATCGTACCCTCATAGGTGACTTGGGACTTTTCAGCCTCTCAAAAAGCTAAATAGGTTCAGGCTCAACACATGGCTTGGGTACCTCACATAGTGCTCTAGATCGGACTCATGGAACACATTATACATCATGTTATCCTGAGGGGTAAGACTAAACACAACCTTCTCTACCAATCCATCTCAAATGGACCCATATATCGGGGACTCGACTCTCTTGGATATAACTTAGAGGGGTCAGATTTTCACATCACTTACTCTCCCACAGTGAACTGCATATCAGTCTGCTTTGCATCAGCTCACGACTCATGTCACCCCTGGGCTCTCTCACAGCCATTACACGATCAAAGCGACTTCATCTGCATACACTGTGGTTCTTTCTTGACCTTCGTGAGGTCCTTTCACCAACATCATCTTAATGAAGTGGTAACCGAAACAACCTCCCTTATAGAGCTTCTTCACATCCTAATACTGGCTATGGTGGTTATCATCACATCTTACAGAGGACAAGAACTGTCTCTAGGTATCACCCTGAATGAGCACACATGCTCTTATCAGACCCTCTAGTCTATATTATACTAACCATTAGTTAGGGGTGATAAACTGTACTAACATCGAGTTCTTTACGTACCTACTTCCACCGCTTGGATGTGTACCTTTAGGTTATACTCAAGAACTTTTGAACTCACATCATGGTGTAGTTGAACCATCTTTCTCACATGTAGTTCAACCAGATTCGTCCCTTAATAGTATTCTTTCTTTCTTATGTCATCTACGTAAGGCAATCTACCATAACCCATATTGCATCTTGACCTTCCTTGGTCCAGGGGAGACTTACCACAACATCCATAGTGATGAACTCCCATTCCCTCTCGGGGACTCTTTATCCTCTATATCAATACATTGGGTTACTGGTGTTCGTCCTTCACCTCCTAGCTTGCATGGCAACATACCACATGCAACTTTATCTTAGGCATCCAAAGTACTACTGTCACTTATTATCTTGGTAGTACCATGGGGTATGTTGAACTTAAAATCATGATCTCCTGTATGTCCTGATTCCTCAAGATTAATTCTTCAGAAACCCTAAACCACTCTAGTCGGGGATTCCTCACCTTCCTTTCCAAAGAAGTGCATCTGAGGTTCTACAACCATCCTTTCAAGGCCTAGGCTGGCTAACCTAACAACCACTAACTTGTTCAATAGAGCTTGTTACATCTCAATGTTATCCAAACAAAACCTAAGGCTAACCTAACAGCCTCATCTAGCCTCTAGCTATACTAGGAAGCTACATCTCAACCAGAGCATCCATTACCACTTCACATCCTTAAGTGTTAGGTAATGTTGAAGACATACACTTCTGTGTATTCCACTTATCGTCTCATCTCAAACTCTAAGTCTATCTTCATCAAGAAACTTTGAGCTCATCCTCTTGGTTATCATACTCAACCTTTTATCACTTGCAAATTCCACATAGCTCATGATAAAACATCCTCACAAGATGATTACCTTAATACTCTTAATGTTTAAAAACCATCCACATATCGTTCACTCCACAAGGGTACGTTATCGTCTCTGTCCTCATACCTCATAGAAACGTTCCCACTCACATCATTTTTATCCTTGGTGTATGCCATGTGTACTATCCTATTTCTCACTCCCATAACAAGAAGAAATAAGCATTTGGTGGCCGTCCAAACACAAAGTTCTTCCTGTTCCAAGAGTAGAGATGGTACATCCCACATTGCCAATACACCTTCAAATATAAGTTGAAACATGCAACTTATGTCTCGACATCACAATTATCTCGATATCAAAGTTACTTCCATGGAAAACTGGTCTTGATCCTACTTGGGCCAACACACAATCCTTGGTCATCTCCTCTAGGTCCATAGGGTGCTAACACTTTTGGGGTCATCTCTCTTCCCTTATGCATCCAGAGAGTGCCCTACTCATCTGCCCTTTGGGTCCCATGAGTTCATGAAGGTGATCAATCTCCTAACCCGTGGCCCTCAGACAATGATAGTTGTTACCTCCTGACCCTATGGTCCTGTGCAACTAGGGAATTAGGCAATTCCTACTTCCATCAGTCTTATCCCTTCCTGACCCTAGGATAGACTTAGATTTCTATTATAGTACATGTCCAACTTAGAACCTCACCCAAGTCTCCATCATCTTTCTCTACATTCATGGGCTATCTTTCATCCTTTCATAAGGGTCATGGCGACCTGCCTACCTTGGCCAGGCCCCACACTGGTTACCTCCATGGTAACACATACACATGCACTTAGAGATGGTTATCTAAGGGACTACAGGTTCCTTCTCATGCTATGTACTTTCCCCTTTGCTTCTTAAGATCCTATGAGACCTCTTTAGGTTACTTCAAAACTAACAAAACTGGTATACACCCTACAAAAGGGTCCCTCTCCCTGGATGGGAGGAAACTACACCTTGATAACAAAGGACACAAAGTCCTTATGTCTAGGGTTTACATCCACATGAGCATGCTTAACCCTAGCAAGCTACTAAGGCACAAGCAGACCACCTACTAAACCATGCTAGGTCATACTTTTTCTCATTCCTCAACACTGGACCAAGAACAAACCTTCTCATGTCACCACCTTAGTTGTGAGGGGTTCATCAAGCATACCTTAAACTTAAGGGGTTTCCCTTTCCTCTAAACATGAGGAGTACTATGCCTGAATCTATAAAAACTCAAATCTCATCATGAGCATCAGGTACACCACTTCCCCTCTTAGGCCTAGGAACCCTAGGTTCACTTTTTAGATGTCCAACTTAATGCTCAACCTCTTAACCATGAACCAAACATGTACATGGTATGACATGCACTTCTTGTCATCCTTCTACTCGAGCAACACTTTAGAGTGGAGTCCTCCTTAAGGACAACCAACATGGTATAAGGCCTCACAACCTATTACTAAGCCTCTTCAGGGTCTAAGGAACCCTTCTTCCTAACCCTAGAAGGTGAACATCTATACCATAGGCTCACATGTACTAGGAGTCTCATCTTCTCTTCAGGGTTTGGTTCCTCTAATGGCAACCAAGATATCATCAGCCTCCAGGGATCAAGCATGAGGCAACCACTATCATTTACTTAGGTCGCATCATCCTCAACTCCCCATTGTTCTCATATATTAGAGTCTAAGCTTCCAACCTCCTTGCTTGGGTCTTGCTCTCTCTCTCTCCCTAGAGCTAACCATCCTCACTATTAGAGGTCCTCGCTCCATGAAGATGGATCAAGCTCACAAGCATACCCCTACTTGGGTGAAGCCTATGTTTAACTTATGTTTTCTCAAGATTATCCATAGTTCTTTATGCTTATCTCATAAGCTATCCATCACACTCTCCTAGCCAGGGTTTTAGCCTACTGCTCGCACCACTGACATACTTTGGGTGCATGCTATGCCCTACTTGCATAAGCCCATAGGGTTTCTATAGGTCCTTCTCTAACCTCATCAATGAAGGAGCTATCCTTCTCTCTAACATGCACGACCCTTCCTAAGGTTCGGTCGCAAAAGGCACTAGGTCATCCAACCTCACATGGCTCATAACGCCATGGGAATCCAAAAGCATGTCCACACACCTGGTCTATCCTGACATCTAACTCATCATGTCATCTATTTTTCTAACCACCACTTAGGGTTAGGGTTAGCATCATCCTCAGAGGATGTGCCATGCCTCTACTTATGATGAAGGTCTCTACCTCCAAGTCTAAATTTCTCCACTCATCCTCCTGACAAGGAGGTCTAGCCTTAGGTCTCTCTTGAGGGCATGCCAACATATGTCATATGACCTAAGCATGTATATATTCTTTAGTTTACACTTAAAATATTAAGCTTATGTCCATGAAATCTTATTTACATGCTTTTCATTACTTTGGTGGAGGATTCCTTAAACCTTATCAACCTTACCCATACCTCAAGAGGGTGAGGAAGAGAGAGAACACCCTAATCCTTATAATCCTTAATAGCATTTGAGTTGAGAAGGGATGAACAAGATGAGAGAGTCCTAAAGGTATCTTATTTCGAGTCAAATACTGAGACATTGGCCAGGAAGTCACACTAACCTGGGAGTCCTCGTATTCCGACTAGAGGTGTGGAGGAAAATCTTGCTAGCCCCTGAACGTGATCCTTTTCTAGACACCTCTGTCTTTCAGAAAAACCTCTAATAACTCCCTTGGGTTCTATAGAGTTTGCAAAATTTAATAATTATTAAAGATAAAATGAGGAACCTATGCTTTGATACCAAATGTAACGACCCCACATCCCGATAACCCCCAATTAAGAGAGACCAAGAGGTCAGAGCCATTATCCCAATTAACAGGATCAAAGGTTCAACAAATAATCAATAACAATTATCAAATTCTACAACTAAACTGAAAGATTGTAATAAAATAAAACTTTGCATACCTTTTTCAAAACTTGGATATCTATCGCTATCCACATCTAGAGTCTATCTAACTAATCCTCCTTCGTACTGTAATTTTTATTTAATTCCACATATGTCACTTTATTGTTTGTCCTTTTCAAACTTGTACCTAAAATGCCAACAAACAAAACGTCAGTCAGCATATCGGAATATGCCGGTATGTGGGGACAACCAAAATTTCACAAATATGGCTAACAATCTAATTATCACAATCAAGGTAATTAACAAGCCAATTTACATTTTCAATGTGTCAATCTCCACCGCTTTTGCCCTAACCCTAGAATACCCTCTCTAGGGTTTGACTTAAGGC
Organism: Alisma plantago-aquatica; assembly: GCA_963693085.1. Taxonomy (NCBI): domain Eukaryota; kingdom Viridiplantae; phylum Streptophyta; class Magnoliopsida; order Alismatales; family Alismataceae; genus Alisma; species Alisma plantago-aquatica. Next base: position 368,901,571 of record OY856410.1, on the reverse strand, counting down.
CACCTTCTCAGTCCCGAGCTTGGTGCCTGGGGTCACCTCTCATGGTGCCCATTAGTCATGCAACATAGACCACCTTCTCATTCCCAAGCTTGGTGTCTGAGGTCACCTCTCATGGTGCCCATTGGTCTTCCCTCCTGGGCTTGACCTTTTTGCATCATCCACTAGGGTGGCATGTAGGTGCGAGAATACACATTTATATTACAAGTGTGATAATCATAGTGACTTTATAATTTGCAAGAATGAACATCCAACTGATAGGTTGCATTCAATGTGATTAATCATTCGGGAAACTCTTTAGGAAACTAATGCGATTAATTGTAATTAACCACATACCTGTCTGGCTGATTTGAGACACAATTAATCCAATCAATGCAAGAAATCCAATATGCAAGCAAGCACACAAAGAGATCCTGAAATATACATACAATTTCCTATTATTGATCATGCCAACAAGATCTATTGCACCTAGCTCACTTCCTAGGGTTTCTAGTCCACTTTTAGGGTTTCCATTGCAATTAGGGTTTCACTGCATTTATACAATTTTAAACCCTAATTTTATACAATTATTCACAAACTCTAATTTTCTCATCTATTCTTCACAAAAGATATTAAGGTTATCTTTTAACCACATATAACCTTACTTGCATATTAAAGGCACAATTATCAATCAATTAAGTCCATTATGTCCCTTTTTCATTAAAACTACCATTTTTATCTTTTTAATCCATGACAAGATCATTAGGCCCAATTATCATCTTTGGTTCCTTTCAAATTAACAATTCATAGTTCATTATGATCTAATTCACATATGAACTCTATTTATCATTAATTCCATCTTTATCCATTAGAAAACCCTAATTTCCATATTAAGGGTATTTATCCACTTCTATACTCAAAATATTTTAGAACCATCATTTAACAACATATTTTCACATTTTTCAAATTAAATATGATATTCTCCTCTTTTACCCTAAAGTAGGGTTTCTAAATGCTTAAACATTCTAATACGAGGTAAAAACCCTAAATCATGGAATAAACATCTAGATCTGGTTCAAGTTCATCATTAATTATTCAACATGTTTCAATTACTCAATTTCATCAACTAAGCAACATGAACTTAACCAATATGCTCAATTAGGGTTTCTTAATCTAATACATAAGCACTTTTCATTGGATTAACACACTTTTGCAAATAGGAACAGATTTAGGTTCTCAAACCAATTTTATCGTGTTCCTTGTATTTTTCTACGAAACGTTCATGTTTTAACTTAATTCATCACAACTTCCTATCAAAAGTTATGATTTTTGGAAAGAAAAGTACCTTTTAACCAATGGAGGCTCGACACGTCCGCAAAACCTAGTTTCTTAATTCTCTAAATGGGCCGGTGATTAAAGGAGGTGAAAGACCACCCTACCCTTCCTTTCTTGCACATGTGCCCGGGGCAGTTGGGTCTTTTTTCCCGAGGTCATCTTCCTCCTCCTCTCATCTGTGTTCTGTGAACCAGTCTTCTGGGGCGGTCAACTCTCTAGTTGACTCCACGCTCCAGGCCTCCCATTCGTTCAAAAAATCCCCCACAGTCACCGCCAAGCTCTGTCGAAGGTGGTTGGGGCCTCAATTGCCCCGAGGTTGTTCAGACCTGGCCACTAGCTTCCCGCCCCTTCAGCAGGTTCATGGCGATGATAGGTGCAAAGGGACGCACCTCTAGATGCAATTGCAAGAGAAAGTTCCCTCACAGATGTCGGCCAAAAACAATGGGAGGATTTTGCCATTTTGTTGGGGTCCAATGCCCCCTGTATATATATATATATATATATATATATATATATATATATATATATATACAGGTTGACGAAGAGATCTCAATCCAATTTGGGCATTTTTCTTGGCGTCCACAAAACTTACCAAGACCTAGGTCTCCTAGGTTCAGATTCTTCTCCCGAATCCACTGGACTAATTGCCATAATGATTCGTCCATTATCTTGCAAGATATTAGTTTTGCAAAGTCCACCCTCTCAGCCTCCTGTTTCCTTGTCTGACTAAGGAAGGTGACAACACAACCTCTGTTGGATCCGAATCCAATGGCTGTGGTGTCTTGCGTCTATATCAATTATAGATCTAGTAGGAAATAAAATCATGAAAAAAATACTTTCATCTACACTTTATGAATTTTTGTAAAATCCATATCACCAAAACCGAGTGTCCAAATAATCCCAAATTTTGAGGGAAACTTAGTAACAATTTAATCTACCTCTCTACCAGATTTGCATGCATTATCTAAAAGAAAACGTGCCTTTTATTTAGGTGCAAGATATTACTCAAATATGTATATTTCTCACCTATTTTCTCTTTCTTATTTTCTTATTTTACATTATTTCTATTCCTTTTAATCCAAGAAAGCAAATGGGGTTCAAATCATGACCAAACCCTCTCTTCTCTCTTCATTTCTTGCATTATCTCACATTTCTTCTAAATAAGGAAATATTTAATTAATCTTTTCTCTTTCTTGTTGCATTATCTTTGCAATTTGGACTCCTTGGAACCCAAGGAACCCAAGAGTCACGAAATCCAACTTTGGATAACATTCCTCAGCCTTCTAGAGGTTTCTACATCTTTCTTTTCTCCATTTTCTTATTTACTCAAATAATGGAGTTTCTTTTGTCTTTTCCTTGTTATTGGGCCCAATAGCCAATGAAGCCCACAAAACAACCAACAAAGCTATTGTACACGAAATCCTTTTATTCAAAACAAATTATATCATTATTTTTTCAAATATCTTTAATAGGAGAAATTACATTTCTCACCAAAAGAACCCAAAAATTGGGGTTGTAACAGATGGTAATGTACAAACCTATGATAAAACTTTTTCACTAGCTGAAGTGGTAAAACCTACTTTGACATATTGATTGTAAAAGGTTTAAACAAGTTCAAGGTGTTGACTATGATGAACTTTTTTCACCAGCTACCATGGTTAATTCCATCAGGACCGTGCTTGCCATTGCATCTTATCATGACTATGAGATTTGGCAGATGGATGTTAAAATTGCATTCCCTAACATGAATCTTCTTGAGGATGTGTTCATGATGCAACCTGAGGTTTTATAAATGCAAAGGATGTAAATAAATTTTGTAAGTTTCAAAGTTCAATCTATGGATTGAAGAAAGTATTTTAGATCTAGAATATTCATTTTGATGAGACAGTCTAAGAGTTTGGCTTTAGTCAAAATTAAGATTAACCTTGTGTGTACAAGAAGGTTAGTGGGAGCATAATTGTATTCCTCATATTGTATGTAGATGACATACTATTGATGTGGAATGTCATTCCTTATTTTGCATATGATAAATACTTGGATGGGAAGTACATTTTGTATGAAGGACTTAGGCAAAGCATCATATATCTTAGGAATCCAGATCTATAGAGATAGATCTACAAGGATTCTTGGTCCAAGTCAAAGAACATACATTGACAACGTGTTGTCAACTATTGTCCATGGTGAACAAAACAAGAGGCCAACACAAACATTGTCCAGGTGCAACTTGAAGAAAGGTGCACGATATAGTGAGTGAATTGTCACTGGACTTTTTCCAGGACCAGTTATAACCTTGTAACCATATTTCCCATTACATAGTTGTTGATGTGATCTACTATACAAAGGGGAATATGGTAGTTAATTTATTTGTTTTTGCTACCTGTTGTGTCGGCATATTTCCCTATAGGAACTGATCCTTAGTTCTTCTCAAGTACTTAAGGAAGTTCTTTTCAACAGTCTAGTAACTTTCACTGGGATCTGACTGATACCTTCTAGTCATATTGTCACAAACTCCATAACATACTCCATCCAAGCATAATGGAAACTTTCTCATACATAGGAGATCATGGAAAAATCAGACATAGTATCATTAATTATGCAAGGTTTGTAGAAATTTAGAACATCCACTTGTAGTGTCTTAATACACGCATAAAGAAAGAAAATAGAATGTCCAACATCCTAAGAACATGAAAGAAAACCTAACATAACATGAATGTAAAGATAAACTAGAGAACACTCTAGAATGGCACCCCACCAGGATAGAATTCGAACGCTTTAGGAAGTGCACCTCCCACTACTTCTAATGTTGCGGTTGTTGTTGGTGATGTCCCCCACCTATGTGCATCCACACAACCATGCATTTGACAAAACCTTATTGTAAGTGGTTGGGTTTGATAAGAGTAAATGAACATAGCTTAAATGATCTTAAAACTATTATGAACTTGCATAAACATTAAAAATGGCTTTAGGATGCATTCTTATATTGATTAACCATTCTTAGTAGGGCACCTACTCAATGAACCAAAAACGTACCCAACACACTGAAAGTGAACAGTCATCTGAAAACACTAAAAGTGAATAGGCACATAACATACCGAACACACTAAAAGTGAACATTCATCTGAACACACTAAAAGTGAAGAGGATTGGGCTTGAACCCAATAATGATGGGGGCTCATAAGGCACCAACCTTCCATCTAACATTCATGAGTAGGGCCTAAATATATTATAAGGCCCCTAAACTTGCTTAATGAGTTGAATAAGCTTAATTATCATAACTGAATTCTTATAACCCTAATATAACCTTATTATATGCTTTTAAATCATATTACAAGCTTAAGTTTCAAAATTGGTCCAATTTGGACATTGTTTGAGCAAGTTATGCATTGTTATGCACATTTTGGACTTTTTTGCAATTTACCCAATTGAGGGGTTTTCATTGCAATTTATCACATACATTATGTTCCTTAGATGTTATATTATCATTCTTGAATTTTTTTAGCCATGGGGATCCTAGTTGAGCCATGGTTTGAAGGTGTTTTCCTTAAGGGTATTTTAGGGTTTACCCCTTCATGGATGAGCTACCTTTAGTAGCTATCAACTGATGAATTATGTGATTGGCTGGGAAATTCGACAAAGGAAAGATAATGAGGTCTATATGGATAGTGGGGGATCTGCTTGTGTGTGTGCTTGCATATTCTTAATAGTTTAAGGCCACAGACACATGGGGAACTTACTTTTACACCTCGTGCTTGCTTCCATCCTTATCCATGGGCTATATTTACCTCTTTCTTGCCCAAGTACGAAACTATGCTTTATTTCTCTTTCCTATAACCTGGAGAAACGACTCCACTCTGTTTTTCTATGGAACCAAGTTCTCTAAGGTAGAATACAACCTCTTTTTGGAGAAGAAGGTCTCCTAGAGCTCCATCTAGCCCTACCCAGGGTTTCCAAGGTCGTCTTCTATGGATTTCAACCAAGGCAAGTTATTTTCTTCCTTCCTTCTCTGTTTATCTTGTTGTTCTCCTTCCTTAGACCTTCCTCCAGGTCGAAACCCTTTTGTTCCACCGTAGAATTTTCTCTAAAGCTCTAAAACCCTACCTTTCTTGCTCCTTATGCTTAGGGTTTGCTCATTTGATGAAGAAAGGTGCTAGGTAGACGAGTTCATATCTTATGCTTTGATTTTCTACCCTACCTGCTCAATATTTCTTCTTTGTGGGGTTTCATCTTCTCATTATAGGCAAGTTTTATAACTTTCTCCATGTTTATTGCTTACCATAAGATTTCTAGCTCATGTTCTTGCTTGAAAATGATGATTCATTCACTAAACAACTGTGCTTGATTTGGATTTCAATTTTTATAATGTTCCCTATTCTGATTATAGCTCTATATGAACCTGTGATCACGTGTATGTTATTACTACGGTATAATATGACTTGGATCAGGTTGGTTTGACAACCTATGGTGCTGAGCACCTATCGACCAATGGTCAATTTTAGGGTTTAAAGCTAATTTCTTCTATAAACACATGACTCAATGGTGGTACCATTGCAACAACCAATGGTGTTGTCTTCATGACAACTTATGGTGGTGACCAAGGGTGTCAACTTACATTCACCCCTTAGGTCAGGTGTTGGCCTAATTATAAGCCTAGTGATTAACAACTAAGTACCCTAATGATGTTATCAATCAATGGTGATATTAGTTTGATATTTGATATTGATTAATGAATATAGTGCTGATCTAACAACCTATGGTGACTTAATGGTAACTAATGATGTTGGATAAGGTCTCCAAAACCTATGGTGAGTTAATCATATATTTGTAGCATCAATTAAGCCTTAATGGTGTTGGATAAGGTCTCCAAAACCTATGGTGAGTTAATCATATAGTTGTAGCATCAATTAAGCCTTAGACCAATGGCTTCTTGGGTCACTTGATGCAATGGTCGAACCTACATTGTAATTGATAGTTTTGACATATGAACTTGACCCAATAGTTTAGATCTAATGTTTATTCCTCCAATAAAGTGTAATGATGGCTAATGTAATATTTTGGTCCTAATAATGTGATTTAGATGGTTTCCTTTATATGATCAACTTAAGGAGGTTACTTGTTGACAATGGATTGTTTGTTTTAAATGAACAGTCAATTATGGGTTTTACCCTACTCTCAATGGAACTTTTTGTGTTGTTAATCAAGGGATGTCTAGGGTTTGATGATGACTCTTTCTAGATTACAAATCAAGGACTTCATAGGTGGTTTATCCAAGGTGTTTACTTATGTAAACAATCAATGGTCTTACCTTATAACATCTAATGGTTCTGGGTGACATTGTGGTATGGTGATATGGATTGAATAATGATAGAACAAATGGAGGGTTACCCTTAAGAAGGTAGTCTTACCTATTCATGCTTATGAATAAAGGGTATGATAATCATATTGTGTTGATATGTAACCCTAATGAGCTATAGCTTGTTATACCTAGCTTTAATATAACTAAATGATGGTAATTGGGTATGAATAGTCCTTGAATGACTAATACAATCATGGAGTACTCTGTTACTGTTGTTGAAACCCTAGTATGCTATAACCCGATGGTTACACCTTGATTTATGTGTGGGTTCATACTTGAGAATGGTATGGAATGTGATGGTGATGCTTCACCTTATGTATCCATGATCCAATGGGGATGTCATGAGTTAGGGTTTGGGTATGAGTGTTGATTAGTAACATTAATATAATTTATCTTGTGAACCTAACTCTAATGTAAATATATAAAGATGAGTATTCATGTTTACCATTCTTATATGATGGAATGATGGTGGAGTATCCTCCTTAATATGATCATAACCTCAACTCTCTGGCGCAATTGCGTCTTCTTGTTTGTATGGACCAAAACCCTCAACTCTCTGGTGATCTTGTAGACCCCAACGGAGGTGCTTCTTGCTCGAGGGGGAGGCGGTGGGCACTCTCTCTAGCTGGAACCCTCTCCCCCTAGGCTCATCCTCACCTCCCTCACGATCGGCCAAGATTTTTTGCTCTCTCTTTGCGAGCCATCTCCTGCGAATTTGTTGTTTTTCCTTTCTCCGCAGTGCCTAGTTTTTCCTGCTCGTGAGTAGGTGCCCCTGGTGGCCTCACCCCAGATGGCGGCCCGGATCTTGGAGGATGGTGACTGGTGGTGGCGAGCGCTAGATGGCAGCGGGCTGCTGGTCGAGTCCCTCTCTTTCTGTCTGGGTCTGGTTGCAGGTCGGGGCTTTGGGTGCTCCTATGGATGGACGGTTAGGCTGTGCGACTCCTTGATGCACCGACAAAGGGAGAGAAATTGGGTTATGTGCTTTGGGAGGATGCTCTTGTCCCCTACTCGCAGGGGTGCTTGGGAGTGGTGGTGGGGTTATTTGGAGATTTCTACCTCCCACCTTCAATCCTTGCAGACCCTTTCTCCTTTGAGTATGCGCAAGCGGAGCTTTTTGCCCCCTTCCCAGATATCCAGGGTGTTGCACCCAAGCTATTTGAGTAATTGCCTGTGTGAGCGTTCTGTGAGCTTAGGCAACTTCTTGATTGGCCTCAACTTTTGTCTTTTCTTAGTGTTTTTTTGGTTTATGTTGTTAACAACAAGATGCTCACTTTGCTTGCTATGGTCTGGGTCGATCTCTCTAATTGTCCGGTGGCCTCTAGCATGGATGAGATAGTGATCCCTGTTGGCCTCTACGGAAACTCCATTCCCGATAGACTCATAGGCTCTTGTAGATTGATGAATTCCATCCCAGATAGCTATTTTAGACAGCCACCACAAGAGGTGGACGGTGCAGAAATTTACCTATCACATCCCAATATGAGTCTTGTGCTATGTATTTTTGCAAAAGGAGTGGCTGCTTGGTTAGTTGATGAGACATATTTATATTTTAGATGCCGTATGGACTTTTTTTAATGATGTTGAGTTATTTTCAAAAAAAAAAATCATAACCTTGATATGTTAATTGGTGGTGATCATAGACACATGGTTGATACTTTCTTATGCTAAACATGTGTATTATGAATATGATGAGGGTTAATCATATCTAGATTCCTTGCATGTTGATGTAATAAAGGAATGTTCTTAATGTTAATATAACCCTGCTATGATTGTTTATGAATATCTCTTAGCTCATTAATGCAATATTGTGATGATCTGATGTATTATATGTAAGTGATGTTGTTGAGCCTTGTTATAAGGCATGGAAAGATAATAATGATCTTGCAGGGAATAATATGATGGTCTTAATAACCTTTGGGCATGGTTGAGATCTAAATGAGGTGTAATCCTCTTGTGTTGATAAGGGTTGATACCCTTTGATATTGTGAAAAGCATTTATATTGTATGATAGTATGATGGTCTTAATGACCTTTGGGCATGGTTGAGCCCTAAATGAGGTGTAATCCTCTTATGTAGATAAGGGTTGATACCATGTGACATTGTGAAAATGATTTATATCTTGTGATAGTATGATGACTATTGTGGTATCATGAATGCAAGTGAATAGTACCATGTGATGATGAGGTGAGAAATTATGTTTCACACATTTTATATCTTTTCAAAGTTGTGATATTTATATTCTTTCTAGAAGTGAATTAGGGTTTGTATGTCCACTTATTTGATGCAACCTTAATTCACCCAATTGGCATAAATAATCAAGTGCAACTCTAATCATGTAGTGCCTTGTGTCATAGAACCATCTTCAGTGTCAGAACTTGCTGGATGGTGAAATGAGTATTCCTAAGGGAAACTCGGAACGCATACTGTTGAGTATGTGGGGGAGGTAGGTTGATGATAAATCCTTTTCATACACAATAAAAATTATGGAGGTTGGCTATGGTCATGCCTCATACATCTGATGTGATTGAGAATGGTTGCATTTGTGTCTTGGTGATTATAACATGATGTGATTAGAGGACAACTGCGGTTGTACCTCAGTGATTGGGTTTGTATACCCTGGTTTCTAGTGTTGTGACCTATACTAGGGGCAGACTAGTGCTTAGCAGCTTGACTATATGTCTCTGTGGTGGTAGATTTGACTGATATGTCACTTCCTTTTTACTTGTACTGATTGAGGGGAAGAGATCTTAGGATAACCACACTCATATATCTTGTACGGAACCAAATAGTCCTTCGCAGGGGTCAGTTGGACTTTGAATGGTACGATTCAAATTCCCCAGGGCGTAATAAAAGATGTAATACAGTCGTGTAGCATATTTGTTTAGAGTTATACACGACGTTTCACATTGGATGATAACCCTCGTTTGTTGTATTTACATAAAGATGATGCTTAGCGCAATAAGAGATAGTAGATATAATTAGGTTGTGGATATGCTTAAGATTGTAGATGTGTACATACAGTAGCTATGCTTGTGTTGATAACTATACTGCTACTAATGATTATAATCATGATGCTAGCTATCTTATGTTGTTAGCTCTTCTGATGATGATGATATGTTGAACCAATTAGACATGTTCATGTTGTTAGCTATGCTATGTTATAAGACTTGCTCATGATGCTAGATATGCATATGCTACTGAATTGCTTATATTGTCAACAAGATAAAGGATGATAGTCTGGATAATGATGATAGTTATTATCTGCTCCTTTATGTATTTTTTTAATCATCAGTACTATTGAGCTTATTAAATTGCTTAACTATTTAGTTCCTTAAAAATGTTGTAATCAATAAACATTGTTGGAGGTTACATCTCTTGTTGGGACATGGGTCTCACCCTTGTGGTTTGTCACATTTTTTTAGGTAATCAGAAGTGACGAAAACAAACATGTGGTAGCAAAGAGGAGCTATAGTAATGAATCTTTGAGAAAGTTGATTAGATGTCTAGTTCATCCTAGAATCATCCCTGTACTCTCAGGTCTGGGTAGGAAATGTTTGTATATGGTGTTTCAAACGATTCAAAATTTTGTTAGCATGTTAATGTTTGTTGTGTGACATATACAAATATTGTTCTCATGTGTATATATGTTGTGGCTAAGGAGATAGAACAATTTGTATCAAATTCTTGGCATAGTGTGGATATAAGAAACATGTTGGGCTCTTATGCAAATGTTCTGAGTGAGTGATGACGTTGAAATTGATTTTAATTTACCCATATTTTTGGGTACGTGATTAATTAGTGATCGATTGTGTGTTATGTTTTGAGTAATCTTGTTTAGTGTAACGGGTTATGACAAGTTGGTATCAGATCTTTAGGTTCACTGAGTCTATAGGGACACTAGGACTTAGGACTAGGATGATGTTTAAGTTAGGAACATGACATATAAACATGGTGTATACTGCCTAATCTAAGTATTTGGGTGCCCTGGCTTGGAATTCAATTATTAAAGAAAGGTAAGTATAGAACTCTTAGATTGTTATCTTTCTAATTACTCTGATCAAGTAGTCATTTTGAGACAATCTAAGGAGCATAATGAATAAGAAATCATGGTATGAATATCTCAATCCTATCTTAAAGAAGATGGTAATTGCATCATAATCTATCCAAACTTGAATGTTTGGTAACTATTAGTAAACGCACATGTGCCATGCACATGAATACATGATTAGATAAATTTACGCGATGACACACACACACACACACACACACACAGACACATACACACACACACACATATATATATATATATATATATATATATATATATATATATATATATATATATCAATTTTGTCAACAAGTAAAAAAATCTAAAAACAAAATAAGACCATGTAAAATTTTATATTTGTCTTATTTGACAAGCCAAAGTAGTTTAATTTACATCTTCAAAATAAATAATATAGTTTAGAAGAATCGTGATTGTGATATCGTTAATATATGTTTGGATATAAATATAAAATTCAAATCAATGCCCCAATGTTGGGTTATAAAAATATCAATTTATTTACATTAAGAAAATTTAATGCAGAACATAAAAGATGTTTTTTAAAAATCGACTTATGAAAATAAGTAAATATATTAAGAAAATTGGATCCTTGATCATATGATTTTTGATCTATGATTACATTAATGGCCCTCCATAAGCATGATATATCAGACTAAGCATTAACATTGAAGTTTCCAAAAATATAAAATTAAACACAACGGTCAAAATATCTAGCACTATAAAAATATAATATAAAAAGTTTTCCATAGTGTATATAGATATGAAATCTAAACCATGGAGCATACAATAGAAATTGTTAGTACCAAGAACCCCATAAGAACACATATAGTGCAATTAAAATAAGTTGTCATCATAATGTCTAGGTGCATTTGATTATAATATATAATTAATATAAACACCAAAAATTGATCACATATGTGGCAAAATCAACTTGTGAGTAATTAAACCAAATGAAGAAATTGAATTGGATAAAACATATGTAGAAGTCAATACATTTCTCATTCCACAAACAAGCATATCAGGGAAGAAGACAAGTAATTATGACCACCATCGACTAGTTATCATCCTCCACATGGTGCAGATAGTTGTTAGTGGTGGATTCAAATATGATACATGTTGAGGTGCAATTGGCGAGGAACCCAAGCATACTACACATATAGAAAGGTGCTTCAAAAAGTCCCAAATTTTTGTCTAACCCTTGGTTGTTTACCATATGTCAGTGACTCCAACTAAGTTTGTCTTTGGAACTCCCAGATGAGTTGGTTTTGTTAGTTTCATCGTAAGTGTCAGAATCTTGCTTTCTCTTCCATTCTCTTGCATTATCTTCCATATTGTGCTTATAAACACTTTGGATATGTTTGTGAGTTGCATCGGAAACATCCTGCAAGTCAAGTAAATCACAATCAAGTATCTATAATAACATTTATATTACATAGCGATGCTTGCATTTATGAAACAACATTTTAGATCTAGTAAAAAAACTAAGAAAGCATCAAAAGCAGTTATAGTTGATACGATAAATAGAAGAACCAAATAAAGAGGACAACCCATTGTGTTCAATGGCACAAATAGGATAAGACCCGCAATGGTATTATGGCAAAAAGCAACAATAGTTATACGAAAAATAACATATAAGCCAGTCAATATGCTCGACACAATGAAAGAACAGATATGATTGTGGTGAACCTTTGCTCTGTCCCAAGGACCTGCTTTGCTATTTTCCTAAGTGGAGGACATAGCCTCTTCAGTCTGTAAAACTTCTTGTACCTTCCATCCCTAGCCAATACTAGATCTACAAAACAACCCATCCTCTCCATCCCCTCCCACACTACCTACCCCCAACTTCAATCTCCAGCTTCAATGGAGGCATCGACCAGTGATAGAGCCCATGAGCCTTCCTTTCTAACACCAAGTAGTGAAGCCACACATACCCGTGCATCCGGACGACATGTCCTATTTAGGACGACCTGCAGTTGATGATCACAACAAATGGTTTCTTGATACGGTCAAAAAAAACACCAATCATATACACCAGAGTTTAAGATCAGCTCAAGTTAGCTTAATCTATAAAGTTTGACAATTCATAGATCGAAGCAAATCTCGACACTTGATTACACTCATGCTACGCCTCACCTGCATGACGAATTCTGTGAGTGACCCACAACAAGGAGGTCGGCGTCGAGCGAGGTCACCTCCTCACCAAATCCTTTCCCCACACTGTTGCGGCTCTGCCCGATCCTCACCTCCAGAGCCACCTGAGGAACAACAACAAATTAGCGACTGAAAGCTATTAATTCATTCAAGCCTACAACATAACTAGTTCCTAAGATCTGACCTTTTTCCCCCGGCACAGCTTGGCAACTGTTGCAAGCATGGACATAACTGATGCCTTGGCCATATGCCTACATATGTTTTCCTTGCTTGTCGGATGTTGTTGCTGCTTGTTCTCGTGCTTCCCATCCTTCTCAACAATGAATCGTATAGATAATAACAATTTAACTCTACATAGAGCTCGACAAACGGGTAGGAAAATCCACAAAAAGATCACATACATGCATATAGATCCACTAAAATTATGTAGCTAAGCACACCACTCACCAAGAATGTGAAATGCCTCAACCACGTCACCTAGCTGTGCCGCCAGGATGGCCACCGAGAAGAGGAGCTCCACAGCCAGCATTGACATAGAGCAGGACTCCGACCAGTATCCTCAACATGGTGATCTGAAGATGAGAAGATTTACCGACCACTGGGAGCATATGATGTGAAGACATCTTTAATGTGTACCTCTCCTTCTGTGGCACCCATCATCGCTCATCATAACCATCATCTGTTGTTGTTCACAGAAGCATTGCCGAACTTCATCTTAGTAGTAATATCATGTATTGTAAGTCCACACTTATAGGAACGTCAGTGTCTTTGAAAGAAAATCCACTGATATGGTAAATGGTATTCTGGAGTAGATGAAGCACACAACTTGTATTCATCCGGCCATGCAACCGCCTGGAGGATTGAGTGGGTGGGCTCCTTCCTCCACGTTCAGGCGATCATGGTTATGGCTGAAAATGTGTGGATGTATTTACATATTTGTATCTCTCTCTACGTAGGGTTGCAAACCACCAAGGGCTATCGTGGGAATGTGAGCTCAAATTTGCATCATTTAATCATTTTAAAATCACTTTCTATACTATTTCAACATTAAGCCGATGAACATCCCTTATTTTTCATGATCGTCATTGTCTGTCAATTCAATTCACCCACATTTTGCTAATTCCACTCATCCATGTTTTGTTATCCGAGAGTGGTGGGAAGAAAACCGCTACCTGCTTAACTTTCTTTTCAGTTTTGAAAAATAGAAAAGATCAGTGAAAAAATGTGAGAACAGATAGAATCAAGGAGAGAACACCAGTTCAAAAAGCTGCAACGTGATTGGTTGGAGCATTTTCTGAAAAATGAAAATGGCACAATGGTAATTAATACAACAAACTCACACTTTTTAATGTAGTATAGATAAGGGAAAGATATAACACCATGAAATCTAAATCTGAATACAAATTAGAAAAAGCGGAGTTCTTGAAGATGTGATTCAAGAAGATAATAAAGTAAAAGACAAATAAGTCTATGCTTATAAAGTGAATCAAGGTATGAAATCCACATAAGATGGAAAGAACTCCTATAATAAGTACAAAATGAGAAGATAAATGGGAACAATGACAAAGGAATAAGGTGGAATCTGAGTTAATCTCATACCAACCTATGTGTGTAAGAAAGTGCTAATGTAAAATTAGCATGACGTGTGAAATAAATTAAGGGAGATGATCCATGTTTAATGAATAAAATGGGGAGTATGATTATTTACATGTCGATAAGTTGTTGAAAAACATAATAAAATAAGATAAAATACCAAGTGTGATAAATAGTCATCAAGGAAGGAGTAATGAGATATGTTAATCATGATGATTCCTATGCTAATGGAAAGGAACCCAAAATGAAAAAGGTAAAATGATACATAAGAAGTTGTAACTTGCATAATGAAAATAGAATTGGTTACCTTTTTTCTAGCGACCCTTGAAAAATACTACTGTGGTATGGGAAGTGTGTTTCCCTTAGTGTCTTTCCTCTCCAGGGAACAACTTTCATGTGGATCGTTGCCACTTGGTACATGTGGATTCACTGCAAAGATGAAGGTGGATAGCTTATTATAGCATAAGGCTGCTTGGACTATGGTTCCAAGATCATAAAGTTTGTGATGAGTTTTCTTTTGAGCCTTCCAATAATTAGGAAGGCTCCTCTTATATGTCTTGAGATTTGTTATGTTGGTAAAAGTAGATGAGATAAGGATGTGAGTTCCTTATAGCACATGATGTGGATAGCAAGGTAATGAATCCTAGTATCCAAGATGTGTCATTAGTATTGGCAGTATGTGAAAGTTGTAGGTGTTTATTAAATGAACATTCCAAGTATTCCTCTCCCTTAGAGAGAGAGAGAGTTGATGATGACCCTCTAAATGTTGTTTGAAAAAGAAAAAAGTGATTCTATAATGTTGTGTATGGTTCAGTGATAGCTGGACAAGACCACTATCAAGGATATATGGTTTGTTGGTCAATAGATATGTGATATTGTGTTCCTTCAAAATACACCTATGATCAAATATCAATGCATAAGAGTTAGATTGGATGACATAATTCACATGACCACGATGAGTTTAGAGTTATGTCCTTTAGACTAACCAATGTACCAATAGAATTTATGAATAGGAGGAACATAGTGTTCAAGTAATATCTTATAAGTTGTAGCAACCTTTGAATGATGACATGTCAAAGTATTTCAAATATGGTCAAAAATATGATCAATATTTCTTCAAAAACCTTACGGTTGTCGAAGCATCAATAACTATGAGACAAGTTGAAAAAGAGTGAGTTGGGGGTTGACTAGAGTATCCTCTAGGAGTTATGATACCTCTATTAAGTATGTTATGTGAATCCTGATAAAATGAAGACAATGTCGTTGCTCCACCCCTAACAAGGTCAATCAGGAAGTTATATTTGTTAACATTTATATACAAGTGTATGATTCTTCAACCAAATAGATGGTCAGTCCACCATTGAGATGATTGGAGAATCCGCTAAAAACATATTCCTCATAAGTTCTTGAAAACTACGGGGTGCCTACATGGTTTATTGATTTGTTTATTACAACAACCATTAAAGGAGCATAGAGATGAAACCTTGTAAAGTTGCATATTATAATAGATACATGATGTTCTATATTTAGTAAGATCCAGTGAGTGTGGCCTCTGAGTGATGTGATACAAATTATAGAATAGTTCAAGATGACAATCGAGTCCCAAAGTTGAAAGTTACTATTAGATTTGTACAGGTGGCACAACAAGTTTCTATTTTCCATATTTACAAATGTCTTCTTATGTGGCGGTTTTTGTGTTGACCCAAGATGAGATATGTATGAATGATTTGATATCACCATGATATGCAAGTAACCATGTGAAGGTAATAGTATGAGGTGCAAAGGAATAACCCATCTTTGTTTACCTTGGATTTCAGGGGTGAAATCCCTATTAGGGTTTTATAGTTGTAAGGCCCTAAACTTGATTAATGAGTTGAATAAGATTAATTATCATAATTTAATTCTTATAACCCTAATATAACCTTTTGATATGATTTGAAATCATATGACAAGCTTAAGTTTCAAATTTGGTCCAATTTGGACACAGTTTGAGCAAGTTATGCATTTTATGCACATTTTGGACTTTTCTACAATTTACCCAATTGAGGGGTTTTCTTTGAAATTTGTCACATAAATTATGTTCCTTAGATGTTATATTATCATTCTTGAGTTTTTTTATCCTTGGGGACCCTATTTGATCCATGGTTTGAAGGTGTTTTCCTCAAGGGTATTTTAGGGTTTACCGCTTCATGGATGAGCTACCTTTAGTAGCTATCAACTAATGAATTATGAGATTGTTTTATGACCGTATCTGAGCTTAATCAGTAATTTAGGGTTTATGTGGATGATTACATGCTTTAATGGATTGATAATTACATAAACATGATTAATAATGATATCTCAAGCATGATATGTTAAACCTAATGAGAACCCCAAGTATGTTATCTCTTTGTATAATTAGGGTTTGAAAAAATATAAACCCTAGTCGGCTGAAATTAGGGTTTTCACCAAATAGGCACATGTTGCGGAGGAATTGTATAGGTATGCAAAGGAGAATGAAAATGGTAGTTGAAGGCTAGGATAGCACAACCGTGGTGGGTAGCACGACCGTGGTGGGTCGTTGGTGGCACGGGCATTCTAGGCCACACGGCCGTTTTGAAAGAATTCAACTATTGACCAACCTTTATACTCAAATATGCTGAAACCAATGCACCACGGCTGTGGTATGTAGCACAGACGTGTTGGGTCCATCTTATCACGACTGTGGCAGCTAGCATGGCCGTTCTGGGGCATTTACTCTTCAACTGACATTTCTGTAGATTTTTGGATAGCAGTGCACTGTTCTATTTTTATTTATTTAATGGTAGCTTAGAATGATCTAAAATTTAATTGAAGCTTCATACTCAATTACAAACAACATGCTAAATTTTCATAATTTTTTGATAAGATTTGATCTCTGAAATACACGAATTACAGTAACTTTTTTATGACAGAAAAGTTTGTTGAAATAAGAAAAGGTTTAGTGAGGGGTCAATGTGCAATTCACCCAAGAAGCTCAATTTTTATATATGGTCAACCTAACAGACTAGGAGCTCTCATAATTCGTAATTCATTCCAGAGAAATGAAATCCTAGAGAGAGAGGGACAGTTAGGATTTGAGAGGAGAAAGTGGTGGAATTGCTGATCCAGGGTTGCTCTATCTGAGATATGATGAAATCAAGTAAGTTTAGCTTCTTTGCATCGACTTAAATGGTGAATCTTCTCTCACATGTCAAGATTCCGTCCTTCCTCTGATTTTATCCAAAATGGTATCAATACTTCCTCTTTTCTCACTCTTTCTTCATAATCCCTCATTTCTAGGGTTTCCGATTTGAAAGTAAGAAGAATCAGGTGAATTGCTAGGGTTTTGATATGAGATCGAGATTTTCAGGGATGAGCTACATTTTTAAGATTTTTTCACACCGTAGGGTGAGTGGGTAAAAAATATTTTAGTCAATTGTACTCAATTAGATGGTTTTAATTTACATTCTCAATTTCTCCTTAGATGACAATAAATGAAAAGAATTGTTCTTGAATTTAGTTTATAGAATACTTCAATTCATGTTCCAACTATGATCTGAAAACATATATATGATGACATGGACAGTGATATTCATGTATCTTGAATACTACATAATTAAGAAGTTTATTGAGAATCTTCTGAAGATCTGAATTTTCAAGTTATTCGGGTGCTTGAACAATATTATAGCTGAAATTCAAATTTATGTTTATATGATCTTACTTGTTCCTAGTGCATATAATTCTACATGTTTTATCTCTTTGATGTGATATATGGACAAATAGAGTTTCTGTTTTTCACAATACATATCCTGTGAATAGCAAGGTATCAAGGATGGAAACCCAATCTAGTATGCTTTTACAAGTATACATATCTAATTTAGTAGTAAATAGCTGATTGAAATGATTCATGTGATATTATGGGATTTTATCTGAATATTATCTTATATGCATATATGTTTTGTTTATGAGATTTGGATTTTCTAACTCAAATACTTTTCATGAAATGCATATGTTGTTATGCTATTACAAGTGGAGATATGACATGCCCTAGATAGGTATGTTATTGATGCCATGCATAAATGTGAGAAATGTTGAATGAGAATATTTATATTGGTAGACATGATATATGTTTTAATGCATGAGAAGTGTTATATATGCATGAGTAAGGAGAAACCCTAAGAAAGGGGTAAACAATATGTTGAGCATTCAGTTCAGTATCATTAGTGATTTCAATTCAATAGTCAGAGTAGTCATTAATATACAGAGTTAAAAGAGATCAATCTAAGAGAAAGATATAATCAAAGTTATAGTAATAATAGTAGCCTTGAACACCATAGATTCCCTATGAGAGGTATGCGCCGTAGGGATGAAATGACCTAACCCTAGTAGTGTTCAGTATACGGGGGTCGGATCATACTAACAGGTGGTACGGGGGACGAAGCCCTAGTGGAAGTCTCCTTAAAAATATAGTATGTAGTATCCAACATCAACCAGATATCTTGGTGGAACTAGAGTACAGAAAAGCCAATAGGTGGCTTGACTCTCCGCCTGTATGCTCAGGTTAGAGGAGGAGTCTAGTTTTATAGCCCATAGGTGTGCCGAGGCCAGAAAGCCATTTTCTTGTTGTAGACCAGTGATGTAGTCAGGCTTAGCATCTCGGGTGTGTCAGCTAAGTCTTGTACGGTGAGATCGTATTTTGTTATAATTCTTCATATGTAGAGTACACTGCATATGATCAGGGCATAAGCTAAAATATGATAATATAAGTTTACAGAGTTTCTTATAAGATAGAAGAGTTAAGAAAGGTTTGATTTTTAGTTTTGCAGCAGTTTTTCTTTAAATGTAATATTGAATATAGTGAGGATTATATTTCCATACTTGCTTATTTCTAATGATGTAGGCTTGAATGTTATTAGTAATTTTATGAATATCTAATCTTTAATTTAAAATTACTATCTTGTTTTATTTTAGTTATCCAAGAATGATAAATGTTTGATTCAATACTTTAGACTGCATTATTGTTTTACTAATTCATTGAGTGAGTAGGCTCACCCCTGTACTAAAAATTTTTTTAGGGAAACCATGGGGATTGAAGATATCATTGCATCAGAGTAGATCTACCATGAGAGTTAAGTCTGAGTATAGTTAAGTTCAGTCAGTCCTTGTCACTCTAGATCCTTGTAAAGAAATAAGAGAGAGTTGTAAATGATGATGTATAACATTATTCCTCTTTTAGCAATATATGCGAATCAGCAAGTCTTATGTGCTTAAAAGTATGAGAAACATAATGAATGTTTATACATGCATTTTTACTGTTGAAATCAGATTAGAGAAATCAATGCTTAGATTCCCTTGTAAAGTTAGTTTGTGTAGTTCAATGCGAGAAAAAAAAGAGTTTGAAAAAGAAGATAAAGTTAAGGGTGATCTTTGTATTATGTTAAATCCTCAATTTATGCCCTAATCTCATGATTAGCGGTAATTGTGAGATCAGAGTGTAACAGATTGGCTGGGAAATTCAACATAGGAAAGCTAAGAATGTCTATATGGACGGTGGGTGAGCTACTTGTGTTTGTGCTTGTATATTCTTAATAGTTTAAGGCCATAGACACATGGGGAAGCTACTTTTATACCTCATGCTTGCTTCCATCCTTATCCATGGGCTATATTTACTTGTTCCTTGCCCAAGTATGAAATTATGCTTGTTTTCTCTTTCCTCCAAATTGGAGCAATGACTCCACTCTCTTTTTTTGTAGAACCAAGTGCTCTAAGATAGAAGACAACCTCTTTTTGTAGAAGAAGGTCTCCTAGAGCTCCATCTAGCCCTACCTAGGGTTTCCAAGGTCATCTTCTAGGGATTTTGACCAAGGAAAATTATTTTCTTCCTTCCTTCTCCATTTCTCTTGCTGTTCTCCTTCCTTAGACCTTCCTCCAGGTCGGAACCCTCTGGTTCCATGGTAGAATTTTCTCTAAAGCTCTAAAATCCTACCTTTCTTGCTCCTTATGCTTAGGGTTTACTCATTTGATGAAGAAAGGTGCTAGGTGGACGAGTTCATAGTTTATGCTAGGATTTTCTACCCTACCTGCTCAAGATTTCTTCTATGTGGGGTTTCATATTCTCATTAGAGGCAAGTTTTATAACTTGCTCCATGTTTATTTCTTACCATAAGCTTTCTAGCTCATGTTCTTGCTTGAAAATGATGATTCATGCACTAAAAAGCTATGCTTGATTTGGATTTCGATTTTTATACTGTTCCCTGTTCTGATTTCAGTTCTAGATGAACATGTAATCATGTGTATATTATTCCTAAGCAATAATATGACTTGGATCAGGTTGGTTTGACAACCTATGGTGCTAAGCACCTATCGACCAATGGCTAATTTTAGGGTTTAAAGCTGATTTCTTCTATAAACACATGACTCAATGTTGATCTAGTGTAATATATGTATGTGATGTTGTTGAGCCTTGTTATAAGGCATGCAAAGATAATGATGATCTTATAGGGAATAGTATGATGGTCTTAATGACCTTTGGGCATGTTTGAGCCCTGAATGAGGTGTAATCCTCTTGTGTTGATAAGGGTTGATACCCTTTGATATTGTGAAAAGGATTTATATCCTATGATAGTATGATGGTCTTAATGACTTTTGGGCATGGTTGAGCCCTGAATGAGGTGTAATCCTCTTATGTTGATAAGGGTTGATACAATGTGACATTGTGAAAAGGATTTATATCTTGTGATAGTGTGATGACTACTGTGGTCTCATGAATGGCAAGTGAATATTACCATGTGATCATGAGATGAGAAATTCCATTTCACACATTTTATATCTTTTCAAAGTTGTGATATTTATATGCTTGCTAGAAGTGAATTAGGGTTTGTATGTCCACTTGTTTGTTGCAGCCTTAATTCACCCAATTGGCATAACTAATCAAGTGCAACTCTAATCATGTAGTGCCTTGTGCCATAGAACCATTTTCAATGTCAAAACTTGCTGGATGGTGAAATGAGTATTCCTAAGGTAAACTGAGAGCACATACTGTTGAGTATGTGGGGGCGGTAGGTTGATGATATATCCTTGTCATCCACAATGTAGATTGTGGATGTTGGCTATGGTCATGCCTCATACATCTAATGTGATTGAGAACGACTATGGTCGTGTCTTGGTGATTATAACATGATGTGATTAGAGGACAACTGTGATTGTACCTCAGTGATTGGGTTTATATACCCTGGTTACTAGTGTCATGACCTATACCTAGGGCGGACTAGTGGTTCGCATCTTGACTATATGTCACTATGGTGGCAGCTTTGACAGATATGTCACTGCCATTTTACTCATACTGACTGAGGGGAAGAGATCTTAGGATACCAACACTCCTAGATCTTGTACGGAACTGAATAACTCTCCACATGGGTCAGTTGGACTTTGAATGGTGTGATTCAAATTCCCCAGGGTGTAATAAAAGATGTAATACAGTCTTGTGGCATATTTGCTTAGGGTTATACACAATGTTTCACATTGGATGATAACCCTTATTTGTTATCTTTATATAAAGATGATGCTTAGAGCAATTAAGAGATAGTAGATATAATAAGGTTGTGGATATGCTTAAGATTGTAGATGCGTACATACAGTAGCTATGACTAGTACATAACCCACCTTTAGTGTTAGTTATTTAAGACCTTTAGTGTCAGTTTCAATGCGACACCTATGTGGGCACCGCTAAAAGGCAAATTGTTAGGCGTCGGTTTCCAAACCGATGCCAGAAACCTTCGCGTTCCACTGAAAATGCGCCAGCAGGGGGATATAGGCGTCAGTTATTATTACGGAAACCGACGCCATAAACCTTCATGCTACAGAAAGGGCACCATTTCGGGCACCATCAGCGTCAGTTTTTTATTGATAACCGATGCCAAATCACCATCTTCCACGACTGTGCTGGTCAGCACGGCCGTGGTGTCTGGTCTCATTAGGCGTCAGTTTTAGCTATTATCCAACACTGTAAGCATGTGTCGTCAGTTTTTTCAAATAACTGACGCCTATTGTATGCATTTTTTATCAGTATGCATGCCTGCTGTGGCTGTTCGTAGGATGAGAAACCAGCAGTTCAATTATGAACTACAGGTTTTACGACATCTGTTGATATCAGCCAACAACAGGCCACAAACCTACAAAATTAACAACATTAATTTTCACACATTTAGCAACCTGCAGTTCCATTCTATTTTCACACATGTAGAAACATTCATGTAGCAATTTACAGTTCCATTCATTTTCACATTCACACATGTAGAAACATTCATATAGCAACCAGCAGTTTCATTCATTTTCACATTCACACATTTAGAAACATTCCCACATATTACAATTTAGAAATTCATTTACAAAATATCATTATTTAGTCATTATTCGCTATCAACATCCCAATTATATTTTAAAAACCCCACTACTTGTATGGCTTTTGCCCCTTCTTCTCTTACATCATTTAATTCTTCTGTCGTATAGGGAGCATGTACATCTAGTAAGGCCTTTCATGTAGTGTGGTCAGTTTTAAACACTTGCAAAGAGAATGATGTATATATATAATTAATAATATATAAATAAGATTGATATATTTCATATTATCTAATGAGACTAGATATAATACCTCAGGAATGGTATCAATGTCCACTGCGGCATATTTGATAATCATGTGCATAAATCACATCACATAGTATGCACATGCCCATCTATTGTCTTGTACATGTAGCACACTATAAATTAAAACATACAAAATATTAAAAAATACAACTAATTAAGAGTTGTTCACATAAATAATATATACATTGCAGTGGGGAACTTACTTCCACGTTCTTCCAAATTATTGGCTGGTTCTTTTTCCTGGGGACCTTTCCTCCAGCCTTTTTGAACTCATCTAAACCCCTACATGTTAATGTAACACAGTACATTGAATAATTAAATAGTAATGTAGTAACATATGTTAACATATATGAAAATGAAATATTTCTCACCGGAATAATGCCATTTTCATTGTGTGTCCATATTTTGAATTCAATTTAGTCCCCTTAGGATCTAGATAATAGACAGTGAACATCTCGGGGACAATAACTAGTAACTCCCAATGCATACCCCTAGAGGTAAAAAAGTTAAAAATTAATAACTCAAAATCCACAATAAAAATGTAATTTTCTTAAGTCCAAATTACAAGCAAAGTAAACTTAATCCACATTGAATGGAGCTATTATCACTGTCTTGTTATTTTGAGTAAAATTTGTAAAAGCATCACAACAGTATTGTTGAACTGACGAAGGGTCTTTAGCTACTAGACTAATCAAAGATGGAATAAAAAATCCTACACGTTCGAATGAAAAATATGCACATATCTTGTCTAAGTAGCTGCAAAACATGTATTATGTATGCATTAATATATAAGAAACCAGATCACCAGATCCTACACAAGGTATATGAATGTATAAATAAGATATCACCTTATCCATAGCTCTATCACAGATGTATTCAGCCAATCATATCGAAACAACTCCAAAATATCTTGTATAAATAGTTTGCTTTCATATGATTGACCTGCAACATCTGCATCTATAGAAATAGTTATAGGGCAATTTATATCATGTTCGCCTAACCATATTTCCATACCCCTACAATTAGGACCTAACGGGATAGGTAGGTCTTGTGGAACCCAACTTGGTAATGTAGGAGGTGGAGGTGGAGGCCTAGATGTTGTGGGTGTCTTCTTTTTAACCTATATATATATATATATATATATATATATATTTTAAAAAAAATTGGCCATAACCTGTATATATATATATATATATATAATTTCAGATCAATTGACATCATATGCACACACTAACAATTTAACGTAATGTAAATTTACCATGAAATTTTAGTATAGAGGACATCCATTTTTGGCCACAATATCACTCCACCTTCTGCCTCACCAAGCATTTTACAATCTGGGTGGGCATATGGCAATGCAAGATCCATCCACTTGGGGAATATATGTAGCGGGCTCACACGAACCCAACCAGCTGGTAATGGAGACCCATGAAACATTTCTCTTGGTAGGGATGGGTAAGTTGACGCCTCTGCAACGACATATTCTTTACTTTTTAGATGGCATGGCTTCAACCCCTACAAATTTGTGTAAAGAATGTTATATACAAATATACATATCATCTTGAAAACATATCATCTTGAAAAGACTAGTTACTATGTCATAAAAATACTTACAGTGGATGTGCTAGGTGGTGGGTCTACAGGATTACTACTCCCAACCTCTATAGTAGGAGTAGAGCGGGATGCCATAGGTACTGTCTGCTGAGTGGCAGTCAGAGATGCCTTCCACTTGCTCATTGCTTCATGGAGTGTCTTATCAACTGCTTCCTTGATTCTCTTATCAACTACTTCATTGACTCTCCTATCAACTATCTTATCTACCTATACATGGATAAAAGAAACGTTAGCTTCTGATTATTGAATTCTCTTTTACAGTAACATTCTAAAGAAAGAATAGGTTACCTCTTCTTGTGAAATTCCCTCTTTTGGGACATGTTTGCACTGGGATGGCCCAAAGAATGCTTTGATTCCCACACCAGTGCCTGCAGCCCTAACACGTCCAGGATGCTCTGGGTTACCCAGAGCAACTGTCAATTCATCCCTTGTGCCCTCAGGAATGAACTTGCCTTGTTTCCTTAGCTCATGCAGCTCCCGCTAATCACCAAAACAAAAATTTGTAATTAAGTAAACACCACAAATAATCAATATTCAAACGATTGCTCTAAGAGTTGTATTTTACAATTTTTGCAGTCGCCTCAGCAGTTGTGGGCTTCCTTATTTCTCCCTTCTTATTTTTCCTCCCAACTATCCAGACATCATGGCGAGGCAGAGGTGTGGTACCTATAGTAGAGGACTCCTGAGTAGTAGCAGACTGAGCAGTAGACTCAACCTATAGTCTTTGGCGAATGCCTGCATACCCCTTTGGACCCATTATGTGGTCATGCACATTCAGTGCACACCTCTCTCTTTGCGCTTCACTGAGGGCCTAGTTAGTATGCACATTAATGATTTGGTTAGTAACACTAAATGTTATTCTTGAATAGGTGAATACAACATATATTAATTAAATTGTGAGTGATGCCTAATACCTTGAATTCATCAGTTTTTCTTGAAGCAACAAACACGTCCCATTCTTCTTGGTCTAGGAAGTTCCACTATTTAGCAGTTGTCTTCTTCCTCTTGTCACCTTCTTTTATGTATTCTAGGGTGAGATTTGTCCTATAGTTCCTTAGGACTCTCCCACAGCGTTGCATCATGCATTTACAATGCAGCTTTTCATCCAATGCAAATATACTCTACAAAATAGAATTGTTATTAACTAGTATCCAAAAAATTAGTAATCTACAAAATAGAATTGCAAATTAATAATAACTCACGCATAAATCCTTCCATATTACATGTTTCTTCTCCTTAGGAATTTTATGCCAAGAATCTATCTTACAACTGCAATGGTTGTGAGTAACATACCCAAGATATGAAATAAACGAATTGTGATTCACTCCAATTGCATTTCTTGCATTATCAAAATCCACAACAAGTTTGGGTCCATTGTCCCTTAGCACGGTTAACTTCTTCATCATAGTGATGCCCCTTCTCTTGTCAACTTTTTGGTGTTTCTCATCAAGTGCCTCAAGTGCTTCAGAGGGTACATGTGCATCATCAACCTAAAATTTGACAAAATAAACACACTTACAGGATATAACTATAAATGGACATACAGATATAAATATATGATATATTTTTAAAACTTACATTGTGAGGCGGCGCATTGATGTCCTCACCCTCATGGTAATCATTAGCACGGTCATCAGGAGAATCCTCAGCCATCTGAAAGTTCACATTCACATTGTAAAGTAATTCACATTGTAAAGCTGACATTGTAAAGTTCACATTCACAGTGTAAAGTTCACATTGTAAAGTAATTCACATTGTAAAATTCACATTGTAAAGTAATTCACATTGTCAAGTTCACATTCAGAAAAATAAAGCATACAAAAAAATATGAACATGCCTCTAATATTGCAATTTTTTATCAATTAACAATCCTTCATTGTGATCTTCGCGCACATACAAGTCATCATTAGCTTCAATATTTTCTGGTGTTGGCAACCCAACTGAGAATGGACTGGAGTCATCATACTTATTATAGTACTCTTCTTCATCTATAGGATCTTCAATGAACTGTCTTTTACCATGAAGAACAACCGACCATTTATTATTTGTAGGATCATCGATATAAAATACTTGTTTCGCCTGTGATGCCAATATGAATGGTTCACCCTTCTCGCCAATCTTTTCAAAGTTCACTAAAGTGAAACCCAATTCATCCACTATAACTCCTTTCGTATTATCAACCCAATTACATTTGAAGAGCGGAACTTTGAAATCTATGTAGTCAAACTCCCATATGTCTTCAATGACACGATAATATGACATTTTAGCTTCACGTGGACTCTTATCCTTTGCACTTGCAAAAAACATAGTCGATGCTTGAAGGGTTACCCCACTGTTTTGGATGACACTCTTATCATCTTGGTGCTTTGTGTAATATGTGAATCCATTAATGTCATATCACACAAGCACTGCTATTGACATCCACTGGTTTCGGGTTTGAAATCTCTCCATGCCAGTGCCATTCTGTATAGCCTTGTATAATCCCATTGCACATGACATGACTTTTAATTTTGTCACCAGTGCTAACTTTCAAGTTGTTACCGCAATGCCTACATGGATAGTAGAACCTACCTCCAGGTTGTTTCCTATGTTCCTCGGCAAATCTAATAAACTGGTCAAGACTAGAAATAAACTCTGGGGTGCAGCGATTGCGAATGGACATCCATGATCTATCCATTCTATGATCAAAGAGAAAACAAGTATATATTACAACAAGATTAGGGTCTAGGGTTAATAGATTAGATTTTTTGCATGGTTAAAACTTTATGCCAACAAATACATGTGTTGTCATTCCTATATATAATAAATGTGTACCACCTATCCCATTCTTGAACACCTAATCTCACTAGTAAGTGTATAATATGTATTGGGTTTTCAAGAAAATTTCGGCAGCATTTCCCCACTATTCTCTAAGTACATATGTACTTAAAGAAAAAATGGGGAAATGCTGCCAAAATTTTCTTGAAAACCAAATACACATTATACACTCACATACTAAGTGAGATTAGGTGTTCAAGAACAGTCCCAAACCGGGGACTATCCAAGATTTACTCCTAATGAGTAAATCTTGGATGGGTTTCTAGGCCAACAAATACATGTGTTGTCATTCTTATATATAATAAATGTGTACCACCTATCCCATTCTTGAACACCTAATCTCACTATTAAGTGTATAATGTGTATTGGGTTTTCAAGAAAATTTCGGCAGCATTTCCTCGCTATTCTCCAAGTACAGATGTACTTAGAGAACAAATGGGGAAATGCTACCGGAATTTTCTTGAAAACCAAATACACATTATACACTTACATCCTAAGTGAGATTAGGTGTTCAAGAACAATCCCAAAGCGGGGACTATCCAAGATTTACTCCTAATGAGTAAATCTAGGATGAGTTTCTAGGCCAACAAATACATGTGTTGTCATTCTATAACATTGATTTCAACATTTTGAGTGTCCATGCATGTTCATCATCAAGATAAAGATTACACATAAATTAGTATGACCTAGGGATGGAGAGATTCATAATTGATTTCTAAATTTCAAACTAGCTCATGCATTATCATCAATCTACATCATACAATAGGGATTCATGTAGATGTTAGGGTGACACATCACTACAAAATCAGAGATTTAACATTAGGGTTTTAATATCTTACATAGATTGATCACAAGATTTCAGCAATATAGTTAATTCAAGATTATGGTGAAATGTGTATTAGGGATTTAATATCTTAATTTAACATGCATCAAAATTTATAAGTTCAAGCATTAGTATTCAATTGCAAATGTATCTTCTTCATCCTGCTCCCTCCTTACCAAATGGATAAAAGCAAGGCCACGACCGTGTGGGTTGTACACAGCTACGGCCGTGACTAGCCCACACAGTCGTGGACTTGCTTTAATCCATTTGGTAAGGAGAGGGAGCAGGAAGAAGAAGAGGTGGAGGAATAACAAGGGTAGCGGCCTACCTGGGTAGCAGAGCAACGTCTTGGAGAGCAGTGGTGAGAAGAGAGCAGGGGCAGGCACTGGAGCAACGAACCACGGCGTAGGAGAAGGCGAGCAGGCTCAGGCACTGGAACTAGCAAAGAAGGGTGGAGGCCAGAGAGCAGGAGAAGGCACTGGCACACAGAAGAGCAAGGAACGTCAGTGCCCAGAGCAATGAATGGCGGTGGAGACGGCGATCAGAGGAGCAAGGAACGGCGGTAGAGGCGGAAATCGGAGCAGGTGAAATTCGCCAGACCTAAGCGCACGGAGTCGATGAAACAAAGAAGGGGGAAGAGCCTAGCATGCGCGGGTGTTGTTAAGTTAACAATAGGCGTCGGTTATTCCAAAAAACTGACACGTAAAACTAACGGTGTCGGTTACACAAAAAAACTGACGCTTAAAGGGTGTGAACAATTTCCTAAGAACAACGCGGGAAAACCCATAACTGTCGGTCATTGTAGTAAAACTGACGACCAAAATGTGCCCAATTTCTGTCTCGCGAATAACCTTTTGTCGTCGGGTTAATAGTTAATAACTGGCGCCATATGCTGATTTTTGGAGGTAATTTTTTTCACTGGAAAATTTTGATTTGGCAGTTAATTTTAGGCGTCGGTTTATTATTAGGGAACTGACACTGAATAAAAGTGATACCCATGTCTAGTCTCCCTTCACAGATAAATGTCAGTTTTTTTTTAACCGACGCTTTAGGTTTTAGGTGTCGGTGTATTTATACAACTGACGCCTTTAAAAGTGACGTTATAAGCCATTTTAGTAGTAGTGTATGCTTGTGTTGATAACTATACTGCTACTGCTGATTATAATCATGATGCTAGCTATCTTATGTTGTTAGATCTTTTTATGATGTTGATATGTTCAACCAATTAGACATGCTCATGTTGTTAGTATGCTATGTTATTAGACTTGCTCAAGATGCTAGATATGCATATGCTACTGAATTGCTTATATTGTCAACAACATAAAGGATGATAGTCTGGCTAATGATGATAGTTATTATTTGCTCCTTTATATATTTTGTTAATCATCAATACTGCTGAGCTTATTTGTTATATCTGAATAAATATCTTAACTATTTAATTACTTAAAAATGTTGTAATCAATAAGCATTGTTGGAGGTTATATCTCTTACTGGGACATGGGTCTCACCCTTGTGGTTCACCACATTTTTTTAGGTAATCAGAAGTGATGAAAACAAACATGTGGCAGCAAAGAGGAGCTATAGTAATGAATCTTTGAGAAAGTTGATTAGATGTCAAGTGTGTCCTAGAGTCATCCCTCTACTCTTAGGTCTGGGTAGGAAAAGTTTGTATATGGTGTTTCAAATGATTCAAAATTTTATTAGCATGTTAATGTTTGTTGTGTGACATATACAAATATTGTTCTCTTGTGTATATATGTTGTGGCTAAGGTGATAGAAAAATTTGTATCAAATTCTTGGAATAGTATGGATATAAGAAAGATGTTGGGATCTTATGCAAATGTTTCACAGTGAGTGCTGACGTTGAAATTGATTTTAATTTACCCATATTTTTGGGTACGTGATTAATTAGTGATTGATTGTGCATTATGTTTTGAGTAATCTCATTTAGTGTAATAGGTTCTGACAAGTTGGTATCAGAGCTGTAGGTTCACTGAGTAAAATGTGAACTATAAACATGATTAAAGGAGAAAAACTATATAAATAGTGTATATTGAAACCCAAGGAATGGACCATTTACTTTACTCTGTAGGAACACTCTCTTATAGGTTCTTGACTTCATGGCCTTAATATTTTCCTAACATAGTAATCCAAAACCCTAATCATTACCTTATAAACCCTAATTAGGTTAAGTTTTGAAATCTGAGAAACTAGAGTCAAAATGATGAGTCATAACTTACTCCATTGGCTAGATCTCTAAAAACTAATCAGAAAGCATATATCACTTGAACCCATTGGATATACCAGTAAAAAGATATTAATTTTCTTGTGTCGGATAATCAGTGCTTAGAGAAATCCTTTATCTAAAAATATGGGCATGGATAATTGAAAAAATGAAAAGGCAAAATTTCTCATAGCCCTATTTTCTAACATAAGTGTGAGAGGGGGTGTTATGGTAATTCTAAACATACTCAAATTTCCCAAAAATACTCCAAAGGACCCATGTTTAGCTATATTAAACATAACGTGCGATTAAACTACAATGCCCCTAGTAGTCTTCCCCTTTCACCCTGACTCCTCTCCCTCGTTGGCCACCATGGAATGGGCTTCTCAAGGAAAACTCAAATAGCATGTGCAAAAAGGGTGAAGGGAAGTACCTATTACCTCCCCTTTGGTGGTCTGGGAGCAACACATCGCCATGACCGGGAAATAGAGATGTGATGCTCAAACCAAAAGAGGGATCTAACATTGAAAAAATACAAAACCAATGACACACAAAGCTCCATTAACACACCCTTGACGTTCCACACAAAAAATGAGGCAGCATTCACTCAAGACATCCCACGATGAGTGAGAATGACATACAATAAGGGGTGCTCTAGGTTGGAGGAATCGAGCCCATTACATGAGAAATAGATAAACCAAAAAGCAGGGCACATGCTAGGTGAAGCTTACCACATATCCAATTGTAGGATAGATGCAACGAGTGACGGTGGTATATGCACCATTACCAGAGAGGAGAAGTGAGTTCATGGAGGAGATCCATGATGTCTTAACCAAAATTGGCGATGTAAGAATCCTCCCGGACTGCTAGAGATGCTCCTAGGGCCTTCAAGCATCGTCGTGAGGCAAAACCCACCATCTGCTATGAATGTCGGAGAAGAAGAAGGGAGTGGAATTGGGCATTTTGTGATTCCAGTGATTTAGGGTTAGCTACTAGATACATATATATAGGTTCATTTTTGGCTCCTGAAGCTTTTGGGATGGAAATCCCTCTCTAGTTTGCACTAGGAACTGAGATAATCAAAGATTCTTAGAGGGGGCCAAATTGTGCAAGAATCCAGCAGTGGGTGGGAGGTAGGAGATGCGGTGCTAGCCCTCAGATCCTCATCCAATGGTTGTTGTGATCCACACATAAGTGAAAAGGGTGTGTGACACCTCAACTTTGGGCAAAAAATCATCTAAATATGAATATATCAGCATGACATCAAATACATTGGAAAATCTTAGGTAATCAACTTGATTAAATCAAAAATCAAGGTTATATAGGTCCCACCTATATAGAAAATTTTAAAAATCGTTTGAGGGGTCAAACAAAGTAAAAAACCTTTCAAATTTTTATCATGATTCTCTATAAACCTCTAGCACATTATTTTGAGCTGAAACTTTCTAATTTCTCAACAGAAAGCCCTAATTAACTTAATTAGATTTAGATCCTCATAAAATCCTATTAAATCATAGGAAAGACAGTATCTTGCCAAAATTGGCCATGATGCTAATCTATCATTCTCATTTGAACATAAATTTGTAGCGTCACTTATTATACTCTAAAAAGGCATAAATCACATCCCAAGGTATTCTAAACCAATAAAGGAGTAAATAAAATATGAGATTCTTGGAATTGCATACCTAATGAAAATTAGGATGTGACAATCCTCCCCTCTTAATAGAAGTTTCATCCTTGAAACTTCAGTGATTGAAAAGTTTTGGGTATCTCTTTATGATTTCATCTCTAAGCTCCCATGTAGCTTCTGCAAGATTATAATTCCTCCATAAAACTTTAACTAGAACAATATCCTTATTCTTGAACTTTTTGGTATGAACATCTAGAATCCTCAAGGGAAACTCCTCCAAGGAAAGATCCTCCTTGATCTCAATAGGCTCCTGAGCTAGAACATGAGATACATCCTTCATGTATAACTTCAAAAAGGAAGCATGAAATACATTATGTATTTGTTCATATGCTGGTGGTAGTGCTAATCTATAAGCACTCTCTCCCACCCTATCAAGGATCTCAAAAGGACCAATATAACAAGGGATAAGTTTTCCCTTGATCTTAGATCTAGCAATAGATTTTATGGGTTTGACTTTCAAGAAAACATGATCACCCACCTTGAACTCTTTGTCAGACATATGAGCATCTGAGTACTTCTTTTGTCAATATGGTGCAGTTTTCATCCTCTTTCTAATAACATCAACCTGATCTATATAGAACTGCAACTCATCACTTTGGATCAAAATTCTTTCACCAACCTCAGTCTATAGCAAAGGTGAGTTGCATGACCTACCTCAAAGAGCTTCATATGGTGCCATGCCTATACTGTTGTGAAAACTATTATTATAAGCAAACTCAGTCAAAGGCAGGAACTTTAACCAAAATCCTCCCCAATCAAGCATGCATAATCTAAGTATGTCTTCTAACGTCTGAATGGTCCTTTCAGACTGCCCATCTATCTGAGGGTGATAAGCAATACTAAAATGAAGTTGATTTCCTAACTCATTCTGAACCTATTTCCACAACT
Organism: Alisma plantago-aquatica; assembly: GCA_963693085.1. Classification (NCBI taxonomy): domain Eukaryota; kingdom Viridiplantae; phylum Streptophyta; class Magnoliopsida; order Alismatales; family Alismataceae; genus Alisma; species Alisma plantago-aquatica. The sequence goes on along the minus strand of OY856410.1, from coordinate 368,868,398 downwards.
CAAAAGTAAAACTTGGGTCCCTATTAGAAAAAATAGAAAGGGGAACACCATGAAGACGTACTATTTCCCCAAATACATATCATCCATCTCAAGAACAGTGGCAATGGTTCTATAAGCTAGAAAGTGTGCACTTTTTGTCAAACGGTCAACCACCACCCATACTGCATGATGCCTTTCCTTTGTCTTGGGCAAACCAGTGAAAAAATCCATGGTTATCTTCTCCCACTTCCACTCAAGAAAGTCAAGGGGTTGGAGAAGACCACCCGATCTTTGGTATTCAATCTTCACCTACTGACATGTCAGGAGTCTAGAAACAAAAGTAGCTATGTATTTCTTCATACCTTCCCATTAGAAGGCTTTCTTCAGATCTTGGTACATTTTTGTAGAACTTGGATGAATAGTGTACTTAGTGTAGTGGGCCTCAAAGAGAATCTTCTATCTTATCTCATTAGAAGGTATCCACAACCTGCCATTCATCATAATCTCACCATCTTTACCCTTTGAGAGTCTAGTCCCGACTCTCTCAAGAAGCTCTAACATATGTGGATATTTGGGGCTACACAGTTGCGCATTGTGTGTATCAGAAGTCCAATCTGGCTTTATCATGATATGTGCCAACTTCAAATTGACTTTAGGAAGTAATGGTCTCCACTCTGTCATCTCATTCATTATCTTTCATTCCTCAATCAAGATAGAGGTACAACTAACATCCTCCTTTCTGCTAAGAGAATCAGCCACTACATTGGCTTTTCCTAGATGATAGGTGATGGAGAAATCATAGTCCTTGATGAATTTGAGATCATAGTCCTTGATGAACATGAGCCACCTACAACGCCTCATATTTAGGTCCTTCTGTGTTAGGATATATTTAAGGCTCTTATGATCAGAGAGCACCACAAATCTTGTGCCATACAAGTAATGCCTCCATATCTTGAGTGCATAAACTATAGCAGTAAGCTCAAGGTCATGTGTTTGATAGTTTTCTTCATGCACTTTGAGTTGTCGGGAAGCATAGGAGATAAATCTATCATTCTGCATGAGTACACAACCTAGATCATGCTTTAAAGCATCACTATAAATTATAAAGCCATGATCATCAGATGGAAGAACTAGTACCAGAGCAAATGTCAACTTGTCTTTTAGGATTTGGAAACTATGCTCACAAGTGTCATCCTAAAAAAACTTATAGTCCTTCCTGGCCAACTGAGTAAGATATTTTTCTATGATGGAAAAGACTTGAATAAAATGCATGTAGTAACCTACTAGACTAACTATGAATATCCATAGGAGTTTTAGGAACAAACCAGTTCTTGACTGATTCCACCTTAGCTGGATCAACTGCTATGTGCCCATATGAGATGATATGCACTAGAAACATGACTTCTCTAAGCTAGAAGTCACATTTAGACAACTTAGCATATAACTTATGCTTCTTGAGCATATCCAGAGTAATACAAAGGTGTTCTTCATGGATCATGTCATTGTTAGAATAGATCAGGATGTCATCAATGAACATGATGATGTAAGAATCAATGAATTGATGAAATACCATGTTTAAAAGATCCATAAAGATAGAAGGAGAATTCGTAAGGACAAAAGGCATCACCAAGAATTCATAATTTCCATATCTATTAAAAAAAGTTGTCTTCTTGATATCAGGACTCTGAATCTTCAACTAGTGGTAGCCACTCCTCATGTCTATCTTTGAGAAGACCTTAGCAGTTCTCAGTTGGTCAAAATGATCATCGATTATGGGAAAAGGGTACATGTTCTTAATAGTCACTTGATTGAGCATCCTATAGTTTATGCATATATGTAGTGACCCATCCTTCTTATTAACAAAGAGGACAGGGGCACCCCAAAGGGAGGCACTCAAGCAAATAAAATCCAAATCCAAAAGCTCATGAATTTGCTTCTTAAGTTCAAATAAATCAGCAGGGGCCATTCTACAAGGAGACTTTAAGATTGGAGAAGTACCTGGAAGTAGATCAATAGAGAACTCCATTTCTCTATCAGGAGGGAGACCAGACAAGTCCTTAGGGAAAACATCAGGAAACTCCCTCACTATAGGAATATCTAAAATAGTTTTCTCCTATTCGACTAATAAGGATATGAGAAACATAGCATGACCCTTCGTTCTCAACTTTTCTACTTGTATACAAGAAATGAAGAGACTCTTCTTGTACCTTCTCCTACCTTTGACAACAAAGGGCTCCTTCTCAAGATGTGCAAACAAAACAAGCTTCCTTCTACACTCAAGAGGCACATAGTGCTCATGAAGCCAACTCATTCCCAAGATAACATCAAAGGATTTCATATCTACAACCATAAGGTCTGCAAGAAAAACCCTTCCCTCAACTGATAAGGGAACCCTACATATCATCCTACCATGTTCAAGTATATGTCTACTAGGAGTTATGATGTTGAAATCATAACTGAGATGCTCAAAATGTAAACTAAGAATATCAACAAGTGCAGATGAAATGAAGGCATGTGATGCACCAGAATCATATATGACTTTAACACTCTAATCATGAATAAAAGTAGTACCTTCTATTACCTGATCTGGATTTCCATCCTCTGCCTCCATCATGAACATGTCCTGTCTCTTCTCCCTGAGAGCATCAGATGTAGCACATTTGTCGTCATAGCGTCCTTGCTGAAGGAAGATGGGACAATCCCTCTTGATATGACCCAACTTCCCACAAAAGTAACAAATTCCATGTCCAATCCTACACTGCCCACCATGATGCTTGTGACACTGAGGACCTTTGGGTTGACCATTTTTGTTGTTCTTGTAGTTGTATTGAGTGGGTCCACCTTCTGATGCCTTCCTTTCCTTGTCCTACTGCTTGCAGTTGTGACCCTAGTAACAGTTATTGTTCTTCTACTGGTAGTTCTGTTGGTTATGATGTTGTCCTCCATTGTGATTCCTATTCCCAACCCTACCTGGGTGATCCTCATGATCTAGGGAAGCATCAAGGACCTCTTGCATTGTCTTGTGGCCTCATCCAGAAAGTGAGTAGTTGAGATCCTCTTTCAGACCTCGAACGAACTTCTTTGCTCGCTTCAGCTCAGTCATCTAGGCTCTATACTTCTGGAGAATGCGGAACTTCATGGCATACATAGTGACTGTCATATCACCACACTATCGTAGATAGATGAACTTTGCCTCCTTCTTTTCCATCATTTCTTTTGACACATAGTGACTCTTGAAAGACTCCACAAACTCCTCCCATGTAAGGAACTCATCATCTGGATCTCTGGCAACACAAAAGTTTTCCCACCAAATAGGAGTCAGACCTCTCATCATATGCATCTCGAACCTGACGTGGGACTCCTCCAAAGAGTCCAAGTCATGAAAGTAATGCTCCAGGTTGCGAATCTAGGGCTCAACATGTCCTACAACATCTATCTCTTCCTCTTCAGTGAATGTATATAGATTCACCTTGAGGACGTCTATCAAGGTGACTTCATCTCACCTTTGACGATGACCTCTGTATCTTCCTTCCATTGCATCGGCTAAGGTTCTGACCAACACATTGTATGAGAGGGGAGGGTCTTCTCCATGAGGATTCTCGTCATGCTCAGAGGGTTGATCACTCTCTCCATCAAAGAGTGGGGGTGACTTGTCATTCTCAGGGTGGCGCTTAGGGGCCATTTGGAAGAGGGAAAGAGATATTCATATGCATGTAGAGTAAATTATAAGAGCCTACCATAGTGGACATTCTAGATTTGCTCTGATACCACTTTTGTCACAACCTCCATAACATACACCATCCAAGCATAATAGAAGCGTTCTCATACAAAGGAGATCATGACAAAATTGGACATAGTATCAATAATTAAGTAAGGTCCATAGAAATTTAGAACATCCACTTGTAGTGTCTTGATACATGCATAGAAAAATAAATTAGAACATCCAACATCCTAAGAACATGAAAGAAAACCTAACATAACATAAATGTAAAGATAAACTAGAGGAACAGTCTAGAATGACACCCCACCAGGATAGGATCAGAATGCTTCATGAACTACACCTCCTGCTACTTCTGATGCAGCGGCTATTGTTGGCAATGTCCCCCACCTATGTGCATCCACACATAGCCATGCATTTGACAAAAACCTATTGTAAGTGGTTGGGTTTGATAAGAGTAAATGAACATAACTTAAATGATCTTAAAATTGTTATGAACTTGCATAAACATTAAATAAGGCTTAAGGATGCATTCTTAGATTGATTAACTATTCTTATTAGGTCACCTACTCAATGAACCATAAACGTACCGAACACACTAAAAGTGAACAGTCATCTGAACACACTAAAAGTGAACAGGAACATAACTTACCAAACACACTGAAAGTGAACAGTCATTTGAACACACTAAAAGTGAATAGGATTGGGCTTGAACCCAATAATGAAGGGGGATCATAAGGCACCAACCTTCCATCTAACATTCATGAGTAGGGCCTAAGAATTAAATTCATCCAACAATTAATTCAAGCCACGATGTAAACATCGATAAAATCCTCGACAAACTAATGTGAGATAATCATAAGCGTAACCACATACTTGTACATGTAGATTTAGGTGCAGGAATAATCCACACAACAATGAGCATGCAAGCATTCAATAAGATCCTGAAACAATTATACAATTTCCTTTTATTACTCATGTCAATAAGATCTATTAAATCTAGCTCGCTTCTTAGGGTTTCTACTCCACTTTTAGGGTTTCCATTGCAATTAGGGTTTCCCTTCATCTTTTACTAATGGGTGTCTCAATTCTTGATGAAATTTTGTTACTTTTAAATAAGGAAATCACCAATAAATGTATTTTTTTACTATTTTTGTAGAATGAAATTTTGTTGTTTTCAAATAAGGAAATCACTACTAAATGTATTTTTTACAGTATTTATCACAATTCACCAGTCAAATGGGTGTCATAGTTCTTGATGTTATATTTTTTACTATTTTTGTAGAATGGATAAGTCTTGGATAGCAGAGGATGACCGAACGAGTAGTAAATACCTATGTGGAGTATCCAACTTTTTGGATTTCACTTTTCAACATTCAACGATTGGAGACAAGATTTTATGCCCTTGTAGAAAGTGCATTAATGTATTCCAGGTGACCAGACAGACTGCATTGAGTCATCTATTGTGGAATGGCCTCTTACAAAGCTATATTTCTTGAGCTTTTCATGGAGAACATGCCGATTTTGAAATGGATGCTCCAACTGATCAGGGTGATTGTCTAGATGATGAAAATTTACTAGATATGTTGCATGATGTTTTTCCGAGTTTTAGTGAAGATGAAAATATGGAAGGAGTACAGTCGGCTACTGATCAACATTTAAATGCTGACAAATTTTATATCTTGTTAAAGGATTCTGAGAAAGAATTATATCTAGGGTGTAAGAAACTTACCAAACTTGCTTGCATCCTAGAATTCTATCACCTGGTTTGTCTTAATGCCCTGAGTAAGAAAGCATCATCTATGTTTCTTAAGTTCTTTAAAAAAATGCTACCAGAAGGAGAACAATTACCTAATTCCTTTTATGAGCTGAAGAAGACAATAAAGGAGTTGGTATTACATTATGTGAAGATTCATGTTTGTTGAAATGGTTGCATGCTATTTTGGAAGGAGTCTACTAATAAAGACGTCTGTCATACATGTGGAGAATCAAGATGGCTAACAACTTAAACACCAGATGATGATGAGGAGGAGCTAGTAAACAAACCCAGAAGAACACCTGCCAAAGTGCTCAGACACTTTCCACATATACCACGGCTGAGGAGGTTGTTCATATTGTTGGGTTTTAGGGGAGACAGAGAAGGCAGCGGAAACAAAAAATTTTCTTTCCAAAACCCGGAACAAGGAAACGCGTCAACGTCTATATAATAGGAAAGGATGGTTTGTGGAATCATACCTTGTCCTGAGGCTTGCTCGGCGACAATACCTCGCGCTATGCGCGGTCTTTAACTCCGGTCTTGGACAGTGTCTGTGCAGCTCCTGGTCGCACCGGGACTGACAACTCCTACTCATACCAGACTGTCAGATGACAGTTGTCCTCCTGAGCGGTAGGAACCTCCCGCCTCTGAAGTAGTCCACACGGACCACCTGGAACTCCACACTCTTGTCCCACAATGAAGTGGAAGGAGTCGCACCCTCCTGTTGACGTACTAGTTGCCAACACACTCTCCTACTGCCAGTTGCAATTACAGTTGTCCTTCCCTTGCTGCACCTCCCTTTGCGGGAAGCACTTGCTCGGGCTCTCTCTCAGTTACCAAAACCAGAGAGAACGAAAACTTTACAGAGCAACTGGTTGCACTAAGTTGTACTTTGAGAAGCCCCCAATACCCCTATATATATAGGAGGGTCATGGGACAGGGTTCTCTATCCCAGGCAATGCGGGACTAAAAGCAGGAGTAGAAGGGTTTGAGATTTTCCACAAAAGCAACCAACTCGCAGCCTGAGCCGATCGGTTCACAAGTGAACCGGTCAGTTGGGGACCTGAACTGATCGATTGACACCTCAACCGATCGTTTGGGACACCTCAACTGGTCAGTTCACAAGTGAACCGGGCAGTTGGTGGTCCTGGTCGGTTCCCGATTGACTTTCCTTCTTTTGTTTCTAATTGGTATCGAATACCAATCCTATTCCCAATCAAATTGGGCAATTTGAAACGAAATGAAAATTCTCACCAGTCCTATTTTCCCAAGTTGCTTGGTTGCACCAGTTGAATCGATCGTTTCAACATTTGAAGCAATCGGTTCACCTTGGACTTGATCTGATCGGCTCAACACTTGAGCTGACGGGTTCAGCAACCTCAGCCGACAGGTTCAACTCTTGAACCGATCGATTGGGAGTGCAGGTTGTGCGGAATCAGTCAATAGCAATTTCAATCAATCTAATACTCCAATCAATACGTCCAACACCTTGAACAATATGATATTGAGCTATTAATTGATTGAGTGTTTAATTGAACTACTAAACTCCTTTAGTAATCAATCTAAACATTGCTTGTGGACAAAACTCCTCTTCCAGGTTAAATCCTATGTGTGTGACCCTGTAGGTCCATTTCACATGGGCAGTGAAAGTCCATAACACTTATGACTTCACAAGAAAAGAGTGGTGCCTAGTCACACATCAGTGCTACCCAAGTGAAAGTAGAAAGTTGGAGAACAACTTTCAATCCTAGAATCCGTGAATGGTGTTATAGTGAATGTATAATTCCTTTGTCACTGATATCTCGAATGAACTCAAGGCATGGAACAATCATCCTGTCAACGTTAATTCACTTTCTTGATCTCAGAGTAGACTGGAAGAGATATGAATGACAACAATATCACATACTGATTCACACATGCGTGCACGCCTTTCTCAATCCTACTCATCAAGTGGCCATGGATATCAAACTCCCTCAGGAGGGACAAATCCCATATCTATCACTCACCCCTCAAAAGCCCCATGTGTCAAAGCCACCCAATCATCACCTTTATAACAACCCATGTTTCAGGACTGTGTTTCATGATGTCAAAGTGTGCCCAATGACATGTGTTGATTGTAGTGATTCCAGGTCTAAGAATCACACTCACCACCATCACTGTGAGTACTGACTGTGACTACCATGTCATGGTTCCATGTGTCAAACTCACGGTGGGTCTGTCTGGTACACTTGTTCTCTAACAAGTACCTATGTGTTAGGTTTGATATCTCTATATCATGACTAATGAGATTTTGTCATCAACCAACACCACAATCAAGTCTTGTGTGTCATTGCTATCTATGTACCTTCCACAATGACATCCGACTAGGGACATAACAAGAATGTACAAACTCTTAGCATCCGTATGATCTCATCGTTCAGGTCCTCAACCTAAAAGCATACATCATTCAGTACTGTCATTCTCTAGACATTCAATCTGTTCTATCACTATCTCATATGACTGAACCAGAAAGAATTGGAAGCTTGCCTTTGATGTTTATCAAATCAATATTAATTGTATCCCACCAATCATCCCATGATTGGCTCTCAGGGCATACATACCAATAGACTCCCACTTGCACTGTGAGCCAATCACCCTTGAATCATATTCATAGTGATCTTCAAACATGTCCCACATGTTATTGTGCTCTAGTGCCAACATAGTGAGTAATGGAAATACCTTTCCAAAGTCAGTGTAAAGTGCACGTCTCTCATATTTTCGCTGTACGTCACACGTATGAGATGGAGTTGCCGTAATATGCGATCTAGTATTCCTTTGCTAACCTTTATCCACATTTCATGATCAAGGATTCCATACTTGTCATCAATGAGCGGAATATCTATAAGTTCATCTCATGAACTTCCAGATCCATATAGTATCCATTGTTGTTCTCTAACACATGGATACTCAGCATTTCCTTTTAAGTGCCTTTATTGGAACACTTCCAATTATCAACAAACTTTCACTTTTATACATCCTATGTATATTTTGCGATTAATTTTCTGTCCTTTCGGAAGTTTGCATCAATGTAACTCTTTACATCGAACTCTTCCTTATCTCCATAGAACTAGTACTTATCAAGTTCTTATGGTGTTCCAGTAACCCTTACTGGAAGTAGACAGACATCCACTCGTCATGTCCAACATACGAGTTATCAGGATGAGCACCTCATATTGTCATGTCGTACATACAAGATGATGAATGCATTTTATTCTTGCCATGTCCATACATGCAAGATAATGGGATGATTACATACATGATAGATCCATATCTATTCTTAGTGTTTCTGTTCTTCATAAGAATTGGACACTTGGCCTTGGGATACAAACTCCATGTAGCATGGACAAGTTTTCTCCCACTGAATCTGTGCATACTGAACACTTCAGTACAAATTGCCAATGTATGCTCTCTCTTTTCCAGGTCAAGAGGTTTTCGAGAACTATTTCTATAGATCTCTATTCCTATCACATAGGAAACATCTCTATCTTCCCTAAAGATAATTTCCACTTTTGGATTTCCATTCTAGAACATTTCCATTTCACATCAACATGTGGAATGTGAATATGCTCCCTCTAAATCACAGATCCCTTCTTTGTCTTTGACATATCAGTCAAACCCTTTGACTATATCATCAAAGTAAAGATCCAATTCTGAGTTTCTTGCACTTAATCAATCACATTGATTAGTCCATTGTAACTTATAGACTTCATTTCATTAGTGGATTCATAAACCTTATAGGTTGTGTCACGTACACATCCTTCTTTTATTCCTCATAGGAATGCGGTTTTAGTATCCATATGCCAAATGTCTTAGTCATTAAGTTGCAATCAACAAGCATTATCCTTCTAAAATGTTATCCATGTGTCTTAACACTTAAGACTCATTTGCACTTATGGATTTCATCCAATGAGTGCTACCATCAAGGTCATACCTTATGGTTGACATGGATGTCATTTAGGATGTAATGGTCATAAACCATATCTCAAAATTTGGTTCCTCATATTAATAAAGATAGTTGACTCATCACATGAACAACTCATCACATAGATAATTGATGTGTATCTATTAAGGTATATAATAACTCACAACCCTTGTGATTCTTAATTTCTTTTATTAGTGTGGGGTATTCATTTATTAAGAAGAATTCAGTTATTCGATAATCATTCTCTAACTCCTTAGAGTATGATTCCTTCTTGATTTAGACATCACCATGCCTTAATCATGAGTTCACTATGATACACTATCATAATCACTCACAAGGATCTCAAACATTTGGTCCAAGTATTTCATTCATTGATCTCATCAAGAATTAACACTTTACCAAATTTATACTTCATTTATGATAATCTTGAACACTTCAAGATATTCATATTGGTATTTCTCTAAACACCATTAGAAGTATTAGCATCAATTCCAATAGGTATGTAAATACATCACATGTATTATACCTAATAGGACAATCACTCTCCCACTACCATTAGTGAAGATTGATTAATCATGTCCAAGATATTCATGTCTCTTATTGGTTCTCTAACCAAAAGAGTCTAGATTTATCCATCATATGGAAACTAGAAATGAATTTCTCATGATTGATGTTAATTTGATTGTTTGAGTTATCTATAACCTTTAGGTATCATTTTATCTCATGCATATCAAATACCACAAGATAAACAAGGCATTGCCACAAAGATCATATCTTTAAGATTGAAAACTCAACTTGATTAATTGTCATCATTGTCATACAATATGCAAAAATAAAGTGTTTCTATCTATTGGCAAAAATGAGATAGCAGTTCCTAATTGTATTACATGCCTTATAGGATGAAAATAAACTAAAGTACTCCTATCTATGCCGGCAACACTTGCCCCAATTTTGAGTGCTTTACACTTTACATCTTGGTATCATATACCTCAAAAAGTGTTACAAGTTTACTTTCATGACACCTTTAAGTAGAGACTTCAGTCACCTCCTTCTTCTTTTGTTCTTCCAGATAGAGAGGACAATTCCTTTTCCAATGTCCCCACTTTTGACAATGGTGGCAATTTCCTTTCTTGGTCACGCCTCCCTTGGCCTTGAGAGCTGAAGATGGCTTGGACTCCTGGCTAGCTTCAGAACCTTTCTTAGCTTTGCCCTTGCCCTTGCGCTTGGACTTGCCTTTCTTGCTTGTGATCACCATCACAGGCTTAGGCTTGTCCTTCTTCATCTGTATCTCAGCTGTCCTCAACATGCCCAACAATTCTGACAGTGGCCTATCAAAGTTGTTCATGTTTTAGTTCATCACAAACTGACTGTAGGATTATGGCAACGATTGCAGTATCACGTCAGTAGCCAACTCTTGGCTCAATGGAAATCCCAGTCTCTGTAGGTTCTCCACATACCCAATCATCTTGATTGTGTGAGGACCAACTGGATCTCATTCTGTCATGACGCACTTGAATAGCAACCTAGAAACATTGTATCTCTCTTGCTGTGCCTGATCTTCATACATGTTCCTGAGATGCTGAATCATCTCAATGAAACCCATGTTCTCATGCTGTCTCTGCAACTTATGGTTCATTGAACATAACATCAAGCACTTTTGATCAATGGCATCATCAGCATGCTTCTTGTAAGCATCCCTTTCTACCTTTGGTGCATTAGGAGCGGGTTCCTCTGGAATTGGAGTATCCAGGACATAGAGCTTTCGCTCTTGAGTGAGAACAATTCTCATGTCCGATACCAGTCGTGGATGTTTGTCCTGTTAAGATTGTCCTTGTCAAGGACCGATCACAAACTAAAGTTGTTGTTGTTTGTTGCCATTTGAACTACAAAAGGAAATATGCAATTTTAGTCCAAAAACTCATTTTTGACTTATTTGATTGATTTGAAAATTTGATGATATAATTAGGCCTTTAATTAATTATCGATCCCACTATTTTACTTCAAATTGATAGCCCTCACCATCAACTCGGAAGATTGCAGCGTACAACCTTCTAGTGGGCAAGATCCTGAAATCCTCTAAGTCATGGACCAGCTAGAACTGTCATTCACAACCTAGATCTCTCAAGTAGGCAACCTTTGCCAGTTGCATCATATGCAACTCTTGATGAATGAACATGCGCAACACCTTGCCATGAACATTCCTTGTCTCTGGGCTTAGATGCTCTAAGAATCACCAGTTAAGTCTAACCCAAAAGCCGACGCGGTAAACATGCACCCTGCTTTGGCAAAAACCTACATGTCTACCCTTCACACTTCCAAAAGATAGATGGCGCACCACACTTTGGTGTAACCTACGCTTGGTCGATCGAGCTTTTCATGTGTGTCGCTAATGGAAGGCATATAAGACTTAATATTTTAATGAGGGATTTTGTTTTTATATACATATACATATCCAATCACCATAATACATAGTATGTATCATATACATGCTATATCCCACAGTAAACATGCACAAACGATAAAAAGCGATGATTATGGCCATCCTAATGTGATTCCTCAAGCCAAGAGGAATCACGGTCATCTAGGTCTACATCACATGCAACCTGTACAAGATGAACATATGTGCTTTGCCTTCCGAGTTGATCAACTCATCATATGAATTATCTACTCTCTCTGGTCGGTCGTGTGATGCCACTAGCCGATCGGTTGGCTCCTCCAACCGATCGGTTTGCCTGACGTCATGCATCTCATCATGGCTGCCACCCGCTCGTCTCGCTCCTCGAACCGGTCATCAACCGATCGGTTCACTCCTTGAACCAATCGTCTGGAAAGTCAAACTGATCGGTTCACACCTTGAACAAATCATCTCAGTTGTCGTCTTGATGTCCTCCGTTCTTTGACATAACAGGAAAAAAAATTCTATCCTATTTTACATTGTAAAAAGAGAAACCTCGAGTTACATTCGAGTGTAGCAAAGGTAGGAAAGAAATCTCGAATTATTTCGAGTTACATCAGGAATAGGAGAAGGAAGATCGGTGTGCAGACCGAGATGCAAGCAACCACAAACAACCATACACAGATAGGGTTTATTGGCCATAACCATGCTATACATCCACCACACAACTCGTTTAAGGGCGACGCGTATCGATTGCATTAATAATACATATCATATATGTAATTGGGATTTGTGGATTTAGGATTGGACATGCATAAAGCCAATTTTATTCGCATCGTATGCAATAAATAAAGGCGACAAACCAAAATTGATCATATCGATATTCCTAAAATATAGAACAGTTGACGTGGCTCTGATACCACTTTGGGTTTTAGGGGAGACAGAGAAGGCAGCGGAAACAAAAAATTTTCTCCCCAAAACCCGGAACAAGGAAACGCATCAACGTCTATATAATAGGAGAGGATGGTTTGTGGAATCATACCTTGTCCCGAGGCTTGCTCGGCGACAATACCTCACGCTATGTGTGGTCTTTAACTCCGGTCTTGGACGGTGTCTGTGCAGCTCCTGGTCACACCGGGACTGACGACTCCTACTCATACTGGACTGTCGGATGACAGTTGTCCTCCTGAGTGGCAGAAACCTCCCACCTCTGAAGTAGTCCACATGGACCACCTGGAACTCCACACTCCTTGTCCCACAAGGAAGTGGAAGGAGTCGCACCCTCCTGTTGACGTACTAGTCGCCAACACACTCTCCTGCTGCCAGTTGCAACTGCAGTTGTCCTTCCCTTGCTGCACCACGCTTTGCGGGAAGCACTTGCTCGGGCTCTCTCTCAGTTACCAAAACTAGAGAGAACGACAACTTTACAGAGCAACTGGTTGCACTGAGTTGTACTTTGAGAATCCCCCAATACCCCTATATATATAGGAGGGTCATGGGACAGGGTTCTCTATCTCGGGCAATGCAGGACTAAAAGCAGGAGTAGAAGGGTTCGAGATTTTCCACAAAAGCAACCAACTCGCAGCCTGAGCCGATCGGTTCACAAGTGAACCGGTCGGTTGGGGACCTGAACCGATCAGTTGACACCTCAACCGATCGTTTGGGACACCTCAACCGGTCGGTTCACAAGTGAACCGGTCGGTTGGTGGTCCTGGTCGGGTCCCGATTGCCTTTCCTTCTTTTGTTTCTAATTGATATCAAATACCAATCCTATTCCCAATCAAATTGGGCAATTTGAAATGAAAGGAAAATTCTAACCAATCCTATTTTCCCAAGTTGCTTAGTTGCACCAGTTGAATCGATCGTTTCAACATTTGAATCAACCGGTTCACCCTAGACTTGAGCCGACCGGTTCAACTCTTGAACCGATCGGTTGGGAGTGCAGGTTGTGCAGAATCAGTCAATAGCGATTTCTATCAATCTGATACTCCAATCAATGTGTCCAACACCTTGAACAATATGATATTGAGCTATCAATTGATTGAGTGTTTAATTGAACTACTAAACTCCTTTAGTAATCAATCTAAACATTGCTTGTGGACAAAACTCCTCTTCCAGGTTAAATCCTATGTGTGTGACCCTACAGGTCCATTTCACGTTGGCAGTGAAAGTCCATAACACTTATGACTTCACAAGCAAAGAGCGGTGCCTAGTCACACATCAGTGCTACCCAAGTGAAAGTAGAAAGTTGGAGAACAACTTTCAATCCTACAATTCGTGAATGGTGTTAAAGTGAATGTATAATTCCTTTGTCACTGATATCCCGAATGAACTCAAGGCATGGAACAGTCATCCTATCAACGTTCATTCACTTTCTTGATCTCAGAGTAGACTGGAAGAGATATGTATGACATCAATATCACATAATGATTCACACATGTGTGCACACCTTTCTCAATCCTACTCATCAAGTGGCCATGTATATCAAACTCCCTCAGGAGGGACAAATACCATATCTATCACTCACCCCTCAAAAGCCCCATGTGTCAAAGCCACCCAATCATCACCTTTATAACAACCCATGTTTTAGGACTGCGTTTGATGATGTCAAAGTGTGCCCAACGACATATGTTGAGTGCAGTGATTTCAGGTCTAAGAATCACACTCACCACCATCACTGTGAGTATTGATTATGACTACCATGTCATGGTTCCATGTGTCAAACTCATGGTGGGTCTGTCCGGTACACTTGTTCTCTAAAAAGTACCTATGTGTTTGGTTTTATATCTCTATATCATGACTAATGAGATCCTGTCATCAACCAACACCACAATCTAGTCTTGTGTGTCACTGCTGTCTATCTACCTTCCACAATGACATCCGACTAGGGACATAACAAGAATGTACAAACTCTTAGAATCCGTATGATCGCATCGTTCAGGTCCTCAAACTGAAAGCATCGTCATTGAGTATTGTCATTCTCTAGACATTCAATCTGTTCTATCACTATCTCATATGACTGAACCAGAAAGAATTGGAAGCTTGCCTTTGATGTTTATCAAATCAATCTTAATGTATCCCACCAATCATCCCATTATTGGCTCTCAAGGCATACATACCAACACATATAATAAAAAATTCTCTTCCTTAATGAAGTGGCATGCAGAAGAATATGAAAAAGATGACAAGTTAAGACACCAGGTAGATTCACCTGCATGGAAAACATTTGATGTTATGCATCCAAAATTTGTTGCAGACGCTAGAAATATTCGATTGGGACTTGCCACTGATGGATTTAATCCTTTTGGGACTATGAGTAATTCTCATAGTACATGGCCTCTTGTAATTATTCCATATAATTTACCTCCTTGGTTGTGCATTAAGCAACAATATTTTATGTTGTCCCTACTAGTTTCTAGACCATCTTCGCCACAGAATATAGATGTTTACTTGCATCCATTGATTGATGAGCTGAAAGAACTATGGAGTACTGGTGTACAAACATATGACACTAGAGACAAGGAATTCTTTCAGATGTGTGCTTCTTTATTATGACTTTTAGTGATTTTCCAGGATATGCACATCTTTCTGGTTGGAGTACTAAAGGCTACAAAGCATGTCCTTATTGCAATAAAGATATTATCTCACATTGGTTGCCACATAGCCATAAAGTTTGTTACTGAGGACACCTTAGGTTTTTTCCAGCTGGCCACAAATTCTGAAAAGAAGCTAGGGCATTTGATGGTGAGCAAGAATTTATGAGTCCACCTAAACCTCCTTCTGGAGCTGAAATCTTGTCACGATTGGATGGTGGAAGCACTATAATTGGTAAGAAAAGGCCGAGAGGTAAATATTTGACACACAATTGGGATAGGAAAAGCATATTCTTCGAGCTACCATATTGGAAATCTAACATTGTAAGGCACAATCTGGATGTCATGCACATTGAGAAGAATATATGTGAGAGTATTGTTGGAACATTGCTAGGTCTGAATGATAATAGTAAGGATAGCTTGAATGCAAGGAGGGATTTGGAGGATATGGGAATTAGATTTCCGCTTCATCCACAGACTGTTGGCACACATTCCATACTACCTCTAGCTTTCTATACGATGAGAAAAGAAGAAAAAATATCATTTTGCAACCTCCTAAAATATGTCAAAGTTCCAGATGGGTATGCTTCTAATATATCTAGATGTGCACAACCGACGGATCAGAAGATGCTACCAATGAAAAGTCACAATTATCACGTGTTAATGCAACAACTTCTTCCATTAGCTGTCATTGTGTCTTTTCCCAGTAAGAATGCTAAGTCATGTATTATTAATCTTTGTCACTATTTTAAGAGGTTATGCACTAAAGTCATAGATCCAAATGATTTTGCTGCATTGGAAAATTTAATAGCTGTGACACTTTGTGAGATGGAGAAGATTTTCCCTCCATGTTTTTTTGACATAATGGTGCATCTATCTATCCATCTCATTTTTGAAGCTAAGATAGCCGACCCTGTTCAATATCATTGGATGTATCCAATTGAAAGGTAACTTTTCATATGTCGTGATGACTTCACCTATTGGAATTTAATTTGTCATAATATTTTCGCCAACTTTGTTATTAGGTATCTGCAGACCCTAAAAGGATATGTTCATAATAAAAGATATCTAGAAGGATCAATATCAGAAGGATATATAGCTGAAGAGTGTCTTACTTTTTGTTCAAGATACTTGGATGGAGTTGACACAAAATTAAATCGGCCAAATAGAATGATACTGACGAAATAAATTTGGAAAGCCAACACATGACCGTGATGATTGGTCGATTTTCTCGATAGTAGTTCGTGGTGTTGGTAAAATGATAGCATGTGTCTTGGACGAATATACATTGCAACAAGCCCATAAGCATGTACTATTAAATTGTGACACAGTTGATCCCTACATTAAGTAAGTTAGTGACAATTGTCTTCTATTATTAAAATATTATTACCTATTCCAATTACATATTGCACATATTTTGTTTTCAGGAAGCACTATGATATCATTAGGCAAAAACATCCTCATAAGTCCTTAAAGGAGGTATAGAGAATACATAGTAACTCATTTGATGGATGGTTTAAGGAACATGTAAGTTAATTTGTCATAATGAAATTTGTTATGCTTCATGATTAAACGCTAAAAAACTTTTCTTGTGTTAGATTGAGACACTCCTAAGAACAGAGATGGTAGATGATAAAATCAATTTTCTTTCTCAAGGTCCACATCAAATGGGCGTTAAGTACAAGGGCTACATTGTCAATGGTCACAAATTCCATACCAAAGCAAAACATCAACATCTAACAACACAAAATAGTGGAGTCTTTGTGGTAGCTAAGACTGTTTGTTATGCTAAAACCACTGATTGTAATCCAATTACTAGAGATGTTACCTACTATGGTGTTGTGAAGGATGATATTGTACTCAATTATTATGAACACTTTAAGGTGACATTATTTAAGTGTGATTGGGTGGAGATCTACTCCAAGAGGACAATCAAGCATGATGAACATGGGTTGACTCTTGTTAATTTGAGATGACTTCAATCAGCTGGAGAACCGTATATAGTGGCATCTAAAGTTGGACAATTTTTTTTATGTAGAAAATGTCACTGCAAAAGGGCAGCATTTTGCTGTAAAGATTCATCCATGAGATACATTCAACATTGAAGATCCATCTTGTAGTGAGACTGTTGAAGCTTATGTATAAGGTGAACCTAGAGATGGGCCATCAATGACAACAGAGGGTATGAAAATGCAGACTTTGACATAGTTAGATTAGATATGGAAGGAATTACTATTGATAGTTCAACAATTGAGAAAGACCAATCCCAAATTCAGCATGATGACAAAAGTGTATATCAAAGTGATGAGGATGACAGTTTTGAATGAGAAAATTAGAAGGTAGCAACCAATGTTTAGTTTAGATTGTCGTTATTATTTGACTTATATATGCCTGTTTCGTTGGCATGAAGTTTCCACTGTCTGAAATGTATATGACATATTTTAGTCGCATGCTTCTATGTGTGTTGGATTATCTCACATATTCTCCAGAGAGAAGGTTGCCTGATCATCTCCTTCGATGTATTGTAGCCTAGCCAAAGTGGTATCTAAAATTAGTATCTAAAGTAGTATGTTCTGCTTAAATTCTGATGTCCAACTTACTAACAATGATGATCACCTTTTGCCTTGCCTTAATGTAGGTGTATGCAATCAGAGTTTCATTTTTATGAAATCCTCTTCACTAACACTGTTGCTAGCTCTGTTGTTACTGATATATTGACAATGACTTGGTGTACCTCTTTAGCTTTGCCTCCTAATTTCTCTGCAGAGGTACATGAAGTCATTGTCAACATGTCAGAACTATGCTCTGGTGGAGAAGTCTATGAAGAAGCCTCAAGGATGAATGGTTTCTCCAAGAGATTAAAGGTGTAAATATCTTTTTGCTTCCTACTCTGGAAAGTCTTCTTGCTTGTTTTGCAGTTACTTGTTTTTTACATGTAGTTGTTTCCATGACTGGTGATGGTGTCAATGATGCACCTGCTCTGAAAATGGCAGACATTGGTATTGCCATGGGAAATCTAGAACTGGGGTGATTATATTCGCTATGGGAATTTGAATATCTATCTTCTTGTCTTTTAGTAAATATTATCGATAATGATGTTTCTTCTATTTTTATGTGTCAATCCAGGTTGCCAAGGAGGCTTCAGACATGGTTCTTGCTGATGATAACTTCAGTACAATATTTATCACAGTTGACGAAGGGAGATCTATCTATAACAACATGAAGGCGTTCACCAGGTTCTGCTCTTATTAATCATTTTATGCTTTCTTACTTACTAAATTCTTTCAACTTATTATGTATAGACTATAGTTTTATGAGAACCCTGGACGGCATTGAGTTTGGTCCATCTTTTTCTTTTACATAATAGTCAAGATTGTCAGCTTTGCACCATTTCTATGATGTGCTTAGTTGTGTGCTTAGCTGAATGTCTATAGCTTTGCTGCATGGCAAACTCTATTCAGCTGACATAATGTGAATGGTACAGTTGAATTTATCACCATTATCGAACTTATTAGGAAAGGTGAGAAGGTGGGTTCTTCTGAGGCTTCCCTTCTTGCCAAGCTCGACATCAGGCCCTTCTCATATGGACTGGTTGTGCTGTCAGTTTATGAAAGTGGATCTGTATTCAACCCTGAGGTCCTTCGATGTATGGCAGCCTAGCCAAAGTGGTATCTAAAAGTAGTATAAAGTAGTATGTTCTGCTTAAATTTTGATGTCCAACTTACTAACAATGATGATCACCTTTTGCCTTACCTTAATGTAGGAGTATGCAATCAGAGTTTCATTTCTATGCAATCCTCTTCACTAACACTGCTGCTAGTTCTGATGTTACTGATATGTTGACAAGGACTTCGTGTACCTCTGTAGTTTTGCGTCCTAATTTCTCTACATAGGTACATGAAGTCATTGTCAACATGTCAGAACTATGCTCTGGTGGAGAATTCTACGAAGAAGCCTCAAGGGAGAATGGTTTCTCTAAGAGATTAAAGGCCATTCTCGAGAGATAAGGTTGTAAATGTCTTTTTGCTTCCTACTCTGGAAAGTCTTCTTGCATGTTTTGCACTTACTTGTTTTTTACATGTGGTGGTTGCCTTGACTGGTGATGGTGTCAATGATGCACCTGCTCTGAAAATAGCAGACATTGGTATTGCCATGGGAATTTCTTGAACGGAGGTGATTATATTCACTATGGGAATTTGTATGTCTATCTTCTTGTCTTTTAGTAATTACTATCGATAATGATGTTTCTTCTCTTTTTATGTGTTAGTCCAGGTTTCCAAGGAGGCTTCAGACATGGTTCTTGCATATGATAACTTCAGTACAATATTTATTGTAGTTGACGAAGGGAGATCTATCTATAACAACATGAAGGCCTTCACCGGGTTCTGCTCTTATTAATCAATTTATGCTTTCTTACCTTACTAAAATTCTTTCAACTTATTATGTATAGACTATAGTTTTATGAGAACATTGGACGAGATTGAGTTTGATTATAATCTTTTGCTTTTACATAATTGTCAAGATTGTCAGCTTTGCCCCCTTTCTATAATCTGCTTAGTTGTGTGCTTAGCTAAATGTCTAAAGCTTTGCTGCGTGTCAAACTCTATTCAGCTGACATAATGTCAATGGTACATTTGAAATTATCACCCATGTTGAACTTATTAGGTGAGAAGGTGGGTTCTTGTGAGACTGCCCTTCTTGTAAAGCTCGGCATTAGGCTCTTCTCATATGGACTGGTTGTGATTTCAATTTATGACAGCGGATCTATATTCAGCCCTAAGGTCCTTGACCTTACTGAAGATGACCTTATATATAAATTTGGCAATGTTTCTATCTTCCCTGATACTATCTTATTGCATGCTAGTGCTGTAAGTTTTTTGTCTTACATTTGCATGCAAGTGCTCAACTTTTTTCTCACTTCATGGCAGGATCCTAGCAAGCTTGCAGTTGTTGTTGCCCCTGTTGCTGCTTCAGGCTATGCAGTTGCACCTGCGGCTTCTGCTGCCAAGGTGGAAGAGAAGAAGGAAGAACCTACTGAGCTGATCACTTTATGGCTGAATTATCATATGTTATCACTACAGCTGGGAAGAAGGATGAACCTTCATTGCAGTGTAGCTGGTCTAATCCTACAGAAGCTCACAAGTACTTAGAATGCTAGAATGGAGTTGTATGTTTTTGTAAGAAAATGAGTTTGTATTCCTTTGGGGGGTCTCCAAGTGCAAATTGAGTTGATATCGAGTTAGTGATCATGTCTAGAAATATGTACCATATATAGTCATATGTGATGGTGTTGTATTGATATAAGGGGCAAGGTAAAATTTCCTCCCCATGTAATTGTCATTTGATTATAAATAAAAAAGTTTAATACTTCTGGAAAAATGTGTTCGGCTTCAATTGGCATTCAATTATAAAACTTGATCATGGACTACAAATTGACTGACTAAAATCCATAAAAAATTAGTAATGCAGAACTAGTATGTCATTACTGGCTTTTTTCATAAGCCACTACATTCAATCAAAACCATTTTATACAACAACATTATACAAAATAGTGGCATTTGTATAAAAGCCAACTTTCTATAAATGCCAAATGATGGTTTAGTGGCCTTTATGTGGCATTTATTTGAAGCCACTAAAGACAAACCTTTAGTGGCTTTTACAACTTAAGCCACTATCTTCCTAGTGGCATTGGTGCCAGAGGCATTTTTTTAAATGTCAACAAATGCCGCTAAACCAGTTTACTGGCTTTTTTTTCGTGGCATTTCTGAAATTAGGATAATCAACTAAAATTAGAGATAAGCCAAGGTCATGTTCACATCATCAATTGATAGCCACACAAAACCTCATTCATAGATAAAAGATAAAGTCATACATGCTGATAAATGAGAAGGAAGAAGGATAAGTCTATGAAAAGAAAATATGATTATTACATAGGATCTATAACATCCTATTACATCATTTATAAGAATAAAGAAAAGTATCTAATTGAAAGGACCAAGGTGAAAAGTGGAGATCTATCTATTATCCTCCAAGCTCATTATTTAGTGTCTTCTGGTACTTTGAAATGCTTCATCTATTGTTTGTACCTAGAAAATACGAGAATCAAAAACATCAACAAAGTTGGTACGTGGAACTAAAAGCTATACTATGCTGGTATATAAAATACTCGAAATTGGAGAAAGAGAAAGAAAATGTTATTTAAAGGTGGAAAATTAGTTAATCCCAAGTTATTAGCCTCATTTGGAATTAATATGCATTACTATGGTGGACTTAGCACAAACATAAATATTGGGCCCTATCCCTGCGTACCTTGTACCATTAGGGGTATCCCTACATACCTTGTACCCTTAGGGAGGTGCTAGTCAACATCAATGATTTCCCTCTCTAATAGGGAGATTAATGAGCACCACTAGCAACTACATTTCATTTTTCTTGTTTATTCATATTCTTAATTGTTCAATGCAGAAATTGTAAATATACATACATCGACATCTACATCCAGCAATGTATTTTAAATACAAACATGTGGTACACATATATTATCATCCAAAAAATCTAGTCATATAATTATATCCACATACCTTTAATTCTCATATTTGGATTCCACAAGTCCTAGGTTATGAGTCAGGTAGTAGATCACCCTGAAATACAATAAAATCCTAAGGTCACCATGGGTTTTCATTATTCCACATTAGGGTTTCTTATGAGGGTTTAGGTCATTTGGGGTATCACTTTAAGATACTTATGATTCAGAGTTGGGTTCTGAGGTTAGGGTCATCCATGTAATTCAAGGTTATTTAAGTTATTAGGGTTTACATAAATTGTATATAGGATTGATAATGTTATTTAAGTTATTAGGGTTTTACATAAATTGTATATAGGATTGATAATAAGGTGAGAAAAACTAGAAATTAGGGTTTTTCTTAACTATTGAATATGATATCCTTCATAGATTAGGGTTTTGAATTTTATGATGATCAGAGATCCCAATCTAAGTTTAAGATGCCTATAATTCAAATCTCATCATGGGATGACTTTTATTACACAAAAACAATGCATTAAAAGGTCATTATTGATTGTAGGCCATATTATTCGAAAATGTCTCAGATCCAGGTCATGATTATATTTTATTTAGATATCTTGGATTTTTCTGATGAAAATGGTATATTGATTCGATAATTTCAGATAATCCTACCATTTTCTAGGATTTTCATAAGTTCTGACCAATCAGGATATTTAAGGAATTAAACGAAAATAAAAAAAAAGATATGTGAGCTCTACCTCGCGGATCATGCGAGGGATCTGACCAACCGGACCCTCTCACTGAACCGCGAGCAGGAGCTCATCCAAAGAGGGTCAGGTTCTGATCGAAGGTCATGAATACCCATGCCTCCATATGTTGGTCTCGTGTTTGGGTAAGGGTGAGAAGTGAATAACATTCATCTGAATGTTCTTGCTCGCGCCATGGCTGCAGTGAGGGATCAGGGGAGAGTTGGTCCGATCGGAGGTGGTTCCTAGGATGAGCTGGGTTACGCTGACAATTGGGTTGAGTTCGCGGGATGACGGCGGTTGTGAGGAGGTCGAGCTCATTGGAAAAAGTGGTTTGAGTTTTGTATTCTGATCAAAACAGGCTGAGAACATGTCTAGGAGTGAAGTTGAGGTTTACCTGCCCTTAGGTTGAATTGAGGGAGTCAAAGGCTCCATGGAGGTCTACTGATTGACTTGCGAGCTTCCCGCAGATCCGAGGTGGCTCCAACCTCGCCGGCGTGAAGCTTCTTGAGCTCAGCTGTGGAGGCTAGTTGACCCGAGGCTCTGGGCATCCGTGACACCAACTGAAGGTGCTCCTTGACTCGTCAAGATCCCAGAATGGTGTAGCCATGGTGAATTGGAAGGAAGACGCTCCTGGAGTGAAGTAGGAGACTGGGGTCAGACGAGGTGAGGTGCATGAGGTCAGGGAGGTAGAGGTGATCTTCATTGCAATTGAGAGGTCCTTGTGACTAAAAGGAAGGTGGCGGAGATACTGGGCTCCTTAAATTGATGTGGGGGCGCTAGAACGGGAAGCCCTATAATTGGTCGTCGCCGCCAGTGAGAGGTGTGAGGGCTCAGGAGGTTGTTCTCCCTGATCCGGGGGAGATAGGTGACGTGGTAATAATCGTTGAGTTCGGTTTGAGGATAGGAGTTAGTCCTCCAAAAATCTCACGGTGACGAGGTGAGGATTGGGCGCGAGGGGCGTTGGATAGATGTTGCTCTGTTGGGGCCGAAGCCCGAGTCCTGTGGGAGGTAGGAGATAGAGTCTTGGCCCTTGGATCCCTGAGCGGATCCATGTCCCTTTAATTGGACGGCTGGGGTCGAGCCCCAGATAAGTGGTCTGCGCCCAAGCAACTAAAGGGGCCGCGTGACATTTATTTAGCCAAATATAATCAAAACTTAGGTCCTAGATCCATAATGAATGGAATATGTACCTAATTCCAATTGGCCATATCTCCCAATTGGTTGACCCAATTGTAATGAAACTTTTGGAGTAGCTTAATGATGTCATTAGGCAGCTAAGCTACAAAATTGGAGTCAAAATTCGATTGTTGACTAAGTCAATTGACTAAATGTCATAATGCTTGTATTTTTGACTTTATGTAATATTATGGATGGTCTTAAGTTGAATTGATAATCCATTTAATCAATTTAGAGAAAGAGATGATTGAGGGCATAATTGGAAAATTAAAATTTTATGAGAGAGAAACTAAATAATATATACATATAAAAACTGACTCTTTTACATTCTCCCCTCCTTTTAAGAATTTTGTCCCCAAAATTCAAGCAGCCTAAAAAAGATGTGGATATTTCTGCTCGACCTCTGACTTGAGCTCCCATGTGGCATCAGTTTGATCATGGTGACTCCAGAGAACTTTCACCATTTCAATATGACGATTATTGTGAAGATCCTTTGACTTGAAGTCGAGAATTCTGACTTGGGACTCAACATATGACATATCATCCTTCAACTTGAGAGGCTCATGATTCAAGATGTGAATGGGGTCCTTGACATAGGGCTTCAGATTAGATACGTGAAACACATTATGCATGGCACGATACTGAGGTGGCAAAGCAAGACGATAGGCACATTCACCAAACCTTTCTAGAATCTCGAAGGGTCCAACATAACGAGGATTGAGCTTTCCTTTATTATTGGCCAAAGCTCAAATAGGCCGGATCTTCAGAAAAACATGGTCACCTTCCTTGCACTGTCATGCCTGACGATGAGCATCTGCATAAGACTTCTTCCTATCATGTGCCCTCTTCATCCTCTGCCTAATTAGTGCAACTTTATCTGCATACAACTGCACCTCCTCATATTTCATCAAGGTATGCTCTCCGACATCGTCCCAGTGTAATGGAGATCTGCATGGTCAGCCATAAAGAGCTTCATAGGGAGGCATCCCAATGCTTTCCTGATAGCTATTATTATAGGCAAACTCATCTAAAGGTAAGTAGTTGTCGCATGAGCCTTCCCAATCGAGCACAGAAGCTCGCAGAAGATCCTCCAGAATCTGTACAGTACGCTCTCAATGCCCGTCTGTCTGCGGATGGTAGGTTGTACTAAAGTTCAACTTGGTGCCCAATTCCTCTTGAACCTGCTTCCACAACTTCGATGTGAACTTCGGGTCCCTTTCCGAGACAATAGATGTTGGGACTCCATGCAGATGTACAATCTCCCGTATGTAGAGGTCAACCAACTCAGAAACCTTTGCAGTAGTCTTCACTGGAAGAAAATGAGTTGACTTGGTGAGACGATCCACTATGACCGATGCAGCGTCGTATCCCTTCCTGGTCCTGGGTAATCCCACCACAAAATCCATGGTGATGTGTTCCCATTTCCATTCTGGGATCTCAAGGGGTTGTAGTAGACCGCCTGGTCTCTGATGTTCGGCCTTGATCCTTTGGCATGTCAAACACCTGGACACAAAATCGGAAATATCACACTTCATGCCCCTCCACTAGAACTGACATTGTAGGTCTTTGTACATCTTTGTTGTTCCTAGATGGATGGTGTACTTGGACCCATGTGCCTCACTAAGAATTGTTGTCTTTACAGCTGACTGCTCAGAAACCCACATATGATTCTTGTAATGAAGACCACCATCAAGACCCACAGACAGATGTGTTTGCGGCATCGACAGGAGAGAAGAGAGCACTGCAAGACCGGGACTAGCCTTTTGTGCCTCATGAATTTCAAAATGCAAGTTGGATGTGATGGAAATGTTATTAGCATGCACACGATCAGACAGAAACTGTGGTTTCCAGCCCACTGGATCCTCCATGTTCCTCCATTCAGGGACAGAACGAGATGCACACACTGCCCTTTTCCTGCTAAGGGCATCAGCGACTACATTTGCCTTTCCCTGATGATAGGTAATAGTGAAATCGTAGTCCTTTAGGTATTCAACCCATCGACGTTGACACATATTCAAGTCCTTCTGAGTCAGGATGTACTTCAGGCTTTTGTGATCAGTGAAGATGTTGAATGTTTCCCCGTACAGGTAGTGCCTCCAGATTTTGAGGGTATGAATGATTGCAACTAATTCCAAATTATGTGTGGGATAATTAAGTTGCCATTTTGCCTCCACATTGGGTTTTAGTTGTCTAGACGCAAAGGCCACTACCTTGCCATTTTGCTGCAGGACACACCCTAACCCATTTCTTGAAGCATCAGTGAATATCACAAACCCTTCGTTGCCAGAGGGTAGAACAAGAACAAGAGCCAATGTCAACTTCTGCTTTAACTGCTAGAAATTAGACTCACAAGTGGCTGACCAAATGAAGTGCTCGTCCTTCCGAGTAAGCTTAGTCAAAGGAAGTGCCATTTTGGAGAAATTTGGGATAAAGTAATGATAATATCTGGCTAAACCCAAGAAACTCTGAATTTCAGAAGGATTATGAGGAGGTTGCCAATCAAGTACAACAGAGACTTTGGCGGGATCAACAGATATACTTCCTCCAGAAATGACATGTCCAAGAAACTTGACCTTATCAATCCAGAATTCACATTTTGAAAGTTTTCCATAAAAAATCTGAGTTCGAAGAATGTCAAGAACTGCTCGCAAGTGTTCACAGTGTTTTTCCATAGAATCAGAATAGATGAAGATATCATCATTGAAGATGACCATGAACTCATCAAGATAAGGTTGGAAGACTTGTTCATCAGATTCATAAATACACCTAGTGCGTTGGTCAACCCGAATGGCATCACCAGAAATTCGTAATGCCCATAACGAGTTCAGAAAACAGTTTTAGAAATATGAGAATCCTTGATTTTAAGTTGATGGTATCCAGAACGGAGATCAATCTTTGAGAAAACTTTAGCAGTATGAAGCTGATCAAAGAGGTCATCAATACGAGGAAGAGGATACTTGTTTTTAATAGTGGCTTGGTTCAACATGCGGTAATCAATACACATATGCATAGAACCATCTTTCTTTTTAACAAAGAGAATAGGAGCACCCCATGGGGAAACACTAGGACAAATGAAACCTTTGTCGAGAAGTTCTTGCAACGGTTTCTTCAACTCCATAAGATCAGTAGGATCCATACTATACGGTGCCCTAGAAATCGGAGTGGTTCTAGGAAGAAGATCTATGGAGAACTCAATGTCTCTATTTGGAGGCAGCCCATGAAGCTCCTCCAGAAAAATTTCAGGGAAGTCACGTACCACCTCCAGACTTTCTACAAACCTACTACTAGGACTGGTCTCTGAGACTAATGCGAGAAAGACTTTACATCCTTGGGAATTAAGCTTTTTAGCTTTAGGAGAGGAGATTATAACATTATTACAGAATCTGTTTCCCCTAGGGATTTTCACAGGATAAGAATGAGGTTGAGAGAGGACTACCATCTTATTTCTACAATCAATGTGAGCATGTCCATTAGTAGACCTCCGCGGAGCCTTTGACTCCCTCAATGGTATGTGTAAAGCCAATCCATACCAAGTATGACAGAAAAGTCTTCCATAGTTAAGAGAATGAATTCAAAGGGCATCTCATGATTTTCGTATTTAAGGGAGAGTTCATTGGTTTTCTGTAGAGTTGTGAGTTTTTTCCACTAGGAGTAGATACATCCAAAATATATCCAAGTCTCTTATATGAAGATTTAATATAGTTGCCAGAGTTCGAGAAATAAATGTATTTGTAGATCTAGAGTCAAACAAAGCCTTAACAGGATGACCATTTAATATTACAATGCCTACAAATGATAAGAAGGTTGTGAATAATTGCAGGTTTGAACAAGATATTGAATTATAAATAAATTAGGTTACCTTCACAGAGCTAGTTTGGATTTGCCTCAGCCTCTTCTACATTCACTGCAAATACTCTGCCATTGCAGTGTCCGTGAGGCTGCGGAGCACCTATTGCAGGATTGCCAAAGATGGAGGGAGTGGGGCACTTGGCGACAAAATGACCCTCCTTTTTGCAATTATAGCAGACTAGCTTGGTGTGGCGGAAAACCCCACCATGGAAATGCCCACAAGTCTTGCATTTGCGATGATTCATCCTTGGCTGTTTCTAGTGGCTTTTCTGTCCTCCCTTTCCTAAACCTCCTCGTTTCCCTGATCCCTTATTGTTATGGTCAGGGTTGAACTTCCTAAACTTATCCTCTTTGGTTTTGTTTAACCCTAAGTACCCCATGCTGGAAGGTTTCTACATGCCCTGCTCTCTCTCTCTTGCTTGAGGGCCATATATATGGCTTCATCTATGCTTCTGGGATGAGAGGCTATGACTAGGTTTTTTAGTTGGGCTGAAAGGCAGTCAACATAGTGCTCAGTCAGGCAGTCTTCAGTCCTGATAGGTGCATAATGCTCCAGAAGCCTAACCTTCTGGGTATAATCAGCAACTGAAAGACTATCCTACCTTAACTCCATGTACATCTTGTCCTTCCTCTTCCTCTCAGCTATGGGCATAAAACAATCCGTGAAGAGGTTTTTGAAGGCTTCCCACCCCATGTTGTCTATTTCCTCGCCCTTATTCCCGCCGTAGTTTTCCCACCAGATTTTTGCTCCTCCCTTAAGCATATGGGTGGCGAACTTGACCTTCTTTTCATTGGGTATCTCTAGGGTACGAAAACCATTCTCTATGGATAAAACCCAAGCCTCAGTCTTGTCCATGACCTCAGGCTGATCCTCCCCCCAAAAAGGAATCAAGGTTTAGCTTAATAAAATCTATCACCATCACTTCTTTCTTCCTAAATGAGCTAGGTTCAGGGGTTCCCTTTGTGGTGAGGGTTTCCATAAAATCTAGAAGGATTTTCTTCTGTTCCTCCCACCTTTCCTTGGCCACAACATCGGGATCAAGTACTTTAGAGGTTTCAGGATCTTTTCTCTTTTTAGAGGATGATTCCTCAGAGGCCTTTGAGTTGCGAGTCTTAGGAGGCATCCTGAAATTAATTTGGACATATTAGATTTATTGCCCATCAATCATTCTAATCATTACTATCATTTTTATCACATAATATTTCATTATTCTCCTTTATTAATAATTTATGTTCTCAATGTTACTATTCATGGAGGATACCCTAAAATCCTTATTAGTCGGTCCTTATGACTTTCAAAATAGAGAGAATTTCTTCCTAACCTTATATCATGAAGATAAGTGGGAAATAACCCTATAGAAAAGATGAGAGGGAATTTCTATAAATGAGAAGGATCCTATTTTAGGTTATGCCCAAGAAGTAAGGGACATTTAGGATATCGGCCAAGTAGACTCACGCTGCCTTATAGGTAGCCTCGTGATTTCCAAGCAAAGTGGCTCGGAGACTTTAGCCAGACCTTATGCAGATGCTATCCTAGTCACCTCAACCCTTCGCATCCCTAACTCAAGGACTACCCTAGACTCATAATAGTGTGAATGAAGTTCATGTGACTTGATGTGTGAACATTGGCTCTAATACCAACTGTGATGACCCCAATTTCTATATACATTCCTGAGTGACATAAACAGATATGCATGCACTCATATCTATAGATGTCAAAAGGGAAAATATAAGAAATTAGGATAATCAACTAAAATTAGAGATAAGCCAATGTCATGTTCACATCATCAATTGATAACCACACAACACCTCATTCATAGATAAAAGATAAAGTCATACATGCTGATAAATGAGAAGGAATAAGGATAAGTCTATGAAAAGAAAATATGATTATTACATTGGATCTATAACATCCTATTACATCATCTAAAAGAATAAAGAAAACTACCTAACTAAAAGGACCAAGGTGAGAAGTGGAGATCTATCTAGTATCCTCCAAGCTCATTCTTTAGTGGCTTCTGGTACTTTGAAATGCTTTATCTGTTGTTTGTACCTAGAAAATATGAGAATAAAAAACATCAACAAAGTTGGTACGTGGAATTAAAAGTTATACTGTGTTGCTATATAAAATACTCAAAATGGGATAAAGAGAAAGAAAATGTTATTTAAAGGTGGAAAATCAGGTAATCCCGTGTTATTAGCCTCATTTAGAATGAATATGCATTACTATGGTGGACTTAGCACAAACATAAATATTGGGCCCTATCCCTGCGTACCTTGTACCATTAGGGATCTCCCAGCATACCTTGTACCCTTAGGGAGGTGCTAGTCAACATTAATGATTTCCCTCTCTAATAGGGAAATTAATAAGCACCACTAGCAACTACATTTCATTTTTCTTGTTTATTCATATTCTTAATTATTCAAGGCAGAAATTGTTAATATACATACATCAACATCTACATCCAGCAATGCATTTCAAATAAAAACAAGCAGTACACATATATTAACATCCAGCAATCTAGTCATATAATTATATCTGCATACCATTAATTCTCAGATCTGGATTCCACAAGTCCTAGGTTATGAGTAAGGTAGTAGATCACCCTGAAATACAACAAAACCCTAAGGTCACCATGGGTTTTCATTATTCCACATTAGGGTTTCTTATGAGGGTTTAGGTCATTTGGGGTATCACTTTAAGATACTTATGATTTAGAGTTGGGGTCTGAGGTTAGGGTCGTCCAGGTTATTCAAGGTTATTTAAGTTGTTAGGGTTTTACATAAGTTGTATATAGGATTCATAATAAGGTTAGAAGAACTAGAAATTAGGGTTTTTCTTAACTATTGAATCTGATATCCTTCATAGATTAGGGTTTTGAATTTTATGATGATCATAGATCCCAATCTAATTTTAAGATGCCTATAATTCAGATCTCATCATGGGGTGACTTTTATTACACAAAAACAATGCATTAAAAGGTCATTAGTGATTGTAGGCCATACTTTTCGAAAAAGGCTCATATCCAGGTCATGATTATATTTTATTTAGATAGGTTAGATTGTTCTGATGAAAATGGTATATTGATTCGATAATTTCTGATAATCCTACCATTTTCTAGGGTTTTCATAAGTTCTGACCAATTAGGAAATTTTAAGGAATTAAACGAAAATAAGAAAAAGATATTCGAGCTCTGCCTCACGGATCATGCAAGGGATCCGACCAACCAGACCCTCACACTGAACAGCGAGCAGGCGCTCATCCAAAGAGGGTCAGGTTCTGATCGAAGGTCAGGAATACCCCTGCCTCCATCTATTGGGCTCATGTATGGGTAAGGGTGAGAAGGGAATAACATTCATCTGAATGTTCTTGCTCGCGCCATGGTTGCAGGTAGGGATCAGGGGAGAGTTGGTCCGATCAAAGGTGGTTCCTAGGATGATCTGGGTTACACTAACAATTAGGTTGAGTTCACGGGATGACGACGATGGTGAGGAGGTCGAGGTCATCGGAAAAAGTGGTATGGGCATCATATTCTGATCAGAACAGGCTGAAAATAGGTCAAGGAGTGAAGGTGAGGTTTACCAACCCTCAAGTTGAATTGAGGGAGTCAAAGGCTCCGCGGAGGTCTACAAATGGACTTGCAAGCTTCTCGCAGCTCCGAGGTGGCTCCAACCTCGCCGGCGTGAAGCTTCTGGAGCTTAGCTGTGACGGCTAGTCGACCCGAGGCTTCGGGCCTCCGTGACACCAACTGAAGGTGCTCCTTGACTCGCTAAGATCCCAGGATGGTGTAGCCATGGTGACTATGAAGCAAGATGATCCTGGAGTGAAGGAGGAGACTGGGGTCATATGAGGTGAGGTGCTTGAGGTCAGGGAGGTAGAGGTGATCTTCGTTGCAATTGAGAGGTCCTTGTGACTAAAAGGAAGGTGGCAGAGCTACTGGGCTCCTTAAATAGATGTGGGTGCGCTAGAAGGGGAAGCACTAAAACTGGTCGTTGCTGCCAGTGAGAGGTGTGAGGGCTCAGGAGGTTGTTCTCCCTAATCCGGGGGAGATAGGTGACGTGGTAATAATAGTTGAGCTCAGTTTGAGGAGAAGAGTTAGTCCTCCAAAAATCTCGCGGTGACGAGGTGAAGATTGGGTGAGTCAAAGGCTCCGCGGATTGAAGTGAGGGAGTCAAAGGTTCCGCAGATGTCTACTAATGGACTTGCGAGCTTCCCATAGCTCCATGGTGGCTCCAACCGCACCAGCGTGAAGCTTCTGGAGCACAGCTGCGGTAGCTAGTCGACCAGAGGCTTCGGGCCTCCGCGACACCAACTGAAGGTGCTCCCTCGTCTAGATCCCAGGATGGTGTAGCTGTAGTGAATTGGAAGGAAGATGCTCCTGGAGTGAAGGAGGAGACTGGGGTCAGATGAGGTGAGGTGCTTGAGGTCAGGGAGGTAGAGGTGATCTTCGTTGCAATTGAGAGGTCCTTGTGACTAAAAGGAAGGTGGCAGAGCTACTGGGCTCCTTAAATAGATGTGGGGGGCGCTAGAAGAGGAAGCCCTAAAATTGGTCGTCGTTGCCAGTGAGAGGTGCGAGGGCTCGGGAGGTTGTTCTCCCTGATCCGGTGCAGATAGGTGACGTGGTAATAATCATTGAGCTCAGTTTGAGGAGAGGAGTTAGTCCTCCAAAAATCTCACCGTGACAAGGTGAGGATTGGGTGAGAGGGGCGTTGGATGGACGTTGTTCTGTTGGGGCCGAAGCCTGAGTCCTGCGGGTGGTAGGAGACAGAGTCTTGTCCCTTGGATCCCTCAGCAGATCTGTGTCCCTTTAATCGGACGGCTGGGGTCGAGCCCCAGATAAGTGGTCTGCGCCCAAGCAACTAAAGGGGTCGCGTGATATTTATTTAGCCAAATGAAATCAAAACTTAGGTCCTAGATCCATAATGAATGGAATATGTACCTAATTCCAATTGGCCATATCTCCCAATTGGTTGACCCAATTGTAATGAAACTTTTGGAGTAGCTTAATGATGTCATTAAGCAGCTAAGCTACAAAATTGGAGTCAAAATTCGATTTTTGACTAAGTCAATTGACTAAATGTCATAATGCTTGTATTATTGACTTTATGTAATATTATGGATGGTCTTAAGTGGAATTGATAATCCATTTAATCAATTTAGAGAAAGAGATGATTGAGGGCATAATTGGAAAATTAAAATTTTAGGAGAGAGAAACTAAATAATATATATATAAAACTCACTCTGTCACACTTATAATGATGATGGAAGTAATTATATAAGGGTGGTTGTTGATCCAACCTTGTACACCCTAATTTATTAAATAGAAACCTAAATCTAATGATGTAATGTGAATGGCATGGATCTTATGTGAAGGTAATGATATGATTTATTGTTCTTCTTGTTACATGTCTCTAACCATGAAGGTGATACCAATTGATAAGCATAGCCAGATGTGAGCTATGTTGCTTATGATATGTGTGAATGGTCCAAATGAGGCATATGTGATGTTGGTATCATCAAAAGAGGAAATAAATGGTTGTATGACCTAATGATTGCTTATTTCCTTGTATGTGATGTGAATTCCTTAGTGATGAGAGGAGGGGTCGTTACCCCATGATATGTGATCCTTATTATGAGAATCAGGGTGAATGAAAAGCATGAAGTGATAATGTGATGCGATCACACCTTATGTGCCCTTATTTATGTAGAACTTGTTTAGAGGTTGTACGTTGTAACTTGGTTGATGCTAAAAGATGCTTAAACGATCTAAATAATCTAGTAGAACCTAATCTTGTAGCATGCCATGTGCCATGATCCATTTATTGTTAGTAGTTTGATGAATGGTGAAACGAGTTTAACTTGGAGCACATATTTTTTGAATATGTGGGGGTGAGGATGAATATCACCTTATGTCCAGGAATATGTGACACATGATTGGTTGTTGGCCATACCCGGAAGAGTACAAATTTGGACCATACCTCAGTGATGTGTAACATAGGATTTTTTGTGAGACATACACTAGAAGAGTGCAGTTGTCAGTCATAGCTCAGTTTGACTAGTGTTGTGACCGATACCAAGGTGGGATAAGTTTGCACAGCTGGATTATATGTCGATGGAAACGGTTTGAAGGGTGATGTCACTACATGTTTCACTCATGTACTGACCACGAGGTGGTGAGGTCATGGATTCTTACTCTTCTACTAGACCTAGTATGGTACCAATTTTGACTTAGCAGTGGTCAGTTGGAATTGGGTGGTATGACTCAAATCCTCGGGGTGTAACAAAATATGTAATCAATCGTATGGTATATCTCTATAGGATCAAATATGAAAATATTGGATGAGGCCTTTCTTTATCTTTATACAATATAGCTGATAGGAAATATACATGTTATTCATATTCCTTTTAAATGGTTAAGATGTTTCACAATTCAACAGTAATTGCTCATCTTTCTAATAATGATAATTTTCTTCTTATAGTTGTAACTTCACTGCTGCTTTATATATCTTATCTATGATAATAATAGAGTTGGTGGAGAGTTATGTCTCTTGTTGAGATTTGGAATATCACCCCATGGGTTTCCCACATCCTTTTTATGTGGATGTGTGTGAGGAGGTAGAGATCATGTAGTAGAGTTTGAGGAGAAGCAGAGAAATAGTAGCCGACAAGGTTGGAAGTGTTGCTAGATGTCTTTTGTTGATAGAGTCCTTGAGTCGTTCTTGTACACTCAGGTCCTTGGGATGTTTTGTAGACATTTTGTGGATGTGCTTTTGATATGTGGTTCAATTGGTGCCCTGTTGTATATGGATGTAATGGATGTATGTATATGTATGTTGTGAAATAGGTTCTCTCTAAAGAGGCTAATGGCGCATGCAATAAGTGCTTTGAGGCATGAAATCACTTGTATGTAGAGGTTCTTATTGTTTGACAATTTTATGAAAATAGTTTTAATTTTTAGATTTTTTAGTAATCTAGTTGCTTAATCTTCTTCTGTGGTTTTGTTTTGAGTAATCTCTCTTTTCTGTGGCATGGTGTGTAACACCCAGGGTGTGTCGGTATAAGTGCCAATTAAGCATGTTAGTTTAAGCACCACAAGGCATGTCGACTACTCACTACCTAGTGTGTGTGTTGTCTTGTCATCTTCAACCTTAGGATATCAGCCACTAGTTCAACTATGATCACGGAGGGAAAGTATAAGATATGGACAACAAACTGAATGAGGTTCCTTCATCAAATTGGTTCTCAAGACCATCATTAAATACTAGCTTATATGAGATAAATGATTTGGAGATGAGAATCAAAATGAGCACATAAAAGGGTGAAATGTAATAAAGAAGGCTAAGAGTTATATAACCCGCCTCAAGCAGATATCCACTAAGGGTTCAAGCTCCATGATCAAAGATCCAAAGCACATGTTTTCTAAAAGTTTGAAGATGATCCATCAAGAGTCCAAAACTCGACCTCAACCTTATCTCCAAGAAAGATGAAGAAGATTCTAAGGTTATGATAGCACACGAAGGAAGGAAAGAGAGATGCTTCATCCAACAAGATCTATGACCTTAGAGATGAGAGTATCAAGAACACATTAATCAAAGGTGTGATTCTTGGCCGAGAGTAGGGAAAGAAGATGGAGAAGAGTGCTCAAAGAAATTGTCACCAAAAACATAACTCACCAAAATGGAAGTTAAACAAGGAATAACCATGAGCAAGGAACTCGACCTCCCAAGCTCCATGGGGACTTCACTTAGCTCCTTAAGCTTCCAAGCTTGTCCACCAAGAAGAGAAGAACAAGAATGGATGAAAAGGCTCACTTGTGTGAAGGGGGAGGGTCCATATACTTGAGGGAAGAAAGAGACATCAAAAGAGAGGTGTCATCACCTTAAGAGTCTAGGTGACACTTGTCCATGGGAAAAGGCGACGTGCAACCACTCTAGCTTAACATGCAAGATATGGTGACATACTCTAGGTATAGTCTCGGTCACTTGGCTTCCTACCAAGGGCAACACTTCTCCAAACCAATACACAACACCATACCAAACTGATACTCTATATTCTAAGGTCAAAACACACATCATCCATAGAGCCTTGTCACTACTAAGGATATCATCTCTTGACTGAGATCCAAGATAGGTTCCCACTTTTTTTTCTATATTGTAGATTATGTCAAACAAGAGGAAAATCACTCTAGAGGTGATAAATTGCATGTTAACCAACTATTTTGGGAAAATTGCAATTTGCACCAAAACTAGTACACACATGTCACAAGCAGCTTCCAAACCAACTCAAACATAAAACTTAAGCTCTCCATGAGGCACCCCTCAGTATCATTCTCTCCCTTATGATGCTAAAGCACTAAGGGAACGCTCAACATATGACATATTGCAAGATAACCCCTTATCTTGGGTAAATTACACTCTGGTCCAAAACAAGCAAACATTGCTCACACATCATTCAAATGGGGCCAAACTTGAAACATAGGTTTGTCACATTTTAGTAAAACACTTCAAAGGATTATATTGAAGTGCTATAAAACTTTTCAAAGAAAAACAAACAAGGTTATCCCAAAACCCAGGTCAAGGTCCTAACATTTTGTCCCTCGGAGATGGCATAATTGGGTTCAAAGAGTTATACTCATTATATGTAATTTCATGCCTTGTATACTTAATCCTTATAACATTTTTTTTTGGTGTAAAGTGGCATGTTACTTTCTATTAGGCTAAGAAAGAAGCTGTACAAAACGGGCTCTGGACAGAATGTCCAAACACCACCAAAGAAAGATGCCCACATAAGGGCAAAAAATACAAACTAACAACCAAACAAAGCCCCAAACCAGGCCCTAGACATAGTGTCCAAAGACCCCAAAGAAAGACGCCCGCACAAGGCGAAACAAGCTACCATCCTAACTACCAAACAAAACACCAAAGCACCTATCAAAAAAACAAAAAACAAAGACTGCTATAAAAAAGAACAAACAACTAGCTGCCACAACCCAAAGCCCCTCCCATTTGGAGAATACTATAAGAGTCGTTGCAAACTTTCTTCCACAGGTTGATAGGGTTGCGCTGGCTTCCCGCTAGCATTCTACTATTTCTTTCAACCCATAACTGATAAAGGACAACAATCACAACCATCTTCTTATCACCTTGTATTTTAATTAGATTTCTAGCAGAGTCCGGCCTCTCCCCGAATTTCTGCTTGTAGTTCTCCCAAACCTCAGAACTAAACGAACAATGAAAGAAAAGATGCTAAGTGACATCCTCATTCTCCTGACATAGCGGGCATCTGGAAGCAAGGTGATACCCCACCTTCTTAAGGAATTTGGAACTAGGTAATCACAGAAGGAATAACCTCTAAAGAAAACAAGCCCAATTTCTAGGCACTTTACCATTCCAAATCCACTTTGACCACAAAACTCAGTCCTTGGATGTTCTAAAGATCTCCCACGCATCTCTGACCTTGAAAACGTCACCCTTCTTGAATGTAATTTTATCCTTCCCTTCAAGAACACCGACAGGAATGTACTTCAAAATCCTCATAACCTTCTCAGCCCCTCTGATATTTGGATAACACCACCTTCCTTCCACTAGGAAAGACTTCACTTTGCAATTTTCACCCCTCCCAAACCTGATCATTTGTTGATTATCACATAACTCAAGCAAGGTTTTCTTCTTCGGTAACCAGGGGTCCTTCCACAACAGAAAACAACTCCCATCTCCTAAGCAAAAATCAACATTATGTTTAAGAAATTCTCTATACTTCAACAACCTCCTCTACAACCATGAAGAGGTAGATTTTCTCTCCACATCCCAAACAAAGCTATTCTGAATATACCTTTCATGAATCCATTTAACCCACATAGATTCCTTGTTTCTGGCCACATCCCAAAGGTTTTTAAGTAAACATGCCTTGGACCAATCCTCTATACGTCTAATACTCAAACCACCTTCAGCACGAGGCAAGCATATATTCTCCCAAGTCATCGTGTGCAGATGCTTTTTATTTTCATTATCATTCCACAAGAAGTCCCTCATAATCTTCTCCATCTCCAACACAACTCCTTTCGGCAAAGGGAAGGTTGCTAACCAGAACAAAGGAGAAGAGGACAAAGTACAAATCACAAGCTCCACTCTACTAGAAAAAGATAGAAGTTTGCTTTTCCAAGCATCAAGTTTACTTCTCATCTTGTCCAGAATCAGATTGCAAAGAGCTTTTGTAAGCCTTCCAGTAAATAGGGACAAACCCAGATATCTAACAGGAAATAAAGAACCAGGTATCTTCAACACATCACTCAACATATCCTTGTCCAAAACCCCCTTACTGAAAAAAACTTGGCTCTTAGCTTTATTAAGCGTGAGACCCAAAATCTGTTCAAACTGAGCAAACAAATCAACAATTCCCTTCACATGATCCATATTTGCTTTGACAAACATAAGAAGGTCATCAGCTAAAAGAATATGGGATACACCATAGTTAGTAGAGGCCATCAAATGATTGATTCTCTTTTCCTCCACATAACATTTGATAAGAGAAGATAGCCCCTGCATAGCTAACGCAAACAGATAGGGTGCAAGGGGGTCCCCTTTCCTAACCCCATTACTAGCTTTGAATGTTTCAGTTGGAACACCATTAACAACCACCTGAAAAGAAGCCGAGTCAAAACAAGAAGAGATCCATCTCAACCAGCAGACAGGAAATCCCATTTTTTGCATAACAAATAGCAGATAGTATATTCTAACAGTTTCATAGGCTTTATACAAGTCAACCTTCATACATATCTTCTCCACACCATGATTAGGAAAAGAACTCAACAATTCATTAGCAAGAAGGACAACATCCCCTATACTTCTCCCCTTAATGAAAGCAACCTCGTTTATATCAATCAACTCAGGTAACACCTCACTTAACCTATTAGCAAGGATTTTAGTGATGAATTTAAATATAACATTGCAGAGAGAAATCGGCCTAAAGTCCTTCAGCTTAGTCACCCTAGGAATTGTAGTAATCAACACAATAAAGGATTTGTTACATTCACCCAACATCTTCCCAGTTTCAAAAATTTTTAGAATAGCCTTCGTTATATCATCTCCAACTATATCCCAGCAACTTTGAAAGAAACAAGTGTTCAAACCATCTGGGCCTGGGGCCTTATCACCATTATAGCTCTTCACCACTTTCTCTACTTCCTCCCTGGACACCTCTTTCCTCAAATCTTTGAAATGTTTAGTCGACAACAAAGGAAGGGTCCATTTTCCAGACCACTAAACCTCCGAGTGGGCAACAGAATTAAAAACTTTAGAAAAGTAATTAACCACATGATTTCTAATCTCAACAGGGTCTTTAAGAGCTTTATCCTCATCATACAGAAGACATATGTTATTATGTACTCTTCTGGATCTTAACGCAGCATAGAAGAATCTAGTGTTTTTATTCCCTTCTTTCAGCCATAAAACCCGAGATTGCTGTCTCTCCAGACTTTCCTCATTGTTTATAGCAGTCAAAGCTTCCTTATTGGCTTCAATAAGTTTCCTCTGTAAGTCTTTAAAGACTTACATTGATGTATTGCATTAATATATAAGAAACTAGATCACCGGATCTTACACAAGGTATATGGATGTATAAACAAGATCTCACCTTATCCATGTCTCTATCATTGATGTATTCAACCAATCATACATAAACAGCTCAATAATATCTTG
The DNA here is from genome assembly GCA_963693085.1 of Alisma plantago-aquatica. Lineage (NCBI taxonomy): Eukaryota > Viridiplantae > Streptophyta > Magnoliopsida > Alismatales > Alismataceae > Alisma > Alisma plantago-aquatica. Next base: position 368,829,002 of record OY856410.1, on the reverse strand, counting down.
TATAAATAAAGAGCTGTCGTATGATTGACCTGCATAATCTGCATCTAAAGAAACAATTATAGGGAAAAGTATATTATGTGCCCGTAGCCAACATGCCATTCCCCTACAAGCAGGACCTAACGGGTATTGTAGGTCAGTTGGAACCCAAGTTGGTAATGCAGGAATTGGAGGTGGAGGCCTAGGTGCTCCTGGTGTCTTCTTTTTAACCTGTATATATAATTTCAGATCAGTTGACATCATATATACACATTAACAGTCTAAATCAATGTAAATTTATCTTACAATTTCAGTCGTGTAGAGGACATCTGCTTTGGGCCACAATATGACCCCGCTTTCTGCCTCACCAAGTGTATCAATATCTGGGTGGGCATATGGCAACTCAACTTCCCTCCAATCGGGTAATACATGTATCGGGCTCACACGAATGTAGCCCTGCGGCATTGGAGTCCCATGAAACGTTGCCCCAGGAAGGGACTGGTAAGCTTGCGCCTCTGCAACAACATAGTTTTCCATTCTTAAGCGGCATGGCTTCAATGCCTACAAATTTACGTAAAGAATGTTATACATATATACATATCATCTTGAAAACATATCATCTTGAAAAGACTAGCTACAATGTCATAAAAAATACTTACAGCAGACGTGTTAGGAGATGGGTCTCCAGGATTACTTGCAGTCTGTGCACCAGGAGAAGAGTGGGTCGGCATAGGCTGATTGGAAGCCTGAGATGTCTGCCACCGCAGCAATTCTTCCTTGACCTTCTCAGCAACCACATCGTTGAGCTTCTTAGCAACTATATCCTCGACTCTCTTATTCTCCTATACATGGATAAAACAAATATTAGCTTTTTATTAATGAATTTCCTTTTGCAGTAACATTATAAAAATAGAATATATATGTTACCTCTTCTTGAGAAAGTCCCGCTCTGGGTTTGCGCTGGGATGGCCCAAAGAATGCTTTGATGCCCACACCAGCGCCGGCACCTCTAACACGTCCAGGATGCTCTGGGTTACCCAGAGCAACTGTCAATTCATCCCTTGTGCCCTGAGGGATGAACGTGCCTTGTTTTCTCTGCTCGTGCAGCTCCCGCTAATCACCATAAACAAAAATTGGTAAGTTAACACCACAAATAATCAATATTCAAATGATTGCTCTAAGAGTTGTATTTTACCATTTTTGCAGCCGCCTCAGCAGTTTCGGGCTTCTTTATTTCACCCTTCTTGTTTTTCCTGCCAGCTATCCAGATATCATGGCGAGGGAAGGGTGTGGCCGCAGACTCCTGAGTAGTCGCAGACTCCTGAGTAGCCGCAGACTCCTCCTGTAGTCTTTGGCGAACGCTTGCATAGCCTTTTGGACCCATAGTATGGTCATGTACATTCAGTGCACGCCTTGCTTTTTGTGCGTCGCTGAGGGCCTAGTTAGTATGCACATTTATAATTAGGTTAGTAGCAGTAAATGTTAATCTTGAATAGGTGAATACAATGTATATTAATTAAAATGGGAGTGACACCTAATACCTTGAATTCTTCAGATTTTCTTGAAGCAACAAAATTGTCCCAATCTTCTTTGTCCAAGAAGTTCCATTGTTCAAGGGCTGACTTCTTCTTCTTATCACCCTGTCTTATGTATTCTCTGTTCAGATTTGTCCTGTAATTCCTAAGCATCTTTCCAGCGCGTTGCATCACACTTTTACGATGCAACATCTCATCCAATGCAAACAGATTCTGTAAAATAGAAATGTTATTAACTAGTACCAAAAATATAATTGCAAATAATAGAATTTGTAATCTACAAAATAGAATTGCAAATAATAATAACTCACGCATAAATCTTTCCATATCAAGTCTTTCTTCGCCTGAGGAACTTTATGCCAATTATCATATTTAACACCACAATGGCTTCGAGTGACAACCCCAAGATAGTTTATAAAATTATTGCGGTTCACTCCAATTGCATTCCCTCCATTATCAAACTCCACAACCAATTTGGATCCACTGCCACTCAGCGCAAGTAACTTTTTCAACAGAGTGATACCCCTTTTCTTGTTAAGTTTTTGTTGCTGCGCATCAAGTTGCTCAATTGCTTCAGTGGGTAGCTGTGCATCATCAACCTAAAATTTGACAAAAATAAACACACCGAATTAAGCCAATATAGAAATACAGGATATATGACATAACTAGAAGATAATGAATTTTATAGAAATACGGGATATGTTTTTAGAACTTACGTTGGTATCCTCGTCATGCTCGTCATGGACAGCATGCTCATCATGGACTTCATGCTCATCATGGACATCATTCTCATCATGGTGAGCCATCTAAAAATTTCATTAAAAAGGAAAACATTTAGCATTTGTATCAACTAGAATAAGGAAAACATTTAGCATTTGTATAAACATACATGTCTCTAAAATTGTGATCTTTTATCAATTAGCAATCCTTCAATGTACAAGTAATATAAAAAACAATGATTGTTCACATTCTAGGCCAACAAACACATGTGATGTCATTCTTATATATAATAAATGTGTACCACCTATCCCATCCTTGAACACCTAATCTCACTAGTAAGTGTATAATGTGTATTGGGTTTTCAAGAAAATTTCGGCAGCATTTCCCCGCTGTTCTCTAAGTACATATGTACTTAGAGAACAAACGGGGAAATGCTACCAAAATTTTCTCGAAAACTCAATACACATTATACACTTACATCCTAAGTGAGATTAGGTGTTCAAGAACAGTCCCAAACCGGGGACTATCCAAGATTTACTCCTAATGAGTAAATCTTGGACGGGTTTCTAGGCCAACAAACACAATAATAGATATCTACAATGAAGTCAGACTCCATACAAACAGTATATAATTTAGTGATTGTTCATTCTAATTTATATCAATGTACAAGTAATATAAAAAACAATGATTGTTCACATTCTAGGCCAACAAACACATGTGATGTCATTCTTATATATAATAAATGTGTACCACCTATCCCATCCTTGAACACCTAATCTCACTAGTAAGTGTATAATGTGTATTGGGTTTTCAAGAAAATTTCGGCAGCATTTCCCCGCTGTTCTCTAAGTACATATGTACTTAGAGAACAAACGGGGAAATGCTACCAAAATTTTCTCGAAAACTCAATACATATTATACACTTACATCCTAAGTGAGATTAGGTGTTCAAGAACAGTCCCAAACCGGGGACTATCCAAGATTTACTCCTAATGAGTAAATCTTGGACGGGTTTCTAGGCCAACAAATAATGTGTTGTCATTCTTATACCTAAAATCCTAGTTCTTCAAATTAGGGTGATTATTGATGTCTTTAAAAGCATGATTGGCAATTTGGGGAAAAGTTCATCATTTAAATTCCAAGCATTCATATGTGTGCATTACAGTTCATCATTAAGCAAGAAGGGTGATTAGGATTCTCAATATACTCAACAATAAAATAACTTTTAGCAATCAGTACATTATTAAATAAACACAATCAGTAAATAACTTTTAGCAAAAAATCCACTAGACGTGCAGCCTAGACGTGCCCTGGCGCCGCCCAAGCATCTGCCCAGAGGCCTATCTAGGCGGGGCACCTGGGCTTGGGACCCTAGGCGTGCCCTGGCACCTACTTAGGCACTGCCTGCGTGAGTTCTACGTTGGCGGCGGCAGAGAAAAGCAAGGCAGAGGACAAAAAAGGTGGTGAGGGTTTGTGGGTTACCTTGCACGAGGACAGCAGGAGTAAAGCTGCTTCTACCGGTGGGGGCGGAGGTGACGACGACAGCACCGTAGCTGCTTCTACTGGCGGCGACGACTAGAGGAGAGCAGGGGCGGTGGGCAACGACCGGCGGCGACGAGCGGACAGCAGCAGTAGAAGGGGCGGCGGAAAAGAAGGGCGTCGGAGAAGAAGGACGCCGGAGATGGGGCGCCGGAGAGAAGCGCCGGAGAGCAGCAGCAGCAGAGAAGCGCCGGAAAGTCGCCGCAATAGGGAAAATCGCCGCAATAGGGTAGCAATGAAACAGAAGAAAGGGGAAGAGTCGGGCGATCGCGGGGGGTTATAAGTTCCCAAATAGCGTCGGTTGTTTACAACCACCGACGCCTAAACAGTTTTCGCGTCGGTTGGTTGAAACAACCGACGTCCAATTGGACGATATTTTCATGGAAATTTTTGGCGGGAACCACCTTCAGCGTCGGTTAGAGAGGGATAACTGACGCTGAAAATGACACTATTTTTTTTATCGAAAAATGGATTTCGCGGGCGACTGTAAGCGTCGGTTGTTTATAAAAAAACTGACGCTTAATACAAAGCGGTACCCGTGTCTGGCTGGTCTTCGAATATAGATGTCGGTTTTATTAAACAACTGATGCCTTATATGTTAGGCGTCAGTTTTCCTTAATAACTGACGCCCAGAAAAGCGACACTGAATGCTATTTCTGTAGTAGTGTTTATTCAGTGGCTGGTTATCCACCAACCTATTCAGAGCCAACACCTTGTCTTCCAATTCCCTTTCTCTACTAGAAACGTTTCCCACCTTCTCTTTGTTCCACTTGACCAGCTCAGCGATAACTCTATTAATTTTTCTATATACTTTCACCATAGGAGCACCACTACCAAATTTAGAACACCAGGCCTCACGAACAACATCTTTGAAGCCCATCTGAGACACCCAAGTGTTGATAAATCTGAATGGAGCTTTAATTCTTTTCTTCATATTCAGATGCCAAACTAAATTACAGTGATCACTGACAATGTTTGGAACAACTTCACCCCATAGCGATGGAAAAAGAGCTCAAAGGGTATCATCACACAAACACCTATCAATTTTAGAAAAAGTACTTCTACCAGACTTGCTCTTACTGTCCCAAGTAAATAAATTACCTTTGAAATTCAATTCCATCAATCTTGTGTCCACCAAAAAGCCATTAAAATCATCCATGCTTCTTCTTGAAGGTGGTCTCTTGCCAATCCTTTCAGAACTCTTCCTAACCGCGTTAAAGTCCCCAATCAGACCCCAAGGCTTCCCATTACACTGTAACATCTTCAAAGAGTCCCACAGGTTAACTCTATGAACATCACCATTGGCCCCATAAACAGTCGAAATACTGAACCTGATATCACCTACATACACATCAGCATGAATGAACTGGTCCCCTTCCGCCTCCTTATTGATCTTAATAGCAGGATTTTTCCAAATCAGCAGAATTCTCGTATAAGAATAGAAAGAAGAATTGTCCATATAAGCAGTGTTTGGCCACAGAAACTCAACAACACCCTTCACCTCCTTACTTTCAAGTCTGGATTCCAAAATGATAAGAATATCAGGATTGTGTTTCCTCACCTCCTTGCGAACGCCATGGATCTTATTGTGGATGCCCCTGACATTCCAAGACATGATAGACAGGGACCTATCCATTTGGAACAGAAGGAGGTTCACCACCCGCATTACCAAACTCCCCTGCTCCTTCACTCAGATTTGCTAACAAAGAAAATTTGTTTGGGGATAACTGTATCTTCCTTGCCACAGACACTGGCTTTGTAGCCACTCTCGGGGGGGATTTAAATCTTCTTCTTTGTATCTCCCAATCTGGTGAGGGAGACGGAGTAATCGGAGTCTTTTGTGAGGTTTGCAACTGTAATATTGGCCTCTCCTCTCCCACCGCACTTGTCGGACCATCCCTAACCAGGGTAATATCTTCAACCGCAGCACTAAACACCTCCATTTCCTCCTCGGTAGCAATATTACAAATCTTTTTCTTTGGCACCCACACTTGTTTTCTCCCCGGAGGGTTCACAGAAGTCACCGGAGGCTTCTCCTTTTCCGCACAGAGTCCTGGCTCATGCCTAAAGTTGCCACAAGAAATACAAATACTCATCCAAATAGAGAGAGTATCTATTATCATCATATTTCATAAGGTCTTGATAACTAAGATCAAAATCATAGTAGGGCTACCATAATTCAAGATTTTGCAGGATCAACTTCCTATTCATTTTCCCTTCCCTCCATGATCATGGTAAATGTATATTTTAGAAATTGAGAAGTCAAATTTGGAACTCAAGAGTTGGAGCATAATATGACTAGATTGATATCCATATCCATCATATCATTCAAAATTGAGATTTACAAATGGGCATAGAAATCAATAGCAAGATGCCTCTTGTAAAAAAAAAGGTATTTCATCAAGATTTATGAGAATCCAAGACCATAGTCATTTCATAGCATGATTATTGTACAAATTTAAATAGGGGATAGATTGGCTTATTTATGTTTGAGGTTTGGCAAAAATAGGAAAACTTAAACTTAATCAAATAGAGACCTTATTAACCCTGAGGTATTGGTAGGAATCCTCCTTACTTCATCATATCAATATTATTATCATTTTACCTTGAACATAAAAAGCATGTAGTCTAGATTTGGTCAATATGAATTTAAATGATCTAACAGTCCTTATTGGCTTCAATAAGCTTCCATCATTTCATACCTGAGGTATTGGTAGGAATCCTCCTTACTTCATCATATCAATATTATTATCATTTTACCTTGAACATAAAAAGCATGTAGTCTAGATTTGGTCAATATGAATTTAAATGATCTAACAGTTCATACATGAAATAATGGATAATTATGCTTTTAATCCGAAACTGAGGATTAGATGTTGAGATAATTAGGATTTGTAATCAATTGCGTTAAATTAGGGTAATGCATCTTTTAGAAAAACAGCAAACAAACGATGGAATTAGGCCCTGAAACCTATTCCATTGTGTATATCTTTTTGAAAGGATCAATTTGATATATAATTTCGTTTATTTTGGCCAAGGTAATTGAGAGTTATCATTTTTACAAGAACAAGCAAATAATCTGAATATTGAGTAGAGAGGGGCTATTTACCAGAAATGACGAAAAATGAGGGTCGTTGATCCTTTAGTCAAAGCTTGACCCACATGTCAGATCGACGATTGAGAGATGCCATGATCCTGGGCACGTGCTCGTGAAGTAAATGAGAGAGGGGGAGGGGGCGGGCAACCTGTGGCCATTGATCTCTGGTCTTGGTCAGCCTTTGGTCTGATCTGACGGTCGTGGATCGTCGTCCAAGGAGCATGAGCCCATGCGCGAGCCTGGCGGTATCACGGTGGAGGATGGCCAGAGCAAAAGGATAAATAGAGAGAGAGACCATGAGAGGGGAAGAGAGTGTGTCGATTCGGTTCATGGGGGGCCGCCGTAAGTTTTAGGGGTTTTTAATTGGTGTTTTGGGCTAGAGTTGAGGCTTCTCCAAGGGGGGCGGCACACCTTAAGGTGGCGGCGCGCTCCCTTGGCCCTCAAGCCACAATTTCACACAATGAAGGGGTGTCGAAGGTACAAGAGAGAGAGAGGAAGAGTTTGGTCATGAAAATGGGGTGATAGAGAGGTCAGAAGGGGTCGGGTCGTATGCTCGAAGAGATGGGTCCATGGCAGACCTGCCATTCTGGGCGTAAGGTAGAAGACACCATTCACGAATTGTAGAATTGAAAGTTGTTCTCCAAATTTGTATTTCACTTGGGTAGCACCGATGTGCTACTAGACACCACTCTTTGCTTGTGATATCATAAGTGTTATGGACTTTCACTGCCAACGTGAAATGGACCTGCAGGGTCACACACATAGGATTTAACCTGGAAGAGGAGTTTATCCACAAATGATGTTTAGGTTGATTACTAAAGGAGTTTAGTAGTTCAATTAAACACTAAATTAATTGATATCTCAAAATGATAGTGTTCAAGGTGTTGGACCGATTGATTAGAGTATCAGATTGATTGAAACTGCAATTGATTGATTTTGCATAGTCTGTTGCCCCAACCGATCAGCTCATGTGATGAACCGATCGGCTCAGGTTGGTGAACCGATCGGCTCATGGGATGAATCGATCAGGTCAAGATAGGTTGAGATGACCAGTTCAAGGGTTGAATCGATTGGCTCAACTGGTCTAACCGAGATCATTTGGAAAGTAAAAAGACTATTTTTCCAAAAACAATTTGTTTCACTTGTACAAATTCGATTTGGACAAGGATTAATATTTGATTAATCGGAAACAAATTCGAAAGTCAATTTGAGTTGGACCAGGACCACGAATCGATCTTCTCAGAAGTGAACTGATCGGCTCAGGTGTCCCAAATGATCAGTTCAGGTGTGAACTGATCGGTTGAGGTCACCAAACGACCGTTTCAGGGTTGAAACGATCGGTTCAGCTGGCAGAGTTGGTTATTTTGTGGAAAATCTCGAACCCTTATACTCCTGCTTTAATACCACATGGCCCGGGATAGAGAACCCTATCCCATGACCCTCCTATATATATAGGGGTAGTGGGGGCTTCTCAAGAACACAACTCAGTGCACCAGTTGCTCTGCAAAGTTGTCATTCTCTCTGGTTTTGGTAATTGTGATAGCCCAAGCAAGTTCTACATGATAAAGGAGGCACAACAAGGGAAAGACAACTACAAAAAGTGACTGGTGACAGGAGATTGTGTCTGTGACTAGTACGCCAACAGGAGGGTGCGACTCCTTCAGAATCCTTGTGGGACAAGGAGATCAGAGTTCCAGGTGGTCCGTGTGGACTACTTCAGAGGAGGGAGACTTCCGTCGCTCGGAGGATAGTTGTCAATCCCGACAGTCCTGGTGAGACTAGGAGCTGCACAAACACCGTCCAAGACCGGAGGTGAAGACCGCACAAGCCACGCGGTAACGTCACTGAGAAAGCCTCGGGACAAGGTACACCTCTACAAACCATCCTTCCTATTGTATAAACGTTGACGCAATTCCTTTAGTCTGGGTTTGGGAGAAGAAAATTTTTCTTTCACTACCTTCTCTGTCTCCCCTAAAACCCAACAGTGGTATCAGAGCCAGGTCAACTGCTCTATACTTTAGGATTATCGATGTGATCAATTTTGGTTTGTCACCTTTATTTATTGCATAGGATGCAAATAAAATTGGCTTTATGCATGTCCAATCCTAAATCCACAATTCCCAAAATATACATACATGGCCGATACCGTTGGATCTCCATCCAACAGACGTTGAGTCGCACGCCTGTATCAAGAGTGGGGCATGGTTCACTGCCAATTGAGGCCAGTTCAACGAGATACGATCCCGGTTCATACAGTTGCAGCCGGGACGAGAAAATCAAGTGCCCAGATGCTAGATGGGCCAAGCCTAGGTACAAAAAAGGGGGAAAACAAGGGCTAAAAAGGGTAGATCTTAGGAAAATGATAAAAAATCGTAGGAAAGTCTGAATGGTCTCAAATTTGGATCATAGCTTTATAATAGGGTCTAGAATAATTATGCAAAATTCCAAGTAAAAAAGTTCATGTATAATCAAGATTTAATCAAAGGATTCAAGGTTATAACAACACTAGGATTTCATGCATATGTGTGTATGATATTGACTCAAAATGTGGAATCTTTGACTTTGGTAAACATTATAGAGTTATGAAGTCAAAGGAGACATAAATAGTGAGGACATAAAGTAACAAGAGTAATTATGCACAAATAGTAGAAAATCCACTTTATCACATACTTCCCTCCTTACAAGAAATTTCGTCCTCGAAATTCATTAGTGATCATATCTAAGAGTCAAAGTCAAAATCTACCAAATATAGATATCCCTCTATGGTTGTCAATGAATTATTCACATGGGATGTACACTTAGGTTACTTCCATCAAGGGTGTACTCATATTGATGATATACACATTTACTTATAATCCCACCATATTATGACATCATCATGGCATTAGGGTTTTCCATCGCCTAGTACCATACATTAGGGTTTTTGTTCATATCTTTATATGAGAACAAAGGGTATCATAAAAATCGGTGTTATCAATTCTCAAATGATTCTGTTCATGGTCATGGCATTTATTGAGACTATCATCGAGTGTGTATCTCATCTTTAGTCTAGATTTCATGCATGTTTTTTTCTTTTCCACAAAGTTCTACCAACTTTACCCAATCATGTTCATTATTTCTCATTTTTGGATCTAATATAAGCAATTTGTTCATCTTATTTATTAGAAATATCACCCTAAGAGAAACACATATCGAGTTAATTTGTTTTCATTTGGGTGTAATATTAGTCATGTTACCCCTAACTATTCAAGCTAAGATCTCTAAACATCATCATATCAAGTTTATGATTTCAAATCTACATATTTCATGTATAGTATGATTTTGTATTAGGTCTAGCTTACAAGAGTGACCATTGCACACTTATCAAAATTTTAACTTAAGTGAGATTCTTTCAGCATCATTCGAGGAACAACATTATCATCAACGTCAAGGTTTTGAAACTTTCTCACTTGTATTAGAAAGAGCTCCACAAGCTCAAGCCACTCAAGCTAAGACATATATATGTCAATCAAGACCTGCTAGCCACAAACTTCTACCCATAAGAAAAATTCTACCCATCTTTTGATGAACAAGGGTAACCACTAGACTCCTTTATATACAATTACTAACCTGCGTATGAGGCTCATCATGGATATCACACATCATATACATTATCATAGGGTCTTGTGACATCCCCCTCACCTATATAGCAAGCATCAAATTTTCAATAGCCTCTTTCTCTAGGGTTAAAATTATTCATAGGACATCTAGGGTTCAACACTTTCAAGGAAACTACACACTGGGTCACTAAATTCATATACTTGGAAGTATTCTAGATAGGGAATCATCATCAAGTATTTCATCATTCATATTTTTCAACATTTCAAATATTTTGGAGTTTAGGTACTCTAACCTTCTCCCAAGGCGGGTTGATTCATATCAATAGGTCACCCTATTCATATGTACCATGCTAGAGGTCATCCTTTGTAAAGAGATTGAGTCCCATGTTGGTCCCAAACTATATGTCACATATCATATCACAACACGCACTGACTAGGTACAAGTAAGCATGCCAACCCACTAGCTATGTTTAGCACATCAACTAAGTCATATGTATCAACAAGCAGCTAGGTCTAGTTAGGGTAGCATGGTCAAACTCATTTCAAATCATCAAACTACTTGACCCTCTCAAGGACTAACTTAGGTCTTATCGACATCAATATGATCATCATCATCTTAGGTTATCTAGGTTACTCACTGGCCTAAACTATATCATGTCTCTAGAAAACTCTAGAGACTACCACTATCATCTAAACTCTCTCATCTAGACTTGATGTTACATCTCTTTCTCCTAGGTTGCATTGAAACTCACTGCCTTTCTGCGTGTGGTAGCATTTTTCATATGTACATATAATAATACTTGAAATTTGTTTTCTCCAACGTTTAAATAGATGATGAAAACCACCATACTACATTGAAATAAAACCAAAATAAAAATGAGTTACCACACTCATGAGGCAGTCTAGTATCATGATACCTAGCGAACTAGCAAGAACATGGTGTACACTTGTGTAGACATCCTAAGCACATGTCGTGAATCATGTCAAGGGAGGTAATTTACACAAGTTTACACCTATTTCTAGAACATATAGGTTCTAACCTAGAGGTTAAGTCAACCTAGTCCACAAAGGACATCTTATTAAGTTTCTAGGGTTGAGATGTAAAGTGAGTTTAGTTTGTGTTGCATGTGAGCAATGTTTGGTGTAGTTATTGTTCATGCTCTGATATCATGTGTCATGGAACCAGAATCCCAGTCCCATGAACCAAACATATATCAAAGGCAACATGAGGAAGCATAAATCTTAGGAGACATGAACAAATAACAAGACAAAGGCACCAACAAAGTCTCAACATTCAACAAGTATAAATTATACAGGATATGTCATATTCATAATTCCATTGCAAGTTAGCATACAATTCATGAATGACTTTTGTGATAATTGTTGAATTGTTGAAGAACAAGCATTTGACACTCAAGGCGGAGAGGTGGTGACTGTACAACAACTCAGCCACTAGATCAATGATCCTTTGTCGCCACTATAGAAAACATTTTTTACAACAGTTTATTTTTCCATTTTACAATAGGTGTTAACCATTGTATTAGATCGTGTGGTCTTATGGGGGGTTCTTTATACAACATGTGATGTGCATGTTGTAATATATATATTTTATACAACAGTTGAAACATGTTGTCTTTCAATGTATGGCCCATTGTAATATGGGTGTTTCATACAACATGTGGTGCACCTGTTGTAATATATATTATACAACAGTTGAATCATATTGTCTTTTACTAAACACACCCATTATAATAGGGATGTTTTTCACAACATGTGGTGCACTTTTTGTAAAATATATTATACAATGGTTGAAGCATGTTGTCTTTCACTAAACACACCCGATGTAATATGAGTGTTTTTTACAACATGGAATGCACATTTTGTAATATTTATGTTTGTATAACAGTAATAGTATGTTGTCTTTTGATAATACACCTATTCTAATATGGGTGTTTATGCTATATGTGGGCCGCATGTTGTAATATATGAAAAACCACTAGAGGGGGGGGTGAATAGGGTTTTAAATTAATTTAAAATTTATTTAACTCAAACAACCAACCACAAAAATATTGGACAAGGGGACAAGGATTTAGAGTGATTTAATCTAATCTTATCTTGCATAGGGTTTTCACCCATAATTACATTATTGGTCTTAAACATGAAGAGGTATGTTCTTTTAATTGATATGATATTAACATGAATCTTAATGCAGTAAGTATTAGTAAGATGTTCATGTATAAATACCTCTTAAATATTTTGGTGCTCACATGATAACATATGAAAATATGAACTATAAACATGATTAAAGGAGCAAAACTATATAAATGTAGTATATTGAAACCCAAGGCATTGACCACTTAGTGAATTTAGTAGGAACACACTCTCCTAGGTTCTTGGCTTTAAGGCCTTAATATTTTCCTTTCATAATAACCCAAAACCCTAATCATTACCTTATAAACCCTAATTAGGTTAAGTCTTGAAATCCAAGAAACTAGAGTCAAAATCATGACTCCTAACCTAGTCCATTGGCTAGATCTCAAAAAACTAATCAAAAATCATATATCACTCAAACCCACTAGATATACTAGTAAAAAGATTTTGATCAACTTGTGTCGGCCAATCAGGTCTTAGATAAATCCTTTATCTAAAAATCTGGGCTTGGATAATTGAAAAAAAAAATGAAAAGGCAAAAGTGCTCATATCCCTATTTTTTGACATAAGTGTGACAGGGGGTATTATGGTAATTTGAAGCATATTCAAATTTCCCAAATGTACTCCAAAGGACCTATGTTTAACTATATTAAATGTAACGTACGATTAAACTACATTTCCCTTGGTAGTCTTCCCCTTTTACCCTGACTACTCACCCTCGTAGGCTACCATGGTGCGGGCTTCTCTAGGAAAACTCAAATAGCATGTGCAAAAAGGGTGAAGGGAAGTACATCTTACCTCCCCTTCAGTGGTCTGGGAGTGACGCATCGCAAACACACCAATGAGACGCGCATAAAGTTTGGGCACGACCTTGCCATGAGCGGGAAACAGAGTTGTGATGCTCAAACCCAAAGAGGGATCTAACATTGTAAATAGATGAAACCAGTGATACAAAAATATCCATAAACACCTCGATGTTTCGCATGAAAAATTGAGGAAGGACTCCCTCAAGATAGGTCCCACGATGAGCATCATTGATAGCCAACGGGGGTGCTATAGGTTGGAGCAACCAAGCCCATCACATGAGAAACGGATAAAATAGAAAGGAGGGCACAGGCTAGGTGAAGCTTGCCACGTATCCAATTGCAGGCTAGATGCAACGAGCGGTGTTAGTGTAGGCACTGTTGTCAGCGAGGAGAAGTGAGTCCATGGAGGAGATACATGAAGGATTAACCCAAATTGGTGATGTAAGAATCCTCCCCAACCGTAGAGATGATCCTAGGGCCTTCAAGCACCGTCGCGACCCTCCGTCTGTTGTCAACGTTGGAGAAGAAGAAAGGAGAGGGATTGGGGGTTTTGTGATTCCAGTGATTTAGGGTTAGCTACTATATATATATATATATATATATATATATATATATATATATATATATATAATGTTCATTTTTTGCTCCTAAAGCTTTTTGGATTGAAATACCTCTCCAGTTCGCACTAGGAACTAAGATAATTGAAGATTCTTAGAGGAGACCAGACTTTGCAAGAGTCCAGCAGAGGGCGAGAGGTAGGAGATGAGGTGTTGGCCCTTGGATCCTCATTCAATAGTTGCTATGATTTGCACATAAGTTAACAAATAGAAATGGGCGTGTGACACCAGATTTTGGGTAAAAGATCATCTAAATATGAATATATTAGCATGACATCAAATACATTGGCAAATCTTAGGTAATCAACATGAATAGGTCCCAACTATATAGAAACTTTCAAAAATCGTTTGAGGGGTCAAATAAAGTCAAAAAGCTTTCAAATTTTGACCATGGTTCCCTATTAACCTCTAGTACATTATTATGAGCTGAAATTTTCTAATTTCTAAATAAGAAGCCCTAATTAACTTAATTAGATTTATATCCCCATAAAATCCTATTAAATCATAGGAAAGACATAATCTTGAAAAATTGACCATGATGTTAATCTATCATTCTCTTTCGAACATAAATTTGTTGCATCACTTATTATACCCTAAAAAGGCATAAATAACATCCCAAGGAATTCTAAACCAATAGAGGAGTAAATAGAATATGTGATGATAGGAATTACATACCTAATGAAAATGAGGATGTGCCACATACTCAAGGCATATGAGACATTGGAATGAGTACGTAACATTGTGTAAAGGATAGATCCAATTACTGGGCATATGGAATCTTACCCGTGTGTTCCCATTCTTCACAAGATCTAGGAAATTAACCTCTAGAGATGCTAACCCCACAAGACATGGGTAAGTTTCCACTCTTTGAGTTCTCCATGTTTAACCTTTTCAGCACTTTGTCAATGTATGTGCTCTGGCTTCGGCCAAGAAGCCTTCTGGATCTAAATGTATAGATATTGATTCCTAAGATATAGGATACTTCACATAATTCCTTCATATAGAATGTATTTCCTTGCCAATTTTTTTACAATTTGTGAAGTAGGGATGTCATACCCCATCAATAGTATGTCATCTACATACAATGTGAAGAATACAATCATGCTCCAACTTTCTTGTAGCCAATACATGGTTCATCTTCATTTTAACTAAAGTCAAACTCTTTGACTATTTCATCAAATCAAATATTCGAGCTCTGAGATGCTTACTTCAATCCATTATTGACCTTTGTAGCTTTTAAACTTTATTTGTATCCTTTGGATTTATAAATCCCTCAAGTTGTATCATGTACACATCCTCAACAAGATTCCCATTAAGAAATGTAGTTTTAACATCCATATGCCAAATATAGTAGTCATAATAAGTTGTAATGGCAAGCATGATCGTGATGGACTTAACCATGGCAACTAGAGAAAAGGTTTTGTCACAGTCAACACCTTAAACTTTTGTGAAACCCTTTGCATCCAATCGACCTTTACAGGTTTGTACATTACCATCCATGTTTGTCTTCTTCTTGAAATCTCACTTGCACCCTATGGGTTTTACCCCTTTAGGTGGATCCACTAGGGTCCATACCTTGTTGGTATACATGGATTCCACCTCATATCTTATGGGCTCAAGACATTTCTCAAACTTTTTCCCTTAATAGATTCTAGGTAGGTTGTTGGATCATCATCTATGACCAAGTCATCACCTTCTAGAGACAAGATAACCAAATCTTTAAGGCTCAAGGCATGTCCTACTAGATCTATGAGGTTCTTGTGTTACATGAGGAACTTGAGATTTCACAACAGTTTGTAACTCTCCATGTTCCTCTTGTACCTCAACAAGTTTAATGTTTTCCTATTGATATCGAACCTCTTTGAGTTCTACTTTTCTCCCACTAATTCCTTTGGAAATAAATTCCTTTTCTAGGAATACAACATCCATAACAAAAAACACTTTGTTTTCAATGGAGTATAAAAGTAGTACATTTGGATTCCCTAGCATAGACAACAAAATAACATTTATGTGATTTGGGTTCAAGCTTTTTGAGAAATCGGTTCCTCACATAAGCTTCACATCCCCAAATCTTCATAAAAGACACATTGGGATGATTCCCATACCATATCTCATACAGTGTATTTTAAACCAATTTAGATGGTACACAGTTTAGTGTAAATGCTAGAACTTCTAGATATTGTCCCCAGAACGAAGTTGAAAACCTAAAAAAACTCATATTGACTGCACCATATATAGTAATGTATGGATCCTTTTTTCTAATACACCATTAAGATGTGGTGTTTCAGATGGAGGCCATTATGATATGATACCACGGTCTTACAAAAGGTCCTCAAACTCTTGGCTTAAGTACTCTCCACCTCGATCAAAACAAAGTGCTTTGATACTTTTATCAAGTTGGTTATGCACTTCATTCATGAAATCCTTGAACTTTTCAAGGGTTTCTGACTTACATTTCATCAAGTACAGATAGACACACCTATTGAATTCATCAGTAAAGGTAATGAAGTACTGGTAGCCACTTCTAGCATTTGTTCAAAAAGGACCACATACATCAGTATATACAAATCCTAATAGATCACTCACATTTTCACTATTACTAATGAAAGGTGCCTTAGTCATCTTGGCCAACAAACAAGATTTCCATGTCTCTATTGATTTGAGATCAAAAGAGTCTAGATATCCATCTGTATGGAGTATAGAAATGTGTTTCTCATTGATGTGCCCTAGAAGACAATGCCAAAGGTATGTTTTATTTGAGTTGTTGTGTTTTAATCTGTTGGTATTTACATTGTAAATATTTGTCTGGGCACCACCAAAAAATATTTCATCTTTAGAAATAGAACATTGACCATTCTTTATATGAAATTCAAATCCATTCTTGTCCATACAAACAAAAATGATATTTCTATTAATGGTAGGTACAAAATAGTAGTTCCTAACACTATTACAAGCCCCATGGGAAGAGATAAATGATAGGTTCCAAATGGAATGGTATCAACTCTTTGACCATTAATTTATCAAATAGAATTTAAGTATACAGATTAGGTTATAAACACATTAAAATCATTAAGAATAAATCTAAATCAGTACGTCGTGAGTGACCTAGCAATTTAGTGGACTCGTGAGGATATTGGGAGCATCCTTTCCCAGGGGAAAGGTGGTAGTTGGGGCACCGTATTGGTCTCCCTCTGGGATCTCCTCATCCTATGATCAGTCCATGATGCTGCAAATTTGGGTGACATTTTGAGACATGATGGAGCTTCCATAGTGTTGAGCAGTCGTCAGCTCCCGCCCTCAGTCGGCTTCGATGGCTGAGTGTTGGGGGCGGGCTTTTAGGTTCCCCTGGATAGCCTTCCTAGGTTCATATGATAGCATGACTTATCCGGGAGCCATCTTTGGCCCTTCCAATTCCTTTCTCCCCCTTTCTTTCTTCTATCCTAGTTGTTTAAGGTTTATTTTCACCCTTCTTCTTTATATTCTCGTTATCTTATTCTGCCTTTTTTTCTTTATTTGTGTTGTTTTGTTTCCAGCACAGTTAGTTGACTTGATTCTCAGCACCTTAAGAGTTTGATTTCTCCATCATTAGGATGGTTTCTCCTCCGGATTGTGAGGTGGTCAATGTGAGAACCCATTACGCTAAATGAGATTACTCAAAACACAAAACACAAAACACAATTACTCCTTAATTACACACAAACCCAAAAAATAGGGTAAATTAAAACCGATTTCAACAATTCCCAATTTCTCAGTAACATTATATAAAATCCCATCAACTTGCTTTACTTCACATAATGCTCAATATTCTTTACAATTGCCACATAGCCTTAGCTATGCAAAGGTACACTATCCACATATTCAACATATACAAGCATCAACATTTTGTAGAAAGCTCAATTCAATCAAAACATTGTATACAAACTTTTCATCTAGATCTGAGAGTACAGGGATGATTCTAGGACACACAAGACAACTAAACAACCATCTCTAGGGTTTATTACCTCATATTCTTCTCATTGTCACGATATTATTGTCACTGCTGTCTATCACCTAAAAAAATATGGTGACCCACGAAGTGAGACCCAATCCCAATGAGAGATATAACTCTCTCCAACATATATTGATTACTTCATATTAAACAATAAATAATTGAGCAGTTGGAGTATTTAATAGTCAATTGAGCAGACTGAATAGTTCAAGCATGCTAAACATAATAAGAAAATAAGCTTAGCAACAAGTATGATTATCAATGTATATATAGGTAACAGATAAATCCATTTCTTTTATCATATATCTTCTCAGGTTTCATAAGATTGCATCTAATAACGATCATTATCATTGATCTGACTATCATCATATGCCTTACTAACAACACAAGAAATATAGAAGCATAAGAATCTTTGATATGTCTAGTAGTATGACATGGCTATCAATATTGGCATATTTAATAAAGTGAACTAGTCTATATAATAAGTAGAGCTAACATCATAGCACAACTAACTGCATAAGAATCATTAGCAGTATAAGCATTTCTAATTACATAGGCATGGATAGCAGTATTAGACATTGCTAGAAACATAATATTAAACATCAATGTATGTATATTTGACAACATAAACAAGTTTGCAACATGAGCACATCTACAACACAAGCATATTTATCATCTTTCATTGTACTATATATCATATCTATATAAGAAGATAAAACAAGGGTTATCATCCAATGTGAGGTGTTGTGTATAACCCTAAACAAAATATGCTACATGGTTGTATTACTTGCCATGAGGAATTTGAGGATACTACTCAAAATCCAACTGACCACTACTAAGTCAAAATCAGTGCCATACAAGATCTAGGAAGAGTTAGACTCCTAAGATATTCTCCGCCCCCGGTCAGTATGGGTCCGCCACAGTGACACATAAGGTCAAGTTGCTAGCATCCTAGTCTATCCTCGGTATAGGTCACAACACTAGTGAAAGGAGGTGGGTACGCATACCCTATCATCTGAGGTACAACCATAGTTCTCCTCCAATGTCATCACATATATAATCATCGAGACATGACCGCAACCATTCTTAAACAGAGGGCTAGGTATGACCATAGTCATCCTCCTAAACACTTGGATTTAGGATGACAAGAACCTCACATACTCAATAGTATGCGCTCCGAGTTTCCCTTAGGAATACTCATTTCACCATCTGGCAAGTTCTGACACTTAGATGGATCTATGGCACAGGGCACTACAAGATTAAAATTTAACTTGATTTATTATTTCCAATTGGGTGAATTAAGGCTTAATCACACAAATGGACATACAAACCCTAATTAATTTCTATCAAGTGTATAAGCATTGAAACTTTAGAAAATATAAAACGTTTGAAGTATAGATCTAAATCATATTACCATATTTTATCATCCATTGCATTGTAATGAACCAAATTATCATCATATCATTTCTAGATATCCATTTCTTATCACAAGTTCCAGGCTTTTAGCCCTTATTAGAACATGAAAAGGATTTCACCTCAATCGGGTCTCAACATGCCCAAAGGTCATTTAAAACCATCACATTATTCATAGCAGTGTCATCCTCATCATTCCATGCCTTAAACAAGGCTTAAAAGATCATCAACAATAATGTGTCCATAGATATTATTATGGAAAGTCATTATGATATTCAAATAGAACTACATTGTGGTTTAAACACAAGAAGAGTGTAATTCATTTTCACATTAATCATTCAATAGGGTTGATTTTAACCAATCACCGTCATTTAGTTACATTAAGGTTAGGTATAACAAACTATATCACATTGAAGTTACACGCCCACTTATTATGGTTATTTATCAAATATAACTATCTGAGAGTGAAGGTAAGACAACAAATTAATGATATTTAATCATTGAATTCTCAATACTAGGACCCACATATAATATCATGGGATTCATTCTAATCCATTGGATGTTGAAGCATCCAATCTCATTCATTGGATCGGGTTCATTGTTTCAAAGTTATCAATGAAGTATAGGTTTAACTATTAGATCAATTGAACCAAGGAACTGTTGGTTTAAGGTTTAGTCAAATCTACAACTATATATTTAACTTACCATATGTGGTCATGACCTAATCCACCATTAATTGTCACTGTTGATTGTTAGATCAACATTATATTCATTAAACACCATCGGATATTAAGATAATGTCATCATTGATTGATAACATCATTAGAGAATCAAACCATTGCTCATTGAGATTCCAAGAGAGACTAACACTGACCTTAGGTGTGACGATTAGTTCACATCATCATTCATAACCCTTGGCTACCACCTTCAGTTTTCATGAAGACCACACCATCGAGTCATGTGTTTAGAGGAGAAAATAACCTAGAAACCCTAATATGGATCGTCGGTTGATATGTGGTTAGCACTATAGGTGGTGATGGCAACCTAAACTAATTCATATACTTATTTATGAAGAATGTACACATGATTAAAGGTTCATCTAGAATTGGGAACAAAATAGGAAACACCATAAAAATTGAAATCCCAAATAGGCTTAGCTTCTTAATGCTTAAATCACCATTTTCAAGCAAGAACATGAGCTAACAAGCTTATAGTAACCAATATAAATAGAGTGAGGGATATAAAATTCATCTCTAATGAGAAGAATAGGCTTCTAGAAGCAAGAAACTCGAGCCAAGAAGGTAGAAAACCCAAGAGGAAGCTCTGAACTCGGCCAACTAGGAACTCTTCTTCACAAGGAATCAAAACCCTAGGAGAAGAAGCAAGAAAGATAGGATCTTGATCTCTAAAGCAACTTTTACCATGGACCAATAGATTTTTGACCTAGAGGAATGTTTAAGGAAGGATAAGAGAAAGAAAAATGGAGATGGAAAGAAGAAAACAACTTTCCTTGGTCGAAAACCCTAGAAGATGACCTTAGAAACCCTAGGTAGGGCTTGATGGAGCTCTAAGAGACCTTCTTCTCCAAAAAGAGGTTGTTTTCTACCTTAGACCACTTTATTCTGTAGCCAAACATGGCAAGTTTAGTGCTCTAAGCTAGAGGAAATAGGGGGTGAGCAATGATTTTGATTTGGATATTGGAAGGGGTGTATATAGCTTCATGGATAAGGAAGGGGTTAAGCATGAGGTGCCCATGCATTTTCCATGTGTTCATAGCCTAGAGCTTCTATGTCCATGCAACACCTCCCTCACTTACCACCTACACTTTCTCTCCTTTATCCATACCCTTATCCTTATCTTTATCCTTATCCTTATCTTGACCCTTATCCTTATCATTATGTTTACCATTACTCTTATCCTTATCCAAAAAGGGGGAAACCCCTAAAATGTCCTTGAAGAGGAACACCTCCAAACCAAGACAGCTAGGAGCTCAATAGCCCAAAAAAATCGAGAATGATAAGAAAACCTATAAGGATAATAATACTTGTGACAATATAAAAATAAAACCTCCCAATTGGGTAAATTGTATAAAAGTCCAAAATGTACATAAAATTGCATAACTTGGTCAAACAATGTCCAAATTGGTCTAAATTTGAATTAAGCTTGTCTTATGATTCCAATGCATATCAACATGTTAGATTAAGTTTATAATAATTAAAATATGGTAATTAAGCATTTTCAACCATTTAAGAGAGGTTAGGGGTCTCACATTCAAGATCTAGGTTTCCCCTTATATAATGGCCAGTGATGAGGTCTCCCCTTCTCACTGTATTTTGTGCGCATATTGGGGGAGTGAATTCATTTGTCGAGTTGACTTTATGGAAATGTTAAAATTAAAACTTTTGGATCTATAGTTTCATTTTATGTAGAGTTATTTTGACTAAGAAGATGATCAAGATTGAGGAGAGATTTTATCAAAACGTTCCATGTGTGCGCGTCAACTAGGAATCTGAGCTAAAGCATTCTACTTATTTCCAATCACATCTTTGTGAGATGTTTGTTCTCTTGTTCCTGAGATGGTGTTACCACACACTCATTTGTAGATGTTCTACAACCTTTTTAATATAATGCAATTTGTTTATCCCAAAAAACTAAATCGATATTATCCAGTTCTCCGAGATTTTCCCAAATTGATTTTCTTGATTCTTAGTTAGATATAATTAATATTTCAACATGATTATAGATCTTAAGAGGGATATAAACACTCACCCTAGACACCAATAATCAAAGTAAACATTGTTACTAACCTAAATTTCTACATATCCAACCAACTCCCAAGGATTCAATTCATTCTTTTCTTTTTTGAAATCAAGAACCCTTAGAAAGGAGAATATGAGAGAAAAAAAGTGAAAGGAGGTCATTTAATATCATTTTGAGTCAAATAAGTGGGAGGATGGAATATATACATAATATAGAAGATTCACTATGAAAATATATTTATGTTTGATGAACTAACTTGAATTCGCAAGCTTTTGGAAGATAAAACCTCAAATTAATAGTTTTGACAATTTTCTTCTTCAATACCCTCATCCTCCTACCACCCGAATATTTCATATATCGTATAGGAATGAAATATTATGGGAACTACTAGGGTGTTAGGAAAGAAATAAAGATATATTCAGGTCGTTGTAACAACTAAAAATAAGTCCTTAGTTGCAATTTTTATTTCAACATAATTTGTTGTTGGCCGAGTAGTTCCTAATAAAAAATCTTAGCCGACAAAAGGTTCTAGGGTGATACAAAATACTCCAAGAAATCCAAAAATATAACATGTTATCTTAAATCAAGTATAAAATCCACAAATAGAATCATAAAACAATTAGATAAGCAAATAAATTAAGAAAATTTAAATACCACACATTATAGTTCACCTTGAATACATGGACAATTGAGTTAATCCAAGCTAAATCTTAGCCTACCAACTGACAAAACAACATTCAGAAACTCCAAACATTTTCAATAATATGTATACTTAAGTTATTCAAACTATATCCAAATTTCAAAAAAATAATATGAGTTATAGATATGTCATTTTCTATGCCACTATGTTTATCAAATTTTTTATTCATATGCCATCAAAATCATAATTCTAGATGACTAGGACCATCACTTCACAAGCTCTAATTATATAAAATAAGTGCATAACCAAAGTTTCTCATAGGTTTCAAATATCATAATTATTCTATCATCAGTAATCAAGATTAAATAGTGATCACTCTAGCTAAGTATGTAATCATCCAAGTAACTCTAATCAGCTAGCTAAGTGAAATCTGATCATTACAAATTCTCCTCAAAATTGTGTGTTTCTTCTGAAAATCCAAGAAAAAGTATGCAAGAAGATCATATAATCAAATCATACATCTCTCCCAATGTCTTGTGAGTAAGTGTTTCAATTTATTGTTCTTTAATATTACAACATTTTCTTGTTTATGCAATCTTTTATTAAATTCTGAATTTACTATTATTAGATGGCTAGTTCATCCCATATCATCATGTTGGGTTTTGTGGAGAAAACATGCATGGCGGAAGCAACAAAAATCCACGCAACCTGAAATAGGATCTCGTCGACAACAGCGTATTCGGAAAGGAGTGTTTGCGGGATATACCTTATCGCATAGCAAGTCCGGCGATGTCCCGCTGCACAAGGTCTGCAACGACGCTGGCCTACACAGACGGATCTTCTCTCCTATTCGCTGTTGCAGGAAGATTCGGCGGCGCTCCTTTCGTGCGATGATGTACGCCGCTGGTAACACACACAGATGGTCATTGATGTACTCCGAACGTAGGCATCTCAGCGTCTGCGTCTCTACTTCATCCACGCGGATGGACTAGAACTCCATATCACACTTCCTAACTGGTGGGAAGGAGTTGTGTCTGTGTGGTGGCGTGCTAGCGGCACGTTGCTCTCCTTTCTCTCCTAAGGATGGTGACGGCTAGGGTTTAAGTACGTGAGCATAAACTGAAAAGCCTCTCTCAATATCTTATATAGATATCGGCCGTAAACCTCTTTTAAATAGGATACGAAGGGAAGTAGGGTTTCCTAAACCCATCGGTAAATAGAAACGTTACGTTAATTAAAACGCTCGTGGATTAATTAGAATATTTTGGAATTCATTAATTAACCAAATAATCACATTAATTGATTAATTAATAACTGACTCCATGCAATCACTTGGGATGCCTCTATGGGCATATATACCAACAGACTCCCACTTGCACTTAGAGCCAGTCACTCCAATATTATTCTAATCGATTACATAAACATTTTAGTAATCAATGTGATTCAGAGCCATTCCAATCAAATCCACAATTATACTCCTATTCCAACACATCCTATGTGTGTGACCCTGTAGGCTCCAAATTACGTTGGCAGTGATATCCATAATCATATTATGATTTTACAAGAAATGATTGGTATCTAGCAAGACTTCATTACCACCCAAGTATTTGGAGAAGTCGGAGAACAACTTAACCTATTATTCATGACCGGTGTTACAGTGATTGTATAGTTCCTTTGTCGCTGATATCCGAATTGAACTCGAGTCATGGAATTTTTATCCTCTTCAACATTCAATCCATGTTCCTTGAACTAGGGCAGACTGTCTGAGATATATGTAAACTCAATATCACATATTAAGTCACATCAGCATGGCCATGCATTTCTCGGTCTCGCTTATCAAGTGGCCAAAATATCAAACTCCCGTAGGAAGGAAAAATTCCATCTACATCACTCACAGTCATCCCCATGTGTCACAGTGCACCCAAGCACAATCTTTATGGCAATCCTTATTCAGGACCATGGTGGATGATGTCAAAGTACACTGAATGATATGTGATAAGTGCAGTGACTTCAGGTCTAAGAACCACAATCACCACCATCATTATGAGATATGACTAACTACCAATCATGGTATCCATGTGTCACTCTCAAGATGGGTCTATCTGATACACTGTTCTCTAACAAGTATCTATGTATTTGGTTTGATATCTCCATATCATGGATAATGAGATTCTTCCATCAACCAACATACATTCTAATCTTATGTGTTATTGATTTGTATGGATATTTCCATAATAACAACCGATTAGGGACAAAACAAGAATACATACTCTTAGTATACATATGATCTCACTGTTCAGGTCATCAACCCGAAGACATATGTCATTGAGTATATTATTCTATAGACATCTATAAGTTTTATGGTCATCTCACAATATAAAACACAAACATATAGATTGGAAACTTGCCTTTATTGATATGATCAATGTATTATTACAAATCGTTTACATAGTATCCCATTACAATCATCAAATGATAGTCTTCATGAGCATACATACCAACAGATTCCCACTTGCACTTATACCCAATAACTCATGAATCTCAATCCAAGTGATCGAACATGTCTGTCATGTTTCTTCTGTGAAAGTGCTTTTGTGAGCGGGTCAGCCACATTGCTTTCTGTAGGTACTCTACAAATCTTCACATCTCCTCGTTGTATGATCTCTCGTATGAGATGGAACCGTCATAGAATATGTTTGGAATGTTGGTGCGATCTTGGTTCTTTAGCTTGTGTAATTTCTCCGTTGTTGTCGCAAAACAACTCAATTGCATCACCAGCGCTTGATCCACACAACTTCCTTTGCAGCATTAGATGCAGCAATATATTCAGCCTCTGTTGTAGAATCCGTAACTGTCTCTTGCTTGGAACTCTTCCAGCTCACAGCTCCGTTGTTCAGGAAAAACACAAATTCAGATTGCGATTTGTAGTCATCTTTGTCAGTTTGGAAGCTAGCATCGGTGTGACCCTTTACCACGAGCTCTTCCTCACCGCCGTATACCAAGAATTGATCCTTAGTCCTTCTCAAGTACTTTAGGATGTTCTTTACAATTGTCCAGTGACATTCACCTGGATCTGACTGATACCGTCTCGTTATGCTAAAAGCATATGACACATCAGGACGAGTACATAACATCGGGTACATGATAGATCCAATTGTTGATGCATATGGAATCTTACTCATGCGTGCCTGTTCATCACATGAACTAGGACATTGGGCTTTAGAGATCGTAATGCCATGGGACATGGGCAAGTTACCTCTCTTAGAACCCTCCATGCTAAACCTCTTTAGCACCTTGTCAATGTATGTGCTCTGGCTTAGGCCCAGAAGCCTTCTAGATCTATCTCTATAGATCTTGATCTCTATTATATAGGATGCTTAGCCTAAATCCTTCATAGAGAAGGTCTTCCCTAGCCAACCTTTTATTGTCTGAAGAGTAGGGATGTCATTTCCCATCAATAGTATGTCATCCACATACAATATGAGAAATACAATTGTGCTCCCACTAACCCTTTTGTAAACACAAGGTTCATCTTCATTTTGACTAAAGCCAAACTTTTTTACTACTTCATAAAAACGTAGATTCCATCTCTGAGATGCTTGCTTCAATCCATAGATTGACCTTTGTAGCTTATAGACTTTATTGGCTTCCTTTGGATCGATAAAACCCTCAGGTTGTGTCATGTACACATCCTCGAGTAAATTCCCATTAAGGAATGATGTTTTAACATCCATCTGCCAAATCTCATAGTCATGATAAGTTTCAATGGCAAGCATGATCCTGATGGATTTAACCATGGCAACTGGTGAGAAGGTCTCGTCATAATCAACACCTTGAATTTGACAGAATCCTTTCGCAACCAATCTACCTTTATAGGTTTGTACATTTCCATCCATGTCAGTCTTCTTTTTGAAGACCCACTTGCACCCTATGGGTTTTACCCCTTCGGGTGGATCCACCAAGGTCCATACCTTGTTGGTGTACATGGATTCCATCTCATATCTCATGGCTTCGAGCCATTTCTCAGATTCGGGTCCCTTGGTAGCTTCTAGATAGGAAGTTGGCTCATATGCTATGCCCAATTCATCACTGTCTTGAGTCACGAGGAATCCAAATCTCTCAGGCTCAAGTCGTGTCCTACTAGACCTATAAGGTTCATGTGTTACATTTGGAACTTGAAATTCCACAACAACTTGTGAGTCTTCATGTTCCTTATGTACCTCCTCAGGTTCTCTTCTTTCTTATTGGTCTCAAACATCTTCAAGCTCTACATTACTCCCACAAATTCCTTTGGAAATAAATTCTTTTTCAAGAAATACAACAGTCCTAGCAACAAACACTTTGTTGTCAGTTGGTGTGTAGAAGTAGTATCCCCGAGTTTCCTTGGGGTATCCAACAAAATAGCATTTTTTTATTTGGGTCCAAGCTTTTCAGGAAATTGTTTCCTAACATAAGCTTCACATCCCCAAATCTTTAACATAGACAAATGATTCCCATTCCATATCTCATATGGTGTCTTTTGAACCGATTTGGAAGGTACACGGTTAAGTGTAAACACTGCAGTTTCAAGAGCATATCCCCAGAACGATATTGGAAGTTCGACTGAACTCATCATTGATCATACCATGTCTAATAATGTATGATTCCTTCTTTCTGACACACCATTATGTTGTGGTGTACCAGGTGGAGTCCATTGTGATACAATACCACAGTCTCTCAGAAGGTCTTCAAACTCTTGGCTTAAGTATTCGCCACCTCGATCTGAACGGAGTGCTTTAATACTCTTACCAAGTTTCTTCTCTACTTCATTCATGAAAGTCTCAAACATTTCAAGAGTTTCTGACTCGTGTTTCATAAGATATACATAGCCATACCTACTGAGGTCATCAGTGAAGGTAATGAAGTATTGATAGCCTCCTCTAGCATTTGATCTAAAAGGTCCACATACATCAGTATGTATGAGCCCTAGTAGATCACTGGCTCTCTCACTGTGTCCAGTGAAAGGAGTCTTGGTCATCTTCCCTAATAAACATGCCTCACATGTCTCTAATGATTCAAAATCAAGAGAGTCTAGATAACCATCCTTATGGAGTCTAGATATGTGCTTCTCATTTATGTGCCCAAGACGACAATGCCATAAGAATGTTTTGTTTGGGTTGTCAAGTTTTAACCTTTTAGTATTTACATTGTATATGCTAGTCTCAAGTTCTAACAAGTAGATACCATAAGACATAGGGGCATTGCCATAAAAGATATCATCTTTAGAAATAGAAATAATTCCATTCTTAATGTAAAATTCAAATCCAATCTTGTCCATACAAGATATAGAAATAATATTTCTATTAATGGCAGGTACATAATAGCAATTCTCTAATTCTATTACAAGGCCCGTAGGCAAAGATAAACTAATAACTCCAACTGCGGTGGCAGCAACTCTTGCTCCATTAGCAACCCATAGCTCGACTTGGCTCTTTCGTAAAGGCTTACTTCTTATCAGATCCTGCATATTAGAACATATGTGAGATCCACATTTGGTATCCAATACCCATGATGAATAAGTATTTAAGTTTATCTCAATAATGTATATACCTGAAGTGGAGATCTCTATCCCCTACTTCTTCTTCCTCAGTTCCTCCAGGTAGAGAGGACAGTTTCTTTTCCAATGTCCAACCTGGTGACAATGGTGACAACTGCCTTCTTTGGAAATCCCACCTTTAGCTTTGAGCGCGGATGACTTTGGCTTCTTCCCAGCTTTAGAACTTTTCTTAGCCTTGCCTTTGCCTTTTAACTTTCCCTTTGTCTTTTTTATCATCATCACAGACTTGGGCTTGTCTTTCTTCATCTGTGCTTCAGCTGTCCTCAACATGCCCAACAATTTTGACAACGACTTGTAAAAATTGTTCATGTTGTAGTTCATGACAAAATGACTATATGATTCAGGAAACGATTGTAGAATCACATAAGTGGCCAACTCTTGACCAAGGGGAAATCCCAGCTTGGATAGGCTTTCCACGTACCCAATTAAAGTGAGTATATGGGTGCCAACTGAGTCTCCCTCTTTCATCTTGCTTTTGAACAAAGCCTTTAAGACATCATATCTCTCCTGTCTTGCTTGATGTTGATACATATTCTTGAGATGTGTTACCATCTCCATGACATTCATGTTCTCATGCTGCTCTTGCAACTCATAGTTCATTGATCACAACATCAGGCACTTGACATCCACATCATCATCAAGGTGCTTCTTGTAAGCATCCTTTTCAGCTTTGGGTGCATTTACAACGGGTTTTGTTGGCTCTGGTGTTTCAAGGACATAGAGCTTACGCTCATGTGTGAGAACAATTCTCAGCGTCCTAAACCAGTTTTGAAAGTTGGTTCTGGTAAGTTTGTCCTTCTCAAGGACCGATCGTAACGAGAAAGTATGAGTGTTTTTTGCCATTTGATTTCTACAAAAGAAAAATTTGCATTTAGTCCAAAACATTTTGACTTGTAAAGATTTGATAAACGAGATTAATTAGGCCTTTAATTAATTACACTCCTACTATTTTATTCAAATTGATAGCCCTCACTATCAACTCGGAAGATTGCAATGCACAACCTTCTAGTGAGCCAAGACCCAAAATAATTGGATCAATTCCCATCCAACGTCGGCGTCAAAGACCAAATACTAAGGTAGGCAAATCTTGCCAATTACATCATATGCAACTCTTGGATAGATGATCATGCACAACTCCTTGCCATGATGCATTTGTGTGCCTCTAGGTACTTGATCCTATAAAGGTTCCCTAGTTAAGTCCAACCCATAAGCCAACACGGTGAGTGTGCACCCTGCGGAGGTAGACCCACACACCCACCATCACACTTCCACGAGATAGACAGTGTACCACGCGGAGGTGTGCCCACACATAGTCGATCAAGCTTTTCATGTGTGTTGCTTTATGGAAGGAAACTACAACTTAATATTATTAATTGAGGGGTTTTATTAATACATATACTTATCCAAACACCACATACTTATAGTATGTATCATATACTACTATATTCTCAACCACAAACGATAGACATGTAATCATAAACACAAATACATCGGTTATGGCCATACTATTGTAATCCTTTGGAGCAACAAAGGATTACGGTCCACCTATGGTATTATGCATCTCATGCAACACCTGTGAATCAACCTGTAAGCCTGTAATGATCAACATTACAATGAACAACTTCATGGATGCTTCGTGAGGTTGGAACTTCAAGTTGCTTCTTGGAATTGGATCTTCTTGTTGCTTCTCCATGGACGCTCCTTGGAGTTGGATCTTCAGGTGGCTTCTTGGAATTAGATCTTCATGGTGCTTCTCCATGGACACTCCTTGGATTTGGATCTTCAAGTGGCCTCCTTACATCAAGTTTAAAAAGAATAAAACTAATCCTATCTCTATTACAACATATGAGTACAAATATAAAAGAAAATAATTAATTACACTTTGAAATAAGAGATGAGGCTCGGTATGCAAGCCGAATACTTCATACAAAGGATCCATATGCAACCATTATACATCCATAGCATTCACAAACAAATATATCCACAATATTGACATCCACATTCATTCACAACATTCACAAAAGGGGATACTAGGCCATAACAATGCATGCCATCACCACATAAAACAAATTTTTAATGGTGACGTGTATGTTATCATAGGTATATCTACATATACGTATATACATATTAAAATTGTAGTACTTTTAATGTGGTACATTCTCCATTAAATAAATTTTTAACTCCCACACAGACTATGCGGAGTACACAGGGGAAGCGCCCCTGTGCGGGGAATTTTACTTCCATGCACTTAGGAAATCAATATTTTCCATAGTCGACCCCATCCAAAACGTCAAAAATAGAAGCCTACGACATATGTGGAATTAGGTTTAGATTTGCACATTAGCAGTTTTAATTCGCATCGTATGCAACATAAAAATAGTATACAGTGATCCGATCATATCTAAACGAATCCAAATACACCGTAGATCGACGTTGCTCTGATACCACTGTTGGGTTTTGTGGAGAAAACATGCGCGGCAGAAGCAACAAAAATCCACATAACCCAAAATAGGATCTCGTCAAAAACAGCGTATTCAGAAAGGACTGTTTGTGGGATATACCTTATCGCGGAGCAAGTCTGGCGATGTCCCAATGCATAAGGTGTGCAACAACGCTGGCCTACACAGACGGATCTTCTCTCCTATTCACTGTCGCAGGACGATCCGACAGTGCTCCTTTCGTGTGATGATGTACGCCGCTCGTAACGCGCATAGATGGTCGTTGATGTCCTCTAAACGCAGGCGTCTCAACCTATGCGTCTCTACTTCGTCCACGCGGATGGACTGGAACTCCACGTCGTGCTTCCTAAGCCAGCGGGAAGGAGTTGTGTCTGTGTGGCAGCGTGCTAGCGGCACATTGCTCTCCTTTCTCTCCTAAGGATAGTGACGGCTAGGGTTTACGTACGTGAGCGTAAACTGAAAAGCCTCTCTCAACATCTTATATAGATATCGGATGTAAACCTCCTTTAAATAGGATACAAAGGGAAATAGGGTTTCCTAAACCCATCGGTAAACAGAAATGTTGCATTAATTAAAATGTTCATGGATTAATTAGAATATTCTAGAATTCATTAATTAACCAAATAATCACATTAATTGATCTGACTCCATGCAATCACTTGGGATGGCTCTATGGGCATATATACCAACACATCATGATGTCCCTATTGACTATTACACAAATTTATTTCAAATCTTGTTAACAGATCACTATCAAGATGTGATTCACATAACCTTTAATTCTTTTAAATTTTGATTATGCATTTCATGCATCAAGATTATAATTTTTTCTATATTATTATCCATGTCCAACAATTCTCTGCAGAAAGATAAATTATTTTAGTTGAATTCTATCACACCCTAAATTTTTTAGACATAGCAAATACAAGATTAAGTTTTTGATGAAAATAATATAGGATTAATTTATGTGTTTATAATAAGATTCTATCCAATTTTATGTTATTTTGATATAAAAGAAATATATATATATATATATATACATAGAATAGGGTGTTTTGTGCAATTTGGTCATCTTTGACGTTTGATAAGCATTGCATGTAAATTTGAGAATGTTCTTATGTTTTTAAGACTGAGTAAGACAACGATTCAACTTTAGTAAAATTTGAGGTATATATATTAACTTTGACCACGTAATCATAATCACCTGAATTAGTGGTAAGTGGGTTTTTAATTGAAATTTTTGAAGTGAATTAGGGTATGAGAAATTGATTTGGATCGAAATAATTTTATGCAGAGAAATAATGTATAATCTTACCTCAAATTTTAGAGTTAATCTTATGAGAGAAGTGGCCTATGGAGATTTAAGAGTAAATAAATTTTATAGACAAGAATGAGTTTCTAACTTCTTAAATGACCCAAAACAAGTTGGATCAGTGATAAACTATTCTTTTATGGTTAGAATTGAATATAAGAAAAAAGAACTAGGGACATCTTCGCCTCTTTCCTAGGGTAATAGGGAAACTCACAGGGGAAAATATGAGATCTTTTCACATTTTGGTTAAGATAGTCCTCTATCCATGTTGACTTGAAATGGAGAGTCTAAGACAGTATAGGAATCCTAATCCCTTATTGGCTTCAAGAAGAAAGGGTGAAAGTGGACTCTGTACTTTGAAGAACCTATGCCTATAAATAACGTTGACTAGGCCTCAATAATGGTTGCCATGCAGATTAGGGAGTTTGAGGATAGGTGGTGAGGAACTATTTTCTATAAAGTTTTTCCTACAGATCTTCAGATTAGTTGCACATGTTAGTTTGATCTGATTGTTAGACATAGTTAGTATCCACGAGAAGGTCATACTTTGAAGGTTCATGTGAGACTTTATGATAGCCATCAAGAGTTAGGGTATGTAAGGTATGAGAAACCCTAAGTAGGTAGCATCCTATAGTTTGACTGAATTTTGAGGAAGAAATTCCTAAAAAGGTGGGTAGTATTGTCACACCCTAATTTTTTTAGACCTAGTTAATACAAGATTAAATTTTTGATGAAAATAATATAGGATTAGTTTATGTGTTTACAATAAGGTTCTATCCAATTTTACGTTATTTTGATTTATATATATATATATATATATATATATATATAGAGAGAGAGAGAGAGAGAGAGAGAGAATAAGGTGTTTCATGCAATTTGGTCATCTTTGATGTTTAATAAGCATTGCATGTAATTTGAGAATGTTTTTCTGTTTTTGAGACTGAGTAAGACAACGGTTCAACTTTAGTAAAAATTGAGGTAAATATATTAACTTGGACCATGTAATCATAATCATCTGAATTAGAGGTAGTTGGGTTTTTAATTGAAATTTTGGAAATGAATTAGGGTATGAGAAATTGATTTGGGTCCAAATAATTTTAAGAAGAGTAGTAATGTATAATCTTACCTCAAAATTTAGGGTTAATCTTATGAGAGAAGTGGCCTATGGAGATTTAAGAGTAAATAAATTTTATAGAGAGGAATGGGTTTCTAACTTGTTAAATGACCCAAAACAAGTTGGATCGGCGATAGACTATTCTTTTAGTATTAGAATTGAATATAAAAAAAACTAGGGACATAGTTGCCTCTTTCCTAGCGTAAGAGGGAGACTTACAGGGGAAAAGATGAGATCAGTTCACATTTCAGTTAAGATAGTCCTCTTTCCATGTTGAATTGAGACAAAGAATCCAAGACAGTCTAGGAATCCCAATCCCTTATTGGCTTCGAGAAGAAAGGATGAAAGTGGACTTTGTATACGACGTGTTTGGTTCGCGGTACATATGAAGGGATAGGACTCAAAATCCTATTTGCAATCTAATCCAGTGTTTGGTTACACAAAACTTATAGTTGGATGGTACACAGACCGTAAACGAATCCCAACCAGTTGGGACTCCCCAGTTCTGGACCCCCTAGGTACTGGAGTGGTATATAATTTATATTGTCAACACTCTATAACTAGTTCCCGACTCCTGTGCGAAACCACCGCTCCAACTCGAATACCCTTTTATCTGTGGTGTCTTCTGTCTTCCTCATCGACAGTTTCGGTTTCCGTGGTGTCTTCCGTCTTCCCTATCCATGGCGTCTCTGCCTCCCTGAAGTATGGTTCTGACGGCAAAGCCCCTTCTTATATCTTCACATCTATACATACTCCTTCACGTTACATTCTTCCTTTATTTTTCTTTTGGCAAAAAAACCAAAATGGCACATTTGCCATTTTTTATTCCCTAAATGGCATGTTCTTGAACTTATTGCCCAAAATGGCACATTTGCAGGCCAATGCGTCCCCTGTTGGGACGCATTGCCCCCACAAGAGGGCAATGCGTCCCGCAGCCGGACGTATTGTTTTTTTTATTTTATTTTTTTTATTTTTTTTAATTATGATACCATGTATACCATGTATATTATATATACATATATATGTTAAATTGCTAAATTAATATAATCTAAATTAACTTATATATAATTAGCCATATATTTAAAATAATATCTGAAGATAATAAAATAATAACAGAATATTATATTTATCAAAACATAATATTTATAAATGTAGATAAAAATATTCAAAATTAATAGGTATAATACTAAAATTATATAATAAAGTTTAAAATTATAAAAATAAAGAAAATATATACATGTATTTATTTGTAAATTTAGAAGAAAAAAACTAATATAGCAATAAAAATAAGAAAATACTAATATCAAAAATAAGAAAATTGTAACATCCCTGACCTGAGTTACAACCTAACCCTAGAAGTTTTTCCTAAATATGTAATTAAACACTTGTAATTATCTTTTAGCAGGTAATAAAAGCTCCTAAGGAACATATGTTTCCATTCCTGTCCCCTAGGAACAATGTTGTAATATTGTTTTGCAATGCAGGGACCTATGTGCAATTATCCAGTTAAGAGGTTTAACTTGCAGAGTTCACAGGTTAAGATGTACCCTTGATGATGAAACATCATAAGAGTGAATCTGATGAGGCATGATGGATTTTTCAAGCTTGGGCATTCAGATGCAGCTTGAGGAATGATCCTGGTGCTTAAAAACCCTAATTTGGAGTAAAGTGCAATTTACCCAAATTATGGGTGAAACTTGTAAAGTACACCTTCTAGAGAATTTTATATGACTCTTGGCATCATTTAGAGTAGAAATGATGAAAGAGATGCACCAATAAATAATTAGATAAGAAAAGTAATCTTTGTGCATAAAATTCACCATGTATGTGTATGAAGACCTTCATATGTGTACCCTAGTTGAAAGTTGATCTTTTCTACCCTTAAATCTTGAGCTTTGATGAACTTGGTTTAAGTTTAGATGGCTTGGACGTGCCTAAGAAGCAAGGAGGGATTTAGATGAAAATCCCATGCTTTAGA
This sequence comes from Alisma plantago-aquatica, assembly GCA_963693085.1. Lineage (NCBI taxonomy): Eukaryota > Viridiplantae > Streptophyta > Magnoliopsida > Alismatales > Alismataceae > Alisma > Alisma plantago-aquatica. Next base: position 368,793,702 of record OY856410.1, on the reverse strand, counting down.
GGTCCTTATGGTGTAAAATGGCCTAAAGTATATAAGCCCTTTTTCCTTGTAAACCAAGTGAACGATCCTTCATTTCTCTTCACTTCTCTTCTTTCTCAAAACGTCTAAGGCAAGCTCTAGATCTCAGGGAGGCGACCAAGTAGTTCTAAGGTGAGAAGAACCATCTTCAAGCTCAGATTCTTGGGTGAATTCATCATGCAAGCTTGGTTTTGTGGATAACTCACTTAGTTTTCTTGTTCTAGCCATCCATTTCTACCTTTCTTTGGAGGAATCACACTTGACCAAGTTGTGGAGTTCAATAAGCCATTAGAGGCTTGAAGCCTGGAAGCTTGGAGCTCCAAGAACATCGTTTAAGGCGGGTTTTATAATTCTAAACTCTACACTTTATATGCATGTTTTGTTCTTGCAATTCTAGTACTTAGTTCTTCTTCTACCTCCCTTCTTCCTTGCACTTTGCAAGTAAAACGGTGGAATAACCGACCTTGATAGAGGATGAAGAAGGTGGGCGTGATTACCAAAGTTACTTTATCAAACGGTCATGTTTCCCCCCCTCTGACCAGACCGTTTGAAGGGCAAACGGGATCACATGGTCGGTTGGAGCAAACGGGTTCAACCCGTTTGAGGGCGTTGACCAAGCGTTGACCGTTTGGGATTCCTGTTCATAATCATGTAGACTAATGACCCACCAAATTTGAGGGGTTAACTCCAAAGGTATCGTAGGTTGAAGGCCAATCTATTAGGCAATCGAATTGAATTAAGTGCTGATTTTTCCAAACTGATTAACTTGAACTTTTTGGGCAAACGGGTTCAACCTGTTTGAGTGAGTTGACCAAGTGTTGACCGTTTGAGATTCCTGTTCATTATATGTTGAATTTCATTCCTGCAAAGAATCAAAGTTAAATTCTTAACCAATTGAGAGTTGAAGGAACTTCAACATCCTAACCCTAATCGGGCTGAAATTGATGTTTTCATATATAGATTTTGTTGAGTTTTGGGTTGAAGGACCCAAACGGTCTCAAGATCGTTTGGGGGTTCCTCCAAATGGTCTCAAGACCGTTTGGGAACAACTCAAGACCGTTTGAAGGTCTAAAGTTGAGGTAATTGGATGGGTTGAGGGTCCAATTGTAATAAGTTGTTGAATCGATAAAAATGCTGATTTTAGACCTAATTCAAGTTCAACCCTAATCCAACCGACTTGGTTTTTGGTCAAACCTTGGGCAAACGGTATCAAGATCGTTTGGAGGTCATCCAAACGATCTCAAGACCGTTTGGGCCAAGTTTGGGCCCAATTGGAGTTCAATTGATAGGTTCAACCTTGATTTGATTCACATTGTTGAAAATTGATGATTAGCCGATTGGAAACCTTAATTGAGTTAGACTTAACTCTAATTGGCTTCCAATTGAAGGTCAAATTGGTGTCCAATTGTTTGAGGCTCATCTTAATTGACTCAATTTGTAAGTGGTTAACATGGCTTGGGCCAATTGAAGGCTTCAACAAAGGATATCCTATTCTATCATAACCTTTATGTCACCTTTCATGACCACACTCGTTTAGGCTCAAATGGGTTGACACTTGTTTAGGCTCAAATGGGTGGACACTCGTTTAGGCTCAAATGGGTTGACACTCTTTTAGGCTCAAACGGGTCCACACTCATTTAGGCTCAAATGGGTTCACACCCGTTTCAACTCAAACGAGTCCACACCCGTTTCAATTCAAATGGGTTCACACCCGTTTCAACTCAAACGAGTCCACACCCGTTTCAACTCAAACGAGTCCACACCCGTTTCAATTCAAAAGGGTTCACACCCGTTTCAACTCAAACGAGTCCACACCCGTTTCAACTCACATGGGTTCACACTCGTTTCAATTCAAATGGGTTCACACCCGTTTCAACCAAACGAGTCCACACCCGTTTCGATCCAAATGGGTTCACACCCGTTTCAACTCAAACGAGTCCACACCCGTTTCAATTCAAATGGGTTAACACTCGTTTCAACTTAAATGGGTTCAATTGAGTGATACCTTGTTATATCAAACCCTAATCACATGATGGTGATGTGTTGACTTGTGTTAGTCAATGAGGACTTAACCCAACCTAATCTAGAGTGGTGTAATCACCATCTACTAGTTAGAGGAGAGAGAAGGTACCAATTATGGTGGAAACTCAAGTAAAATACCTTCAATATACATGAATGTGCATGAATAGGGTATGATCCACTATGTGAAATCATGGAAACCCTAACTATGATAATTGATGAATCTTAACCTAACCTGAGAGCACCAAAGGTGATGTTTTCTCATACATGATGATGATATGAGTTCAATTCATGTAATGTGAGTAGTAAACCCTAACTTTAAGGGTGATGACATGTAATGTGAATAGTAAACCCTAATTCAAGGGTGATGACATGTAATGTGAATAGTAAACCCTAATTCAAGGGTGATGACATGTAATGTGAATAGTAAACCCTGATTCCAGGGTGAGGACATGTAATGTGTGCCTTCAAACACTATTTGATGAAAACCAGGGAAACCTAGCTCTTGTAAGAGTAGGGAGATACAACTTCTTTAAATGAGTTATTTATTGTTATCAGTTGAATTGACCATGTAGGTTCCTATATGAGGATGATCATATCCAGGTATGGATGATGATGCTATATTCATTGAAAGCATGTTGTTAGCTTTATGAATAGTGATATATCCTGGTGCCTTATTAGTGGCATCTTATGAGATTGATGGGCTGTGAGAGCCATGAGTACCATCAAGGTCATGCTTAACAGATGACTTGTGATGAGAGAATTGAGAAATGATAATTGATGTAAGTTAGACTTGTTACATTTAGTATCCTTCTTTCTTAGTTGCTATGCTAATGTTTAATATTCAAGAACATGTATGTTATCTGATAAGTGATAACTTATGAGTTTGATAGGTTGAATAAGTCATGAGTAATATGTGTTGATGTTCATCAAAGGTCATATTATTTAGATGACCAGATAAAATAACATGTTGTTGGTAATAAATGTTATAATTAGTCTAGGGGTTTGGACTCTCACTTTCCGGATTCTTAGTGATAAGATGTTTAGGGATTGATATCCCTATGTTAAATTATGAAATGTGATCCTGATATAGAGTGTTACTATGTGAAGTTCTATTACAAGATAATCCTATGAAAGGCTTAACTGCAAACTTATGGGTGATGAATGTAAATAATCCTTGTGTCACTTGAGTAGGGTTAAGTATGATTTCATGTGTACTAATCATACAATTATGTTGTGGATTTGGAATCCTAAGACCTTGTAGGAAAGGGTATGGCTACAGGCCATGATATCCCTTATTATAATGCCAGGTGATGGATATATGATATAAGCCTGAAGAGAGCCAGTGTGGTGATGATGGATTTATGATAAATAGATGTTATACATGTCCTTTTATTTCTAAAAGAAAAGTGATATGTGGGTTTATCTTAGTGATTTTTTACTTCTAGTAGGAGGAATAGATTACAATTTGTGAAACATTGTTCTAACTACTCCAAAAATATATATGACTTCTTTGTGTACTGTTATTCTCTTATTCTGTAATAATCATGTTTCTGGCGAAGGGTTATAACTCCCACTGGGACAATTATTTAAAATTGTCTCACCCCGTAGATTTCAACTTTTTAGGTGGTCGCCAAGGACGAAAGGACCAATCTCCAGGTGACCAGTATCAGCAGCAGCAGCACCCGGAGCAGTAGTAAATCTCAGGTGGAGATTCAGACTGCTGAGTTATATAGATAGATAGTCAGTCCTATGCGTCATCTGTACTCTCAGGTCCTTAGAGTCATGGTCTGAGTTTTGATTCGTCTCTTGAGATTTTGTAGCATGCTGTGTATAATTACTCAAGAAGTAATTAATAGAGATGTAAACAGTTTATCTTGAATCTATGAAAGGAGTTTTTATGGTTTCAATGTCTTATCTCGAAAAGTTTTATTTTCTGCCGATTTTTGGTATTCCGCTGCTAAACGAATCGATTCCGCTATGTTTACTTCGAAGTTCATGTGTTCATCTCGGACTTTGGAGATCAGAGCCCACAAAAATAAGAAAATACTAATATAGCAAAATAATATATATATATATATGTATATATATCTGTATATGTATATATATGTATATATGTATATATATATGTATGTATATATATATGTATATATATTAATATTTGTATATATATTTGTATATATATATATATATTTGTATATATTTGTATATATATGTTATATATATTTGTATATATTTGTATAAATATTTGTATATATATTTGTATATATATATATATATATAAATATATATATATATATATATATATATATATATATTTGTATATATATTTGTATATATTTGTACATATATATATATATATTATTTTGCTATATTAGTATTTTCTTATTTTTATTACTATATTAGATTTTTTCTTCTAACTTTACAAATAAATACATGTATATATTTTCTTTATTTTTATAATTTTAAACTTTATTATATAATTTTGGCGTTATATCTATTAATTTTGAATATTTTTATCTACATTTATAAATATTATGTTTTGATAAATATATATGTATATGTATATAATATATATTATAATATATATATATATTATATGTACATATATATATGTACATGTACATATAATATATATATATTATGTATATATTATGTATATATATTATGTATATATCTGTATATATATTATGTATATATATATATTATGTATATATATGTATATGTACATATATATATTACGTATATATATTATGTACATATATATTATGTATATATATATATATTATGTATGTATATATATTATGTATATATATTATGTATGTATATATATATTAAGTGTATATATATATATTATGTATATTATATATATATATATTATTTTTCTATATTAGTATTTTCTTATTTTCTTATTTTTGATATTAGTATTTTCTTATTTTTATTGCTATATTAGTTTTTTTCTTCTAAGTTTACAAATAAATACATGTATATATTTTCTTTATTTTTATAATTTTAAACTTTATTATATAATTTTAGTATTATATATATTAATTTTGAATATTTTTATCTACATTTATAAATATTATGTTTTGATAAATATAATATTCTGCTATTATTTTATTATCTTCAGATATTATTTTAAATATATGGTAATTGTATATATGTTAATTTAGATTATATTAATTTAGCAATTTAACATATATATGAATATATAATATACATGGTATACATGGTATCATAATTAAAAAAAATTAAAAAATAAATAAAAAAAGCAATACGTCCGGCTGCGGGACGCATTGGCCTGCAAATGTGCCATTTTGGGCAATAAGTTCAAGAATGTGTCATTTAGGGGCACGGATTTGCTGGTCCTGCCCGCTACAGGGAGCACGCTGCTCCTTGTTTGCGCGGGCGCCGCGTGTGCATGGGTAGCCGGAGCGTCTGTCCTTCCTACCGGCTGTGGAAATGATCGTTTCCGTATCAAACGGCAGTCTGGTTATTTTACAAACAAGTCCAATATTTATAACATGTCTCCTTTTATTAAATATCACCGTCCAGCCTTAGCTTTGGTTCTGCTTCCTAAATCTTTACCTAACTTCTTTGTTTGCGGTAGTTTGCCGCCACCGTGATATTCATCGGTGATTTCCTTCTATACATTGTGATACCTTGCTACGCATCCAGGAACTGAGGCTTTCAGTCGTGTCCATCGAGTTACAGAAGGCTGCTCTTGGCACCACTTCAACTTTATTTGCCTCTTGTCTACAGTTCCTCGCAACATCTTCCTGGTATTATCTCCAACTTAATATCCTCGACGCGAGGCCGACAAGTCGTCCTGATGCAAACTTTAGAAATCTGATTCACATGGAGGAACAAATACCTAAAGGTGATACAATATTATCAACCAGCACAAATACAAGGTATGTTTAACTACCAAGGTAATCTTGCACAATATATTATGATACAAAATTAATTTATTTTTTATCTTTAGATCGGTGAGCACTGAAAATGAGGAGGATTTATCTATCAATCATATGAACAACCAGTCTAACACAACACCTAAATCGGCAAGGCGCATATTAGATTTTGGTGTTCCTGAACTAGACATGGAATTTGAGTCAGAATCATTTGCATGTGAATTCTATAACCGATATGCTCGTACAGTTGGGTTCAGTATCCGTAAAAGTAAATGTCGCAGAAATGTTAAAAATGACATAATTTATAGAAGATTGTGTTGCTCTAAAGAGGGATTTAAGGCTTTTGACCATCGTCGAGTTGCCGTAAAGAAGCGTAGACAAGAAACAAGGACAGGGTGTAATGCTTTTATAGATATTCACCTTCAAGATGGAATGTGGAAAGTCGTCAAAATTGAACTTAATCACAACCACGTTCTTGCTTCTACCCCTGAACGCCACATGCATAGGTCTCACAGAAAACTTTCTAATGCTCAAGCTGCACAAGCCGATATTGGTGTCCTTTCTGGAATTCGTGTTGGACAAATGATGGAATACATGGGTAGACAAGCTGGTGGTGTTGAAAAACTTGGTTTTCTTGAAAAAGACTATAAGAACTATCAAAGTAACAAACACAAAAAGAATATTGAAAGGGGGGATGCAGTTGCTATAGTCGAGTATTTGAAAAATAAGAAGGCTGAAAATCCCAATTTCTTTTATGAGATGCAATATGATGAAGAAAATAAAATTAGTAACATTTTCTGGGCAAATGCTAGATCCATAAGTGATTATTTCAGTTTTGGTGATGCGGTTGGCTTTGATACAACATATTGAACAAATGTAGAATGTCGGCCATTTGGTCTATTTGTTGGTGTGAATCGTCATAGACAAACTATAATTTTTGGTTCAGCATTGTTATATGATGAAACTATTTCTAGCTTTACATGGTTGTTCAAGACATTTTTACAATAAATGGGTGGTAAGGAACCACAAACAATTTTAACTGATCAAGATCAAGCAATGGAGTCTGCCATCAAAGAAGTTCTACCACAATGCCACCATCGACTTTGTATTTGGCATGTCTATCAAAATGCTTTGAAACATCTCAATGCTCAATTTAAAATTTTGGTTAACGGAAAACAGTCATTTGGTCATGACTTCAGTAGATGTGTGTATGATTACGAAGATGAAGAGGAGTTTTTAAGAGCTTGGGATGAAATGTTGCAAAAGTATAACCTTCAAGAAAATAAATGGCTACAAAAAATCTTTGATGATAAAGACAGGTGGGCAATGGTCTATTGTAGAAATTATTTTACAGCTGACATGAAATCAACACAAAGAAATGAATCATTAAACTCTAAACTGAAACGCTACCTACTACCTCATTGCAATTTGTTGGAGTTTTTTGAACATTTTGATCGTGTTTTGAGAAATAGGAGATATAGAGAACTAGAAGCTGATTTTCAAATGAAAAATTCTCTCCCACAAGTGTTTCTTCCTTCTAATATTTCAAAACAGATGGTTAGTGCATACACACCGGCAATCTTTGAAAAAGTTCAAGAAGAATATGTCAATTTTGTGAATTATACATCACAAATGGTTGATGATGGACCAACTAAAATTTTTACAGTGACAATGATGGGGAAGGGTCACAAACATGTAGTCAACATAGATGTTGTAAATCACATAGTTGATTGTAGTTGTAAAAAATTTGAGTATGCTGGAATTTTGTGTCGACATGTATTTCGAGTCTTCCATCAACTTGAAATTGTAGAAATTCCCTCCAAATATATTCTTAAAAGATGGACTAGAAATGCCAAATCTAGTAATCCATTAGATTGGCGTGGTATTGTCATGGATGTTGATCCAAAGGTTGCACTTGTGAAACGCAATAATGTGTTATGCCAAGCATACATCAAACTAAGTGAGGAAGCAGCGGAGTTCGATGAAACATTTGATATAAGTTTGAAATATGTAGAGAAGGCATTGGAAGATGTAAGAAGATTTAAAGAAAATATGAAATCTAAAGGAAAGCAACCGATTCAGTGTATCCTTGATGAGGAACCAAATCCAAGCAATGTTGAACTCAAAAGAAGGAATAGCGAAAAAGGAAGTAGGAAATGGAAAAGGAGTTTCCTTGAAAAGGGTAAAAGGAAAAGAGTTACTTCAAAGGTATATTTTCAACTTTTTATCAACATGTGTTTTTTACATTCTTTATATAATGTAAACATTATTTTTTAACTTTTGAAGGACCAGACAATTGATACAAATATTGAGATGAATAAAGAACTTAGCAGTAAAGCAATCGATGTTCAGACGACAACAACACATGTATATTTCTTCTCCTTCTTTACATTGATTATTTATGCTACGTATTGAATGAACAATAATCAAGAAAATCACAAAAAATATTTTTCAACGAAAGATCATAGCATGGTATATTTAAATTTTTGTATTTTTTCACTTAATTACAGGTGACTCAAAGTATGCATGGATATTTATCAAACAATGAACAATATAATTCTCATAATGGGAGCATGTTACAATTACTAATGGTGAGAGGAAAATTTATACATCATTTATTATTTATAGTTTATAGTGTAATATGTTAACTTTCAGGGAGTTGAGAAAACCATGCCTTCTACTTCAAGAGATGAGTTGATATGTCCAAATATATCCAATGAAGATCAGCGACAAGTAATCACACATTTATCAAAATGATGTAGTTGCTATCTTTTCACCTATCCCATTGTCATCCTTGATTTAATGTGTCTGATGTTTCAAAATATTGTCTTTGTTATAGGTACAACAATCATCACCTTGGATATATCTAGAACATTCATATAAGAAAGAAGGTGCTCTTTGAAGAAAATTATTTTGTTGCAACTCTTATGTGAGGAAAAGAGTGATTTTTTGCTCAGTCTCACTAAACTTACTATACTAAGCTATTTTTCATTTGTATCAACAATAATTTTTACCGGATTATTGATTAATCTTGGAAGTATAAGATTGGATTTATTATCTATTGTCTAATAGTTTCACATTTCCTACCATGGTTAGTTTGTCTTTGATAAATTTCTATTTTTCATGTTCGTTGTATTTTTTTGGTGAAAATCTACGTTAACAATATGAATCACTACAAAATATAGCACAAAATTGTGCAAGAGTTTTCCAAATAAAATTAATAAGAAAAAAAATTCTTGAAACATATAAAAGATGTGATGGGTAAAAAAAGTTGTCATTTAAATTTTAATTATTTTCTTACAAATTCATATATGTACCACACATTGACGATTTTTATAAATTTTGCAGATTTATTTTGTCGTGTTGAGTAGTTTAAATTAGATATGAGTGTAAAGGTGATAATCCAAAGTAAGCACGAATAAGAGAGTGACCCAAATATGGGTCAACTTTGGTGGCCGTAAAATTGGTCAATCATTTTGATGATTGGAACCCCTATTTAGAATTGGCAGGGTAAATATTGGGTCGATACAAACCGTCAAGTCTTAATATCCATTTAAATTATATAGTTCGCGACTTATACAATGGATGTCTCATTTCTAAGGGCGCCTGATATGCTATTTGAACCCAGGTGTCTAGTTGGTGTCGAGCAATCCGTGCTACCACTAATGTATTATTCCCAACTTTAAAGTGACGATCCAAACAAACATTTTTAACCACATCTGGATCAATTTTTCTGACTATAAAATTAATCAATCATTTTGATAGTCGGGACCCCTATTTAGAATTGACAGAATAAATACTGGTCCAACATTCACGAATATCTATTGAAATTGTATAGTTGACCTGTTTATGCGGAGGGTAACTCATTTCCGAGGTAGGTTGCCATGCTATTTAAACTTAAGTGTCTAGCCAGTGTCGAACAATTCATACTACCACTAGTATATTATTCTGAAATGCATCCCTATTTATAATATAATAACCTACTTATACTCTTCATAATTTCGTACACCGCATTAAATACATCGTCCATAGCATCCAATCGATATATATATAGAATCGATTAATTAATTGCTTGGACTTATTTATATCACGGTGGCGGCAAACTACCGCAAACAAAGAAGTTAGGTAAAGATTTAGGAAGCGGAACCAAGGCTAAGGCTGGACGGTGATGTTTAATAAAAGGAGACATGTTATAAATATTGGACTTGTTTGTAAAATAACCAGACTGTCGTTTGATACGGAAACGATCATTTCCACAGCCGGTAGGAAGGACAGACGCTCCGGCTACCAATGCACACGCGGCGCCCGCGCAAACAAGGAGCAGCGTGCTCCCTGTAGCGGGCAGGATCAGCAAATCCGCGCCCGTCATTTAGGGAATAAAAACTGGCAAATGTGCCATTTAGGTTTTTTTGCCTTTTCTTTTGCCCATGACTGTTCCGAGACCTGTCGACTACGATCATAAAGAATTGTTACAGCGTCCATCATGGGAATGATGTTGTCACTGCATCCACACAGTAATTAGAAAATCGGTTCTTCTTCATCGTTTTGTGTTCTTTTTTTCTGTCGTGTGGATGGTGGTTGTTGGTGTCGTTGCTGATTTTACTATTTCAACTAAGGCACTAGAACAACCAACTATTTCTATCCTTTTTTTTTTGTCTGCTGCATCACCCTCATATGTACTGTGTTTCTCCTTTCATCTTTTTGACAGTTACGCACATATGTAGTGATCATCTACCCGGTGGGGGAGTTTAACCACAATTAATTTATTAGTCGGCAACTTTTCAATACAATCCCATTGGAGCAACCTATCAAAACGTGAGATAGGATTTTTAGTATCCCATCTGTCACCTATACCTGTTTATACGTTCCCTCTCTTCATCCGGCTCATGTCCTTTCTTGCAAACCAAACATGCCGTAAAGAACTTACGCCTATAAGTACCACTGTTTGGGCCTCAAACATGATGGCAAGTAGATTAGGGAATCTGAGGAGAGGTGGTGAGGAACTCTTTTTCGTACCGGATCAACGGTTGTGTAGAACTAACAAGCAGAGCAAAGAAAGAAGAACAAGGTAAGCAGAGATGAGACAAGGAAAGGGACCAACGGTGGAAGCTAAGCTGCACGTCTGGGATAATCAACCCAGGCCAGGTGGTGCCCTAGAGGCGGCTGCTCCCTAGCAAACAAAGCCTGTCAGAGCGGTTGGCAGCCTCGACGTGCACCGTGATGCCCTTAAGAGTCATGATCGGAACGTCCTATCTTATGGCGATGCAGAGAACTGGCTCCTTCAGGTATTGTGAGCCCGGCTCCAATGAGGCACCAAGGAGAGTCAAACTGGCCATGCGTATTAGGTCGAAGCGTCTGGACGCCCCAAGTTGAAGATCGTTGGCTTTATTATCAAGATCAGAGTCTCCGAAGAAGCCCCATGAGGAAGCGCTCTGTTTCTAGCATGAAACAGGGGAGTCGTGTTTCCCCTTCGGCATCCATCCGCAGGACTAGGGGTAGCAGGCGATGGGTCGGTCAGGTTGGGAGATACATTGGTTGCGGCCATGATTGTAGCCAGGAGCGAGTCCCGCCCTACCTGATGAGGGCAGCGCTCAATGACCTGGTCCTTGGATCTCAAAACGACGGCTGGAATCTATCCAAACGTAGGTAAATTCGAATATTCATATCATGAGACAGAAAACTCAAATTTTAGCAAGTAAGGGGTCTATAGAAAGCTTATGATGTTTTCTATCTTTTAAAAATATACTGAAAGGATATATTTGATGCCTGATATTTATTATAATTTTATTACCAAAGTATAGGTGATTTTGATGTTTTGAGAACTAAACATAGTAAATAACTTTCAAAATTAATTAATATTTTATAGTAAGTACATTTTTGATATATACATGATTCTAAAGTCTGATCTTTCTGATTTGAAGTTTTACTAAGGTTTTTGATATAAACCCTGATAAGGGTATTATGGATACTTAACCCATGGTTTGAGCATTGAACGATCTGAGATTTTCATCCATATCTTAACATACGATTTTTTTACCATTTTTAAAGTTTTGAAAGAGTATCATATATAATTATATTAGTATTTAGTTTTTGGGCCTAACTAGCCATTATGTAAGACGATTTATGATTATTTGTGAGACAATATGTATTTTATGTGCCTATCAAGTATGGAAAATGATTATAATTATATTTTCATCTGATTTTATAAATAAGTCAGTAAGAGTAGTATATGTGAGTATGTTTGGAGTTTACTCTTAGTATATGAGGTATATACTTATATATTAGTGCATATGATACTTTTTGGTTATTATGGATATAACAATATGTGTATACTATATAATTTGTGGATTGATGTTTATTTAATGTTTTGACATTAAATGTACTTTAAATCAGAGTTAGTCTTAGTTAAATATGAGCCCTATTTAGTTTAGGAGATTAGGATGATGGGGTTTGAAATTTAGAAACAAAGAGAGGAGAATACACATGGACTTATACAAATTTGTTGATGAGTAGGTATATATGATGGGAATCAAGGAAACAAGAGTATGTTAAGGACAACTTCAATATAAAAGGTAAGTGGATTCATGCATTCTGAGTTAACAAGTATGGGTCAAGGGTTTTTATTAGATTATGATTATGAGAATCAATTATAAGGATATTATGATATAGTTCTAATCAATGCTTACAAGAAAATTGATTATGAATCAGGTTATAGTTTTCAGTAATGTCCTCATATATAATTATGATAATGACATGTACATCCTTCTTAAGTAATAATTTAATGTTTCAAGTTTTTATGCTCAAGAATAATATTAAGAATAAGATAGTTGATTAATGTTACATATCAATCTCATGAGAGCAATGCTATTTATCAACCTCATGAGAGCAGTGTATTTTATTAGGCTCTTGAGAGAAATGTCAAAGATCAAGCTCTAAAGAGCAATGTTGTAGATTCAAGCTCCTGAGAGAAATTCCACAGATCAAGCTCTTGAGAGCAATGTTATTCATCAAGCTCCTGAGAGAAATAAGCACTTTGGTGTGTGTATATAAAAGCTCCTGAGAGCAAGGTTATGGAAGAGAGACAATATAGTCAACTCAAGATAGTAATGTCAATGATGAAGAGAAATATAGATAAAGATAGATAGCTAGAAATGTATTCAATGTTTATAATGTTTAATTCACTTTTCTCAACAGTATAGTTTATTTTCAGTTTGTCTAATATTTCTCAGTGTCACTTACTCTAACATGTTTCTATTTTTCCTTGCATGACTGAGGGTGTGATGCTCGCAGGTGAGGAGCAAATAAGGACTAAACAAGTGCAACCCAAATATTAGAATACCTTCTTGTGCAATCTGGTGGGATGCCATCTACCTAGACAATCCAATAATTTAGATTTGAGTTTCCTTCATGTTCTTAGTCATGTTTAGATGTTAGATGGTATATATCAAGAACTTAGTTGTACTAGATTGCCTTCAAATAATATATGAATCTATATTTCCGATTAACACACATTGTTTTATTTATCTTATTGATATGTATATCATGTTTTGTAATGTCCCCCCAAGCTGAGTAACCCATGTTATGTACAATATAGGGTTTGCTTCCACTGACATATATGTACTTGGAGGGGCATTACAAAATCATTCTCATGTCTCGATTTTTTCTTAAAATTTTAGGCTCAAACTCATATTCAAATTTATTAGGGAGTTATCTTAATAATATATTAGATTCATTCATCTTTGTCATGTAAAATTTTTAGGTTTCCTTTGGTTTCACATTTTATTAAGAAATCCTTTCTCTTTGTTAGGTTTTATACCTTTTATTACCTTCATGCGTCTTGTAATATTCCCAAATTGTCTTCATTTGGATGCTTGGTTAGGGAATCCAAAAGAAGTATAGTTAGTAGTTCCATACTAACTTATCCCAAGGATACTTGACCAGAGTAGCTGAATACGAATGTAACATACTGGATCTCAAACACTACCCTAGAAGTTGGACCTTTTGAGCTTAGATAAACAAGGTTTAGGTTAAACCTAAGTGATGTTTTATATGACCCTAGTAAGCTAATGCATGTATAAATCACCCTAATGTAACCTAATGTTCTCACGTTAGACTTATGTCAATAATGGAACATAAAATGTGTCACCTAAAGTATATAATCGAGTACATGATAATTCATGCTTAATACTCACCTATGACTCATTTGGATGGTAATAAGAAGTTAAAAAACTTAATTGGATGAATAGTTATGGATATCGGCCACTAATGGGCCATATGACATATCTCATTAAAAGAAATCCCAAAAGTGGAATCTAAGTTAAGAATCGTGTTCCTTGTGTCCCAATTGCCTTGGGAATCAAGTTTCACATTATTCATATAGTAATAATTAATTTAATTCATTTAGGAAATAAAAGATCTAAGTTTTCCCAAAAATATCAAATAAAATAATAAATGACTCCAAAAGAGGAAAACAATCTTGGATTTGTAATCTAAATAATAAATAAATCCTTTGGGTGAATTTTCATCCAATTTGGAGAAAGTTAGCTTAAAAGGTGAAATCAGGAGAGAGAACGTGTAGAACCTTCAAAATATTAAATAAATATAAAAACCTCTCCAAGATGTAAAATTGATGGCAAGTTCGTGTCCAATACATTACATGACTTATGGATGAAGTTTCACTTAATTTGGATAATCCTAGTGTCATTAATGCATGAGGAAAGAGAAACAAAGAATAGATTAAATAAAGAATCTAAAGTCATCAAAAGGAAAATCTAATTGAAGAATCAGAATCTACATGTCTAATATAACCTATGTGCAAATTTTCATTCAATTTGGATAATGATAGAACTCTTAATTGAAGAGAGAGAAAACAAGACATTACTTGGGAAAACTATAGTTTTAATCGGATTTCATTTTTGCATTAAATGTCAAGATTTAAATGGTATTTCCACCTAAGGTAAATCTATCATGTGGTTTACTCATGCAACATCTATCCTCTGTCGTTGGATCAGATATTTGGACGGCATCCAAGTCGTCTCCTACCTCAGGTAGGAGCCTGACTCAGAGATGAATAGTGATTGAGTTTTTGTTTTGATCATTATCCCTCCCTCCTCCACCGTTCTCTATGATTTTTGTTCCATTGCAATCAGGAGAAGAAAACAAATCTGGTGATCTCAACTTTCCATATCTTGTACCTTCCCAATCCTAAACCCCTAAAAACACTTCGTCTTCCCTATTTCCTTCTTGCCTCTCCACCTTTCCTCCCCTATAAATAGGGCACCCTGAAGCATCATCAACCCCAAACGATTGCTTCCCCTACTTCAATTGGATCGTTCGCTTTGTGGTGATGACTGACCTACTCCATTTTGGTTTCCAATGGCTGCAGCTTCGACCAGGCTCTCTACGCCACCTTCGGCTCAATTGATTAGATGGTAAGTTTCCTAAGCTCCTTCATGACCTTCCTTTGCTTTTCTTTTTCCATGAGGCTTCGTCTTTCCCCCGGTCGACAAAGCACTGCCGTGCTCTGGTTGGAGACACTGTCTGGGTGTTCCTGGAGGTTTTTGGGCCTCGGGCCTCTTATTTTCCGCTCGCTCAACCTTTCCCGATCATTGGTTATCAATTTCTACATGGGTTCTATGAGTTTTCTTCTTGGTCAAGATTTCTTTTCTCTTCTCTTTCTGTCGGACTTGGCTCAGTAGTTTGCTCACCTCTTTTCGTCAGGCATGGGCTCTTTGGCCTCACCGTGAACCTATGAGTTCGACTTGTTTGGTCAGTGGTTTCTAAAGGTCAGTGTGAGGAGTTTGATCCTCCACTAACTGCTTCCTCATAGCCATGGTGTGAGGCTACTATTGGCATAGATTCCCAGTGTCAATATCCCTCTCCTACCCTTCTGGCCTCTATGCTTTTTGTTTTTCGTTAAGGGGTAGTTAAGTCTTTTCGCCCGTTCTCTTTTCTTTTGTTTGCGCTTGTCTTTGTTGAGCTAGTTGAGAGTCCATCCGAGTTGTCTAGCCCTGATTGGGCCAACTCAGAGTCATGTCCCTCTCCCTCTCTCTCCTCTTCTAAATGTATGTTTTGCATCTCCTAGTATTCTATGTTGAGCAATTAACCTAAATTATGTTTCTCTTGGTCCAATGGACAATAGCCTATACTCATTGCTCCTATCTTTTGATATCATGGTTCTTGTGAACTAGCTTATTTGTGGTAACCTTGGATATTCTCTTGACTCCTATCTTGTGCCTTAGTGCATGTTAGACTTTTGATGATATGTGTCCACTTTGATGTGGATGTTTAATTGTAGATATGTGATATCTTGTTCCCACTTGCATTTGGATGTATGTGTTGTCCATTATGTGATGGCAACATTGTATAATATGACTATACTTTCTACTTGCCTATACATTTAACATGCTATGTGATTCGGTAGCACTAGAGTAGTGTAATTGCATAAGGTTTTGGGCATGTGCCCCTATTTTTTGTATGGAGGTGGTGGTGCCCCATACCCGAGTTTCAAGGATGTGAAGCCTTGGTTCAGCTTTTTATATTGGGAGTTTGGCAGTGTGTCATTCTCTATCAGGTTTCAAGGATGTGAAGCCTTGGCCACCTTTGTCTTTATATTGTTCTAGGACTATGCTTATCTCACATGCATGTAGGTTGTTGATGATTCCATGATATGTGCTTTGTTTCCCACCATGGTAGTGGATGTATTTATGGCACAATCTTTATATGTTATTTTATGGCAAGTATCTTCTTTAGTGTGATTCTTTTCTCTTGATACCCACTTGGGTGGTACTTTTCTTTTCTATGGGAAGCTTCTATTTACTTCGATGTCCTTTACTCCATATGTTGCTCATTTTACTTTTGGTGTGCACATACCAACCTTTGTTGATGTCTTCTATTTTTCTCTTCTTGCTGGGGTATGCTTCGAACCCTAAGTGAAGGACTTGGAGGACATGGAATAAAGATATGGACCTAGCTTCAGGACTTAAATCTTGGAGACAAAGTTGTTATGGTTTAGACTTCCCTCTATCTTAGATCCTCATGTTTATTCATATGTGTAACCCTATGTGGGAGATTACGATATACTTTTGTAATCTTGTTGAGAAATTGAATATAGTCAATGATTTTTATTCCGCTACTACACTTTGGTTGTTTTGTGTACCATAAATAAGATTTGAAAATTTTACACCCACTCCAACATATCTTTTAGGTGTGTTTGGACGGGAGGTTTTATTCTTCAAATTTTTAGTAGGGAGTGGTTCCCATATGGGATCCCACTCCTTACAGCATGGTATCAGAGCCCATGGAAGTTGAAATCTAACTATTTCAATTTTGTTTCCCTATTAGAACCATTGACTTTGCTACGTTACCTGTGGGTGAGATGTTCACCCTTTGATCTATAATGATGATTGGTATCTTTTAATGCAATGAGGTCTTGATTTGAGGATAAAAATTTGGTTATGAGGAAGTAATAGGTTTAGAAGACCTTGATATGGATAATTTTGACTTGGTTTTTGTATTAATTTTTTTCGGCATGATTTTTTACATCACAAAGTTTTTCACCAATAAAAATTATTTTCATTATACTACCATATATACAAAAAAAATTCTCAAATTTTCTCAATGATTTCTTGAACTAAGTCACAATAAAGAGATATGTGAAGTTTTCTGGAGAAGCCCTAGAATTAGTTGGCATAGAATCTTAACCCTAGTTTTGAAGAAGTTACTAGGAATATGTGAGATAATGTTAAGGTGTAGTGTACCTACCCTTTGTACCCTATGACTTTTTGGATCTTAGGGTTGTTAGGTTAGAGACACAAGAATCGAAAACTCAATCCTAGATGGTTCTAACTTTTAGTTGGATGCATGAATAACATAAATCTCTAATACATTCATAACTAAAAGTTATGTGAATAACAATAAATGTTGTTTAGCTTGACTTGTTAGGTTAAACCTTTTTAAGGGGTGGAGTCTAGTTGGTCGTTTGATGTTTGGATCAATAGATTTCAAGGACGAAATTCTTTTAAGGGGTGGAGTGTTGTAACATACCAAATCTCAAACCCTACCCTAGAAGTTTGACCTTTTGAGCTTAGCCAAATAAGGTTGAGGTTAGACCTAAGTGATGTTTTATATGACCCTAGTAAGCTAATGCATGTATAAATCACACTAATGTAACCTAATGTTCTCAGATTAGACTTATGCCAATAATGGAACATAAAATGTGTCACCTAAAGTATATAATGGAATACATGATAATTCGTGCTTAATAATTGCATATGACTCATTTGGATTGTAATAAGAAGTTAAAAAACTTAATTAGATGAATAGTTTTGAACATGGGCCACTAATCGACCATATGACATATCTCATTAAAAAAAATCCCAAAAGTGGAATCTAAGTTAAGAATCATGTTCCTTGGGTCCCAATTGCCTTGGGAGTCAAGTTTCACATTATTCACATCATAATAATTAATTTAATTCATTTAGGAGAGAAAAGATATAAGTTTTCCCTAAAATATCAAATAAAATAATAAATGACTCTAAAACAGGAAAATAATCTTGGATTCATAATCTATATAATAAATATAGCCATTGGGTGAATTTTCATCCAATTTGGAGAAAGTTTGCATAAAAGGTGAAATCAGGAGAGAGAACGTGTGTACAACCTTCAAAATATTAAATAAATATACAAACCTCTCCAAAAAGTAAAATTGATGGAAAATTTGTGTCCAATACATTAAACATGACTTATGGATGAAGTTTCACCTAATTGGATAATTCTAGTGTTATTAATGCATGAGGAAAGAGAAACAAAGAATAGATTAAATAAAGCATCTAAAGTCATTAAAAGGAAAATCTAATTGAAGAATCAGAATATACATGTCTAATATAAC
Organism: Alisma plantago-aquatica; assembly: GCA_963693085.1. NCBI lineage: Eukaryota > Viridiplantae > Streptophyta > Magnoliopsida > Alismatales > Alismataceae > Alisma > Alisma plantago-aquatica. The sequence goes on along the minus strand of OY856410.1, from coordinate 368,774,865 downwards.
CTATGCAAATTTTCATTCAATTTGGATAATGATAGAACCCTTAATATTAGAGAGAGAAAAGAAGACATTATTTGGGAAAAACTATAGTTTTAATCGGATTTTATTTTTGCATTAAATGTCAAAATTTAAATGGTATTTTTGCCTAAGGTAACTCTACCATGCGGTTTACTCATGCAACATCTGTCCTCAGTCATTGGATCATATTTTTGGACAACATCTGAGTCATCTCCTACCTCGGGTAGGAGCCCAACTTAGAGATGAACAGTGACTGAGTTTTTGTTTTGATCGTTCTCCCTCCCTCCTTCACCGTTCTTTGTGATTTTTGTTCCATTGCAATTGGGAGAAGAAAACGAATCTGGTGATCCCCACTTTCCATATCTTTCACCTTCCCAATCCTAAACCCCAAAAAACACCTCGTCAACCATGTTTCCTTCTCACCTCTCCACCTTTCCTCCCCTATAAATAGGGCACCCCGGAGCATCCTCAGCCCCAAACAAGTGCTTCCCCTGCTTCAATTGGATCGTTCGCTTTGTGGTGATGCCCGGCCTACTCCATTTTGGTTTTCAATGGTCATGGCTTTGATCAGGCTCTCTACACCACCTTCATCTCAATTGATTATCTGGTAAGTTTCCTGAGCTCCTCATTGACCTTCTTTTGATTTTCTTTTTCACTGAGGCTTCATCTTTCTCCCGGTCGACAAAGCGTCGTCGTGCTCTGGTCAGAGACACCGACGTGGGTGTTCCTGGAGGTTTCTGGACCTCAGGCCTCTTGTTTCCTACTCGCTCAACATTGCTCGATCATTGATTATCAATTTTTGCATGGGTTCTGTGAGTCTTCTTCTTGGTCGATATTTCTTTTCTCTTCGCTTTTTGTTGGACTTGGCTCAGTAGTTTGCTCACCTCTTTTCATCAGGCATGGGCTCTTTAGCCTCGTCGTGAACCTGTGAGTTTGACTTGTTTCGGTCGTCGTTTACCAGAGCTCTATGTGAGGAGTTTGATCATCTGCTGGATGCTTCCTCTCAGCCATGGCGCGAGGCTGCTCTTGGCATAGATGCCCAGTGGTGATATCCCTCTCCTACCCTTCTGGTCTCTTTGCTTTTTGTTTTTCATTAAGAGGCAGTTCAGTCTTTTTTCCCATTCTCTTTTCTTTTGTTTGCGCTTGTCTTTACTGAGCTGGTTGAGAGACCGGTCGAGTTGGCCAGCCCTGATTGGTCAAACTCAGAGTTGTGGCCCTCTCCCTCTCTCTCTCTCTCTCTCCTCTTTTACAATTGCTTTTCTAACTTTTAATTATCTGATTGGCCGAAGTTTGAAAATTAATAACTAATAATCTACTGGTCAGAAAAATATGAATAAATTGTCATTGGATTCAGAAAAATATTTCCTATTTAATGATGATAGTTTTTTTGCCTAAATATAATGTTTTATAATATTTGATTTTAATGGATCTAATTAAATAAGTAAAAACTTGTAAAATTCATAATTAAATATATATAAGTCAAAAAAATATAATAAAATATGTTTTGAACTTAGAGAAATATAACCTAAAATATGGCATGGTTTTGATAACCTAATTCACCAATAATAAAAAGGCAATTTTTAGGGTTTTGAATAATTAATGGAAACCTAACCTTAATTCCACATATATGCATCATAGGTTCTTTGGAGGCCTAGGCTTGGACCTAAACTTGGATTTGGACATAGTAGACTCTGAAGCGAGGTATGATTACATCCCACATTATTTATATATTGAGCAATTTCTTATTCTTCTTTCTAAATGTATGTTTTGCATCTCCTAGTATTCTATGTTGAGCAATTAACCTAAATTATCTTTCTCTTAGTCCTATGTACAATAGCCAATACTCATTGCTCCTATCTTTTGATATCATGGTTCTTGTGAACTATCTTGTTTGTGGTAACCTTGGATATTCTCTTGACTCTTATCTTGTTCCTTGGTGCATGTTGGAATTTTAATGATTTGTGTCCACTTTGAGGTGGATGTTTATTTGTAGATATGTGATATCTTATTCCCACTTGCATGTGGATGTATGTGTTTTCCATTGTGTGATGGAAACATTGTATAATCTGGCTATACTTTCTACTTTCCTCTACATTTAACATGCTATGTGATTCATTGGCACTAGAGTAGTGTAATTGCATTGGTTTTTGGGCATGTACCCCTATTTTTGGGATGGGGGTGGTGGTGCCCCATACCCGAGTTTCAAGGATGTGAATCCTTAGCTCAACTTTATATATTGGGAGTTTGGAAGTGTGTCATTATCTATTTGGTTTCAAGGATGTGAATCCTTGGCCGCCTTTGTCTTTATATTGTTCTTGGGCTATGCTTATCTCACATGCATGCAGGTTGTTGATGATTCCATGATATGTTCTTTGTTTCCCACCATGGTAGTGGATGTATTTATGGCATAATCTTTTTATGTTTTTTATGGCAAGTATCTCCTTTAATGTGATTATTTTCTCTTGATGCCCACTCAGGTGGTATTTTCTTTTCTATGGGGTTACTTTGATGTCCTTTACTCCATATATTGCTCATTTTACTTTTAGTATGCACATACCAACTTTTGCTGATGTCTTCTATTTTTCTCTTCTTGCTGGGGTATGCTTCCAACCCTAGGTTAAGGACTTGGAGGACATGGCATAAAGATATGGACCTAGCTTAAGGAGTTAAATCTTGAGACAAAGTTGTTATGGTTTAGAATTCCCTCTATCTTAGATCCTCATGTTTATTCATACATGTAACCCTATGTGGGAGATTATGTAATCTTGTTGAGAAATTGAATATAGTCAATGATTTTTATTCTGCTACTACACTTTGTTTGTTTTGTGTACGATAAATAAGATTTGAAAATTTTACACCCACTCCAACATATCTTTTAGTTGTGTTTGAACAGGAGGTTTTATTCTTCAACATTTTAGTAGGGAGTGGTTCCCCTTTGGGATCCCACCCCTTAGAACTAAGTTTTGTCAGTATGCATATCATTCAAATGCTATTCAACATTCATATTATCATTTTTCCCTAGATCATATTGTGATGTATTATCATTTAGCCCTAGATCCCATTGTCATGTAGACTCATCTAAACTAAGCTCTGATACCATGTTTTGGGCATCTCTCTTTTCATTATCATAAATGTCAACCATTAGAGATGAACCCTAAACCTAAATCTAGACTAAGAAACAAAACACCTTACTCATGACAAACACAATTAACATAGTATACCAGAAGCACATTAATTTTTTTCCTTTTCTCTATAAAACTTGAGAGACAAATTCCACATCTAAGCATTCACATGTTGAATTATACCAGATCTCGTTCGACATTGTTAAATCCAGATCAGGTCTTCTTGTTCACATGTACTTTGATGTACAATATATGACATACATATGAAATAAACAAATTTGAACAACAACCCATCTTGGGAAGAAAGAGTACATGGACATTCTAATCTACATAAAGCCATTTACATCTTCTTTGTCATGAACTCTTTGCTGGATGATATTATGCCTAGAGATCTTGTAACAACCTCATGAGATTTGTAAAGAGCCCTAGTGAATGGATACCTCCCACTCAAGCTAAGTACACACATCAGCACAAGGTTAGTTATATTGAGATTTAAAAAATACATATATTACTAAGTCCAACAAATAATTATTACATTTAGCACATCATTTTGTGACAATTATATAATGAATTAGTACAACATTCATTTATCACATTATTAGCTTCTAAAACATCTTTAAGAGCATATCTATTAACTGGTCAGTAGATGTTAATTACTTCAAAATGGCAATTGTATTGTAGGAGTTGTGATGCCCTGACATGCCACAAATGAGATTATTCAAAACTAAAAGAGGAAACAACACTAAGAAAATGAATTACCTAAAAACATAGGAAAATTTAAAACTAATTTCATTAAAGCACCATATGCCAAAAACTTATTACATATGAGTCCACAAGCCTACGACATGCATGGCATAACATGTCACGTGGTGCTTACATCACTACAGATCAACATTCCTATCATCAAGTTGTATTACAAGACATTGGTTCCACATATATACAAGTACAACTATCATAACTATACAACCATGGAACACAAGCCAAAACATCGTATCTATCACATAACCAGATAACATATCAAAAGAAAAACACCCCAAGGACCTGAGTGTATAGGGACAACTCTAGGAGTCTAACACCAAAAGACTAGAAACACATCCAACCTTATCAGCTACTACTCTTGTTGCTATTCTTCCTCAGTTGCACACATCTTGGTCAACACAAGAGAACATCACAAAGATATATCACTCAACTGAAAAAGAGTAACATATAGTCATCAAAAGGATCAAATCACTCATTGTCATCCTCATATAAACACCTAGCCCACCTTGGTACAGGTAACAACGCTAGAAGAATAGGCTCACACATGGTCGTTCTTAGAAGAAGGATTGGCTCATGCATGGCCATCCATATCACTAGGAGATCGACTCACACAAAGCTGTATCACACAACCTATAATTATGGATATAAGAAAATACTTGACTTGCACCCCGCATATTCAAAAATATTTGCTCCGAGTTAAACTCGTTTCACCAATCTAGCAAACAAAACTGACACTGGAATGTTTCTATGGCATAGGGAAAACTACATGATTAGGTTTCAATTGATTAGTTAGCCGATTCGATGACTTTTAGCATCAATCAATTAACAATGTATAAGGTTAAAACAAACTCTAAAAGAATAAGGGTGTGTTGCAACTTCAAAAAGTATAAAATGTATCACAATCACCACATGATACTCATTACTTTGCCATTCACAAGGATATCACCAAAGTCACATATCACCATGGGATATCAATCCCTCAATCACATCAGTTGAGGATATCACCTCTCAATAGGCATCACCAGGTCATAGGACCTATTACATTAAGCCATGCATATTATGCCTCATTGATGTGCATAAGCACCACCCTGCATCACATAATCATCACCATAGCAGACACAAGCCATGGCATACATATCACCTGCAAGATTAGGGACTTATAAATAGGAGAGAGGAACCATTACACATGATGAGAATCTCAAGAGAGAGAGCAAACACATCTCATAACCCAACATTAGGGTTGCATACTTAACCGATTAGGGTTTTATAGATATAGACAAACACTAAACCCTAGGTATGGCACCTCCCACACTCTTGAAATACTTTTAGGGTTGATGATCATCTTTAATCTAAAGAAAAAAAGAATCCGCATAGCAATACACATGGCTCATTCATAGTTCATTCATTACTCATACAAGTGCATTGATGAACTGATCAAGCATGTGACTCAACCATCCATCACTCATGTATGTCGCAACCACCACTACACATGGGTTGCGGCCACCATCACCCATGGTGTCGCGATCGTGACCAACCTCCTTCATGTCATGATCGTGTCCCACCAAAAGGGTATACCATGTCTCGACCCATAAGCAACCAAGTCACATTTATCTAGGGTTAAGATTCATCCACCCAAGGTAGAGCATGTTGTGACCCAAAATAAGGACTCACCTCGACCCGCGACAAGAACATGTCTTGACCTCAAGACCCAATAATGTCTCAACCAACCAAGGAAGAACGTAATGTCTTATCCAAAACCAGGGTGTGTCTCAACCCTCTAGGAAATAGGTTCCATGAACATCAAGGATGAGGATGCTGCGACCTCCAAAAGGTCATCTATCTCGACCTGAAACCAACATGTCAAGAGATGTCGCGACCTAAGATAAAATAAGGCATAACGACCACTAAGGGTCAAGCCTCCACCAACACTAAGGACCAACTCCAACCCAAGGTTAACCAAGGCCAAAATAGAGGTAACCCATAGCTAAAATAGGAGACAAAACAAGGAGAACCCATCATCACCATGAAGGAAAAGCCTCATGCAAAATGGTCATTAAATCATAAAACAACCTTTATGAAGCTACCATGAAGAGGAACCTCAACAAGAGAGGGGAACCAAGATCGTCACCACCAAAACTGAACCAAAATTTCATGGAACACAAAACACTAAATCATCATGCATGCAACTCAAGTCAAGGTCAAGAAAAGAAGGAAAACCACCATGCACCTTAAACACCAAAATCAGGTACAAAGGAAAAAAATTAGGGTTACAGATTACATCCAAACCAAGCATGATCTCAACATCACCCAACTTCTAGAGTCTATTATAATCTACTAGCATGTTAAGGAAATATTAGATAGGGGAAATAGAAACATGCATGTAAGAAAGATGCATTAATAGAGAGGGTTAAGAGTTATATAAACCACCTTAAGGAAGATCACTCCAAAGAAGGAAAGCTCCAAGCACAAGATTTCCAAGGATGATCAAGCTCCACCAAAAGCTACATTCTTGGACACAAGAACAACTCAAGAAAGATAAGACACCAAGGTCAAAGATCATCCAAGAAAAGAGACCCCAAAAGCTCTAGGACGAGCCAAAAGACAAAGGGAAAACGAGAGAAGAAACCCTCCTCACATTTGGGTCTACCTTGTCAAAACATGGTCTATGACCCTTGTGATGAGGAGTTTCTCTCCCAAAATGACACCATGGAGGAATCATGGTCTAGGGCCGAGAAAAGAGGAGAATATGGGGTAGAAGGTCCAAGGAAAACACCAAAGAGGAAAGATATAAACACTCACCAAGGTTGAAGATGACCAAGGACCACCACGAACTCCACATGCAAGGTTGAACCACCTCCAAACCACCAAGAATAGCTTCTTCTTGCTCCACCAAGCTCCAAGGACGAGCACAAGGAAAGGGAGGAACAAGATGGCCAAAAAATATCACTTGTAAGGAGAAAAGAGGGTTTCTATAGCAAAGGAGGAGAGAGGTAGGGCAATGATGAGGTGTCAACAAGATAGGGCTCCAAAGGGATACTTGTCCATTCAAGAAACTAACATGAAACCACTTAAAGCCCACATGAAAGAGATGGTGATACACTCTAAGTTGGATATCAACCACCTAGACCACCCAACATCTATGTAACTGTCATGACCCACCAAGGGAACCACCCATGATCGTGACACACCACCAAGCACCACTAGGTCGTGACACAAAGATCACCACACACAACCTAGGTAGAGACAATCCACACCAAGCTATTGTCTCAACCCAATACCATCTTGGTCATGACCACCAAACCTAGGGTAGGTGTCTCGACCATGACACCCTCCAACCAAGCCCTAGGTCAAGACAAACCAACAAGGTTCACAAGGTCGAGGCACACCAACCCTAGAAACCCTAATCACCACTAGGGGTGACACCAGTCAAACAAGGGTCAAACAAGGATCCCCACAGAACCACACTCTCTCTCATGAAGTCAAGAGAGAGGAGGAACACTCTAGAGGTGGCAAATTAAAATAATACCCCCACAAATGGGTAAATTGCAATTTGCACCAAAATAGACACACAAAGCACAAACAACGTCCAAACAAGCTCAAACCAGAGACTTAAGCTCTCCACAAGCTCTAAGATCATTTTAGAGGAATAGAGAAAGGTTCTAAGAACATCATCAAGCCAACTAAAAAAAGGGTTAACCTAAAACATAGGTCAGGGTTCTTACAAGCCATAAACATCTAACAAGGCTTTTTCCCCCAAAATCCAAAGCAAAAAGAGATGGGTACTTTTTATGCATCTCTTCCTCAAACTCCCACGTGGCTTCCTCAACACCATGATGATGCCATAGGACCTTCATAATCACTATGTACTACTTCTTCAACTTCTTCACTCTCCTGTTAAGGATCAACACAGGCCCTTCAACATAGGACATGTCCTCATCAAGCTCAACCTCCATTGGATGTAAGACTAACTCAGCATCAGGGTGGCACTTCCTCAGCATAGACACATGGAACACTAGGTGCAACCTGTGCAACTTAGGTGGTAGCTCCAATCTGTAGGCTACATTCCCAACATGTGCCATCACAGGCCAAGGTCCCATATACCTAGGATCCAACTTACCCTTCTTTCCAAACCTCAGAGCACCTTTCCAATGAGAGACCTTAAGGTACACTATGTCCCCTACTTGGAACTCCAAGGATCTCTGATGAATATCAACATATGACTTCTGCATGTCCTGTCCTTCCTTCAATTGATGTTGAATCACTTTGACCTTATTTGTTGTCTACTACACCAGCTCAGGATCAAGAAGCTGATATTCTTCTGTCTCATACCATCATAGAAGAGACCTACAATGTCTCCCATAAAAAGCCTCATATGGTGTCGTGTCAATGCTCCTCTAATAACTGATATTATAGGAGAACTCTATCGGACTGATATGAATGTCCCAACTCCCCAAAAACTACAAGACACAAGCCCTTAACAGATCCTCCAAGATTTGTATGGTCCTCTCAGAATGACCGTCCCACTATGGGTGGAAAGTAGTGTTGAACTACAACTGCATACCCAAAGTTGTGTGCAAGAACTCCCAAAAGAGGCGTGTAAACTGAAGACCTCTATATGACATGATAGTAGCTGTGACATCGTGCAAACATACTATCTCATCCATGTATGAGCTTCTTTGCTAAATATGTCGTCTTTGTCAACCGGTGAAGTATCACCCAAATGAAATCATGTCCTTTGGATGTCTGAGGTAGACCAACCATGAAATCCATTGTAACATGATCCCACTTCCACTATGGTATGGGTAACGGTTGCAACGTCACTATAGGCTTCTGATGCTCTACCTTGACTTGTTGACACACTATGCTCTTGACCACAAACTCAACCACATACGACTTCAGGCTAGGCCAATAATACACATCTTTAAGGTTATGAAACGTCTTGGTGCTACCTAGATGCATCATATAAATAGAAGAGTGAGACTCTTCCAAAACCATCTTCCTCATATTACCAGCATCAGGAACCGCAACTCTACCATGGTAACAAACTGTACCATCATCTACCTTGTAGAAACCACCATGCTTTTCACCGTTGAACTCTGATTGTACCTACTGTATCACTATATTAGCCTAATGTGCCTCTTTGATCTGATGCATAAACGTCAGCTTTACCTACAACCGTGCCAACAACCTTGTTAGCATAGATACCTCTAGCTTCATGTTCATTTGACGCAAGGAGACCAACATGTCTGTCTTATGACACACTAAGGAGTTCAACTATACACTACCCATAGATGATGTTGAAGAATACTTTTTTCTCAGTGCATCTACCAAGACATTTGCCTTTACTAGATGGTAATCGGTCGTGCACTCATAGTCCTTGATTAATTCCATCCAGCGCCTCTGTCGCATGTTCAAATCATGCTGCGAAAAGATGTACTTTAGGTTCTTGTGATATGTGAATATTTGACACTTCTCACCATAAATGTAGTGCCTCCAATTCTTCAAATCATGAACCACTATGGAAAACTCCAGATAATGGGGAGGATAGTTCTCCTTGTTTTTCTTCAATTTTCATTGTAAGGCCCCTAAACTTTACTTAATGAGTTGAATGAGATTAATTATCATACTTTAATTCTTATAACCCTAATCTAACCTTGTGATATGCTTTTAAATCATAATAAAATCTTAAGTTTCACATTTGGTCCAATTTGGACACTATTTGAGCAAGTTATGCAATTTTATGCACATTTTGGACTTTTATGCAATTTACCCAATTGAGAGATTTTCTTTGATTTTTATCACTTGAATTATGTTCCTTGGATATTATATAATCATTATTGAGCTTTTTGATCCATGGGGAACCTATTTAAACCTTGGTTTGAAGGTGTTTTCTCCAAGGGTATTTTAGGGTTTTCCCCTTCACGGATGAGCTACCTTTAGTAGCTATCAACTAATGAATTATTTGATTGGCTGGGAAATTTGACAAAGGAAAGCCAAGAAGGTCTATACAGATAGTGGGATATCTGCTTGTGTGTGCTTGTATATTCTTAATAATTTAAAGCCATGGACACTTGGATAGATACTAGAACTTCAACTTTTTCTTTTTCTTTATCTTAAAGTGTCATATACTTATCCCCAAGCACCAAAACGAGCCATTTTCTCTCCACCACTTCCCTCCTTCTCACAACCTCGTTCTCCCTCTATTCATCTGTGAATTTTTCTGCCCAAGGAGGAAGAAAGTGGGGATCTTCTTAGACAAAAATCTAGGGTTGTAATTGATTTCCTTTTTGGGTCTAAAAAGATTCTTCCTAGTGATCTTGACCTAAAAGTATAAGTTTTACCTTATTTACTTCGTTTATTTCTTTTTTATCCTTCCTCCTAGCTTTCTCCAGGTCTTAACCTTTCTGTTCCATGGTAGAAATTGCTAAAGCTCTAAAACCCTACCTTTCTTGCTCCTTATGCATAGGGTTTGCTCATTTGATGAAGAAAGGTGCTAGATAGATGAATTCATGGCTTATTCTTGGATTTTCTACCCTACCTTCTCGAGTTTTCTTCTATGTGGGGTTTCATATTCTCATTAGAGGTAAGTTTTATAACTTGCTCTACGTTTATTTCTTACCATAAGCTTTCTAGATCATGTTCTTGCTTGAAAATGATGATTCATGCACTAAAAAGCTATGCTTTACTTGGATTTCGATTTTTATAATGTTCCTTGCTCTGATTTCAGTTTTAGATGAACCTGTGATCATTTGTACATTATTACTAAGGTATAATATGACTTGGATCAGGTTGATTTGACAACCTATGGTGCTAAGCACCTATCAACCAATGGCCAATTTTAGGGTTTTAAGATGATTTCTTCTAAAAACCCATGACCCGATGATGCATCATGTAGTGCCATTGCAACAACCCTATGGTGTTGTCTTCATGACAACTGATGGTCATGATCAAAGGTGTCATATTATGGTGACAACCTATGGTCACACCCTTAGGTCAGGTTTTGGATCAATTGGAAGTTTAATGATCAACCATTAAGTACCCTACCGATGTTATCAATCAATGATGACATTAGCTTAATATTTGATGTTGATTAATGAATATAGTGTTGATCTAAAAACCTATGGTGATTTAATGATCACTAATTATGGTGGCTCAGGTCTCTATAACCTATGGAGAGTTGAGCATTGTAGTTGTAGCATCAATTAATCCTTAGACCAATGGTTTCTTGGGTCACTTGATGCAATGGTCAGACCTATACTGTAATTGATGGTTTTAACATATGAACTTGACCCAATGGTCAAGATCTAATGTTTATTCCTCCAATAAAGTGGAATAATGGATAATGTAATATGTTGGTCCTAGTAATGTGATTTATATGGTTTCCTTTATATGATCAACTTCAGGAGCTTACTTGTTGATAATGGATGGCTTGTTTTAAATGAATAGTCGATTGTGGGTTATACCCTACTCTCAATGGAACTTTTTGTTTTGTTAATAAAGGTATTTCTAGGGTTAAATGGTGACTCTTTCTAGAGAAAAAATCAATAACTTCATAGGTGATTTATCCAAGGTGTTTACTTATATAAACAACCAATGGTCTTACCTTTTAAACATCCAATGGTTCTGGGTGACATTGTGGTATAGTGATATGGGTTGAATGATGATGGAACAAATGGAGAGTTACCCTTAATAAGGTAGTATTACCTATTCACTCATATGAATAGAAGGGATGATAACCATATTATGTTGATATGTAACCCTAATGAGGTATAGCTTGTTATACCTAGCTTTAATATAACTAAATGATGGTAATTGAGTATAAATAGTCCTTGAATGACTAATACAATCATGGCATACTCTGTTACTATTGTTGAAACCCTAGTATGCTATAACCCAATGGTTACACCTTGATTTATGTGTGGGCTCATACTTGATAATAGTATGGAATGTGATGGTGATGCTTCACCTTATGCATCCATGATCCGATGGGGATGTCATGAGTTAGGGTTTGGGTATAAGTGGTGATTAGTAACATTGATATAATTTATCGTGTAGAACCTAACTCTAATGGAAATAGATAAAGATGAGTATTCATGTTTAACATTCTTATGTGATGGAACAATGGTGGAATAACCTCCTTAACATGACCATAACCTTAATGTGTTAATTGGTGGTTATCATAGCCACATGGTTGATACTTTCTTATGCTAAACATGTGCATTATGAATATGATGAGTGTTAATCATATCTAGATTCCTTGCATGTTGATGTAATAAAGGAAAGTCCTTAATGTTAATATAACTTTGCTATGATTTTTTGTGAATATCTCCTATCTCATTAATGTAATATTGTGTTGATCTGGTGTATTATATGTAAGTAATGTTTTTGAGCCTTGTCATAAAGCATGCAAAGATAATGATGATCTTGCAGGGATAGTATGATGGCCTTAATGACCTTTGGGCATGGTTGAGCCCTGAATGAGGTGTAATCCTATTGTGTTGATAAGGGTTGATACCATGTGATATTGTGAAAAGGATTTATATCTTGTGATAGCATGATGACTGGTGTAGCCTCATGAATGGAAAGTACATAGTACCATGTGATGACGAGATGAGAAATTATGTTTCACACATTTATATCTATTGAAGTTCTGATATTTATATGCTTCTTAGAAGTGAATTAGGGTTTGTATGTCCACTTGTTTGATGCAGCCTTAATTCACCCAATTGGCATAACTAATCAAGTTAAATTCTAATCATGTAGTGCCATGTGCCATAGATCCATCTGAGTGTCCGAACTTGCCAGATGGTGAAACGAGTATTCTTAAGGGAAACTCGGAGCGCATACTGATGAGTATGCAAGGTGCTTGTCATCCTGAATTCAAGTGTTAAGGGAGGATGACTGCGGTCATACCTAGCACTTAGTTTGAGAACGACTGTAGTCGTGTCTCGGTGATTATATATGTGATGAGATTGGAGGACAACTGCGGTTGTAACTCTGATGGTAGGGTATGTGTACCCACCTCCTTTCACTAGTGTCATGACATGTACCAAGGATAGAGTAGGTTGTTAGCAGCTTGACCTTATGTGTCACTGTGGAGGATCCATACTAACTTGGGGAAGAGAAGATCTTAGGAGTCTGGCTCTTCCTAGATCTTGTATGGCATTGATTTCGACTTAGCAGTGGTCAGTTGGATTTTGAGTGGTATCCTCAATTTTCTCAGGGCATGATAAAAGATGTAATACAGCCATATAGCATATCTATTTAGGGTTATACATGATGCTTCACATTGGATGATAACCCTTGTTTGTTCTCTTTACATAAAGATGATGCTTAGTGCAATTAAGAGATAGTAGATATACTTATGTTGTGGATATGATTAATATTGTAGATGCGTACATACAGTAGCCATGATTATGTTGATAACTATACTGCTACTGCTAATTATAATCATGATTCTAGTTATCTCATGTTGTTAGTTGTGTTTAGTATGCTAGCCATGCCCTTGTAACTAGAGATGCATATACTGCTAATCATGTTTATCTAGATAATCGTGCTTATGTTGTTAGCTCTTTTTATGATGTTGATATTTTCAACCTATTAGACATGATAATTTTGTTAGCTATGCTTATGTGGCTAGACTTATTCATAATGATAGATATTCTATGTTACTAGACTTGCTCATGATGCTAGATATGCATATGCTACTGAATTGCTTATATTGTCAACAAGATAAAGGATGATAGTCTGGCTAATGATGATAGTTATTATCTACTCCTTTATGTATTTTGTTAATCATCAGTGCTACTGAGCTTATTTGTTATATCTAATTAAACTGATTAATGGTTTAATTACTTACAAATGTTGTAATCAATGAACTTTGATGGAGGTTATATCTCTTGTTGGGACATGGTCTCACCCTTGTGGTTCGCCACTTTTATTTAGGTAATCGAAAGTGACGAAAACAAACCTGTGACAACAAAGAGGAGCTATAGTAATTAATCTTTGAGAAAGTTGATTAGATGTCTAGTGTGTCCTAGAGTTGTCCTTGTACTCTCGGGTCCATGCAGGAAAAGTTTGTATATGGTGTTTCAAACAAATCATAATTTTGTTAGCATGTTAATGCTTGTTTGTGTGACATATACGAATATTGTTCTCCTGTGTATATATGTTGTGGCTAAGGTGATGGATCAATTTGTATCAAATTATTAGCATAGTATGGATACAAGAAAGATGTTAGACTCTTATGCAAATGTTTCTAAGCAGGTGTTGATGTTGAAATCAGTTTTAATTTACCCATAATTTTGGGTATGTGATTAATTAATGATCGATTGTGCTTTATGTTTTGAGTAATCTCATTTAGTGTAACGGGTTCTTACAATCATGATGAAAAGATATCACATTCTTGTCCTGCATCAGCACACAACCCAAACCATTTTGTGATGCATCATAGAAAACTATATAGCCTTTCCCCTACTCATGCAACACTAGCACTGGTGCACTCGTCAACTTCTCCTTCAACAATTTAAAGGCATGTTGACACTTGTTGTAAAAAAAAATACACATCCTTCCTCGTCATCATGGTTAGGGGCAACGCCATGGAGTTGAACCTCCTGTAGTAGCCTGCCAAACCCAAAAAGTTGTGCACTTCCATTGGCATCTTCGGCTGCTTACACTCCAACATGAATTCAATCTTCTTGGGGTCCACATGAACACCTTGATCATATATCACGTGTCCTAGAAAAGACACATACTTCAGTCAAAACTCGCACTTGTTGAACTTGGCGTACAGTTGATGATGTCTCAACATGGTCAACACCTGAAGAAGATGTTGTTCATGTTGCTGACAGTCATGACTGTATATCAAGATTTCATCTATGAACACTACCACAAATTGATCAAGGAATGGTCAGAACACTATGTTCATCAAATCCATGAATGTTGTTGGTGCGTTAGTCAGCCCAAACTGCATAACTACAAACTTATAATAAATATACCAGTCCTAAAAGCTGACTTAGGTAGGTCATCATCCTCGATCCACAACTAGTGATACCCCGACCTCAGGTCTATCTTGGAAAAGACTGTGGCACCTCATAACTGATCAAATAAGTCATCAATCCTCAGAAAGAGATACTTATTCTTTATCATCACTTTGTTCAACTACTTGTAGTCTAAACATAGCTTCATGGATCCATCTTTCTTTTTTACAAATAGCACATGAGCACTCCACAAAGATGTACTTGGTCTAATGAAGCCCATCTGAAGCAGCTCTTGCAACTATTTCTTCAACACTGCCATCTTTGTTGGCACCATCCTATACGGTGTCTGCACCATCAGTTGCATGCCCTGGACTAGATTGAACTTAAAATCAATCTCTTTGATAGGGGGAACACCTAGGGACTCGTCTATAAACACATCCTCAAACTCTTTCACAACTGGCACCTCCTGGATACTCAGACTCCTCACCTTAGTATCCACGATATGCACTAAAAACACATCACAACCCTGTCTCATCAACTTCTCAGCTACCATCGTCGACACTAAATAAGTACAAAGAATCTTCCTATTACCTTGGAAGATCCATGATGCACCACCGTCTATGAACATCACCACCTTGGAACTACAGTTTGAGACCACATGATACTTCTCCATGGTGTCCATTCCAAGGATCACATTGAATCCACACTTATCAAATGGTAACATATCCACTTGAATGATATGTCTTGAGATAGAAATGACACAAGAACTGCACACCTCCCACAACTCCGCATACTAGTACAAAACTGACCTTTAGTGTCGGTTATTTAAGGCCTTTGTCATCGGTTTCAAAGCGACACCCAAGTGGGCGCCGCTAAAATTCAAAACCTTCAGTGTCGGTTTTAACACCGACGTCATAACCCTTCCCGCCACCAAAAATGCACCAACAAGGGCACTATAGGTGTCGATTATTTAATAAAACTGACACTATATCCAGGTTAAAGACATCAACGTTTCACAAAAGCCGACGTCATAACCCTTCCCGCCACCAATAAAACGCACCAGCAAGGGCACCATCTGTGTCAGTCTGTATATATAACCGACACTATATCCAGATAAAGACATTGATTTTATACTAATAACCGATGCCATATCCACATAGACGTCAGTTTTTTGCTAATAACTGGCGTTGTATGTCTTTGTTGTCAGTTTTATACTAATAACTGACGCCTATGTTCTGATTTTGTTTCTTATTAGTTTGCAGGCATGTTGTATGGCTGGTCAGTAGGATGTGGAACCTACAGTTCAGTTCTAAACTATAGGTTTATAGCATCCATTGATATCAGCCAACAACAGGCTACAAACCTACAAAATTAACAAGATGGACAACAATTTATGATCACACACATGTATGAGCACATTTAATTCATAATATTTTTCATCACAAACATGTAGAAACCAGTAGTTCCATTTAAAATTTCCTTCATTTTCACACACATTTAGCAACCTGCAGTTCCATTCATTTCATCTCTTTTCACATTCAGACACATGTATAAGTGATCATCTTTACATTCACACATATGACAATTTAGAAAAATTCATTCACATTCACACAGAAATAATTATGAGAACAAAGTTTAGAAATATCATTCTTTATTCATCATCGTCATTATTGCCATTAATATTCCAATCATATTTAAAAATTCCCATTACTTGTAGGGCTTTTGCCCATTGTTCTCTTACATCATTTAAGTCTTCCATCGTATAGGGAGTATGTACATCTAATAACTTTTGACCTATAGTGAAGTCAATTTTAAACACCTGCAAAGAGAATGACGTATATATATAATTAATAATATATAATAAGATTGATATATTTCATATTATCTAATGAGACTATATATAATACCTGATGTATGGTATCGATTTCCATTGCGACATGTTTGATAATTAGGTCCATAAATCACATCACATAGTATGCACATGACCAACTTTTGTCTTGTGTAGCACACTATAAATTGAAACATATAAAATATTCAAAAATACAAATAAGCACAATTCACATAAATAATATATACATTGGAGTCGGGAAATTACTTTCACATTCTCCCAAATTAGTGGTTGTTTCTTTTTGTTGGGGACCTTTCCTCCATCTTTTTTGAACTCATGTAAAGCCCTACATGTTAATGTAACACATTAAATTACATAATTAAATAGTAATGTAATAACATATGTTAACATATATAAAATATGAAATATTTCTCACGGGAATAATGGCCATTTCATTATGTGTCCATTTAATGTATTCAATTCCTTTCCCGCATGATCTAGATAATAGACAGTGAATGTCTTAGGGATAATAACTAGTAACTCCCAATTCCTACCACTAGAGGTAAGAAAGTTAAAAATTAATAACTCAAAATCCACAATAAAAATGTAATTTTCTTAAGTCTAAATTATAAGCAAAGTAAACTTACTCAACATTGAATGGATCTATTATCACCGTCTTCTTTTTTTTACCAAAATCTTTAAAAGTCGCAAAGCAGTATGAAGTCACTGATGAAGGGTCTTTATCTACAAGACTAATCAAAGATGGAACCAAAAATACCACATGGGAAAATGAAAAATATGTACATATCGTGTGTAAGTGGCTACAAAACATGTATTACATATGCATTAATATATAAGAAACTAGATAACTGTATATAAAACAAGGTATATGGATGTATAAACAAGATCTCACCATATCCATAGCTCTATCATAGATGTATTCAACCAATCATAATGAAAAAACTCCAAAATATCTTTTATAAATAGATTGTTATCGTATGATTGACCTGCAGCATCCTCCGGAATAGAAACATTTATAGGGAAATTTGGATCATGTTCACCTATCCATACTGCCATACTCCTACAATTAGGACCTAACAAGGCATGTAGGTCCCTTGGAAGCCAACTTGGTACTTTAGGAGTTGAAGGTGGAGATGGAGGTGGAGGCCGAGATGTAGCGGGTGTCTTCCTTTTGACATGTATATATAATTTTAGATCAATTGACTCATATATACACACTAACAAATTAACATAATGTAAATTTACCATACAATATTAGTATAGACGACATCCTATTTGGGCCATAATATCACTTCGCCTTCTTCCTCACTAAGCATTTTAGAATCTGGGTGGGCATATGGAAATGGAAGATCCCTCCAATTGGAGAGTACATGTATCAAATTCACACAAATCACACCATCTGGTACTGGAGTCCCATGAAACATGTCCCCTCGAAGGGGTTGGTAAGCCTCGGCCTCTACAACAATATATTCTTGACTTTTTAGATGGCATGGCTTCAACCCCTAGAACTTTATGTAAAGAATGTTATATACATATATACATAAACATATCATCTTGAAAAGACTAGCTACTATGTCATAAAAATACTTACAGTAGACGTACTAGGTGGTGGGTCTACATGATCTCTCCCAACCACCTCTATAGTAGGAGAAGAGCGGAATACCACATGTACTGTCTGAATGGCAGTCTGAGACGCCTACCACTTGCTAATTGCTTCATGGATTCTCTTATCAAGTGCTTCCTAGACTCTCCTATTAATTAACTCATCTACCTATACATGGATAAAATAAATGCTAGATTTTGATTATCAAATTCCCTTTTGCAATAACATTCTAAAAAAAGAACAGGTTACCTCAACATTTGATAATCCTACTTTTGGGATAGGTTTGTGTTGTGATTGCCCAAAGAACGCTTTTATGCCCACACTAGTGCCTACACCCCTAGCACATCCAGGATGTTTTGGGTTACCCAGATCAACTATAAATTCATCCCTTGTGCCCTCATGGTTGAACTTGCCTTCCTTCCTCTGCTCGTGAAGCTCCCGCTAATTGCCATCAATAGAAATTGGTAAGTAAACATAACAATAATCAATATTGATTGCTCTAAGAGTTGAATTTTACCATTTTTGCAGCCGCCTCAGCAGTTACAGGCTTGGTTATATCTCCTTTCTTATTTTTCCTCCCGGCTATCCACATAGCATGGTGAGGCAAAGGTGCGGGACCAATAGTAGAGGACTCTACAGTCTCTTAAGTAGAAGCAGACTGAGCAGTAGACTCAGCCTATAGTCTTTGACGAATGCCTACATAGCCTTTTATACCCATCGTGTGGTCATGCACATTTAGTGCATGCCTTGCACTTTGAGCATCGCTGATAGCCTTGTTAGTAAGCACATTGATTTGGTTAGTAACACTAAAGGTTAATCCTGAATAGGTGAATACATAAGAACGTATATTAATTAAATTGGAAGTGGCACTTAATACCTTGAATTCATCAGTTTTTCTTTTGGTAACAAACTCCTACCAGTCATTGGGGTCCAAGTAGTTCCATTGCTCAATGGCTAGCTTCTTCCTCTTCTCAGCATCTCATATGTAATCTCGGGTGAGATGTGTCCTATAGTTCCTTAGGACCCTCCCACAACATTGCATCATGCATTTACGATGCAACTTTTCATCTACTTCAAATATACTCTGCAAAATAGAAATATTGCTATTAACTAGTATCATAAAAATTAGTAATCTACAAAACAGAATTGCAAATAATAATAACTCATGCATAGTTCCTTCCATACTAAGTCTTTCTTCCCCTTAGGAACTTTATGCCAAGATTCTACATTAGGACTATAATGGCTACGAGTAACAACCCTAAGATATGAAATAAACGAGTTGTGGTTCACTCCAACTGGATTTCCTGCATGATCAAAATCCACAACCACTTTGGGTCCATTGCCCCTTTGTTGTAGTAACTTGTTCATCATAGTGATGCCCCTCACTTTTTCAATTTTTTTTTGTTGCTCATCATGCCCCAAGTTTTTCAGGGGGTACATCATCAACCTAAAATTTGAAAAAATAAACACACTTGTAGGATATAACTATAAATGGACATATAGATAGAAATATAGGATATATTTTTAAAACTTACATTGTGAGGCGGCACATTGATATCCTCACCCTCACGGTAATCATCATCATGGTCATCATGCTCATGTTCAGCCATCTGAAAGTGTCATTAAAAAATCAAACATTTAGCATTTGACATAACTAGAAGATAATAGAACATTGTAAAGTTCACATTTAGAAAAATAAAACATATAAAAATATATAAACATGCATGCCTCTAATATTGCAATCTTTTATCAATTAACAATCCTTCATTGTGATCTCCGCGTACATACAAGTCATCATTAGCTTCAATATTTGGTGGTGTTGGCAACCCAACTGAGAATGGAATGGATTCATCATACTTATCATAGTACTCTTCTTCATCTATAGGATCTTCAATGATCTGTCTTTTACCATGAAGAACAACCGACCATTTATCATTTGTAGGATCATCGATATAAAATACTTGTTTTGCCTACAATGCTAATATGAATGGTTCACCCTTCTCACCAATCTTTTCAAAGTTCACTAATGTGAAACCCAATTCATCCACTATAACTCCTTTGGTGTTATCAACCCAATTACATTTAAAGAGCAGAATTCTAAAATCTACGTAGTCAAACTCCCATATGTCATTTTAGATTCACATGGACACTTATCCTTTGCACTTTGATGAATCCGTATTCATCATGAATTTCCATCACCATATTAGGCTCGATTCGACTCTATACATTCGATTGCATCTCCTAAATATCACAATATGCAAAATTGTTTAATTGGTGCAATTATCAAGATTATTAACTGAGTTTATATTGATTTTATGCAGGTCATGATGAGGATTGAACCATCAGCTGGCACCCACCTTCATTTAACCCTAATCCACCTACAACATAATCATCACCACCTCTTGCTTCATTCCACCTTTATCTCCATCAGCCATCATCCGAATCAAACCCTAACAAGTGGGGCCCACCTTTCTCAACCCTAGATCTACCTTAACCCAAGATCCTCTCATCCTTGGTCTTAACCAAACGGTCTTCACCAAATGGTCTTGACAAAATGGTGTTGACCAAACGATCTTGATCCATTCGGTTTCACCTCATTCGATCTTGGGCTTTCCCCTCACCACACGATCCCGGATCAACGCTCGTCATTCACCTCCCCACTCGGTCCCCCTCCTATCGTTCTACCCTTACAGTTTTCCCCTTTTATTCAGTCTCAAGACCGTGTGAGGCCACATAGTCTCAAGACGGTGTGAGGCCACATAGTCTTAAGACCGTGTGAAGCCTCACAGTCTCAAGACCGTGTAGTAGACCTTTCTCAAGACTGTATGGCAGGCATCGAACTAGGACCGGTTTCCATCACCACCAACACACTGGAGCCCTGCTTCCTCTACCTCTTTCGTTTTCTTCCTTCCGACACCTCTGCAAACCCTAGACATCCATCCAATCTACTTCCCATTCCTCCATACTCCACCAGATCATGAGCACGCCACCGGTACCTACTCAACTACAACATCGATCACGTCCACACTCCCTTCCTCCACTGCGCCCAGCGCTGTCGTCATCCATGGCTGACACACCACCTGCACCTGCTACCTGCCCAAACGGTCCTCAAGACTGATTGGAACTCATCAATCTGCTGACCGGTTGGAGAGCAGGACCGATTGGTGAGAGACCATGAGGCAAGATCGATCAGTGAAGACCGGTTGGCGTGCAAGGATCACATGAATGCAAGACTGATAGGGGTCTTTCGGTTTCCCAAAACCGTGAAGCGGTAGAAGCAATCATCCAAAAGACAAGATCATTTGGAGGCTGTGAGACCGTGAAGAACACAAATACGCGAGACTTTTAGGGCATCAAGACCATATGGAAAAAACACCCAAGACCGTTTGGATGTAGCAAATTGATAGAAGTCAGAGCTGTTTGGAGGAAAATTAATACAGGACCGTGAGGAGAATTAATCGGTCTTCAAGACTATTTGGACAAGAATCCTAGACCAATAAGAAGACTAAACGGTCTCCAAAACCATTAATGCAAAATTGTAAAAATTGCAATTGGGCCCAAATCATGAAGACCCCAACCAGTGCCTATAAATAGGACCATCAGGGTCCTCATTTGAGGCATCAGACCCAAGACGCTGATAGGAAGCCTGAATACATGTTCAATCCATGTATATCCACACCATTGCCACTTCACCTACTGCTCCTGCTGTGAGCAAGGAGGTCAAGATGAGGAAGAAGGTGGAGAAGAAGATATGTCTGGTCTGCCTTGGTGATTCTTCCTCCTCGTCCAGATCTGCTCTGACACGACGTAGAAGACCGCATCATCTTCACCGAGCTGTGACTACCTACTGCATCATGCTCATGGCGAAACCTTCTCTCTCTCTCTTGTTCTTCTTATTTCTCGTATCATGAGTGAATAGTTCCTTTTCGTTGGGGTGTAGGGACTAGCCCCGCTGCCCATGCCAACATGTTCTCTTATTAAACATTCCATGGCAATGTATATAACTTTTCATTTCATTATTAATCATCAATATTTGTAGATTGATTACCTGCCTGCTTTTATCTTGTTCTTCCCTATGTTGTGAGAACTTCTATATGTAGGGTGGAATGTCGATTAACGAGGTTGACTCCCAAACTAGAAATAGAATGGGATTCCTTGAGGTTGTAAGTGCGTGATCCATGAGGGGACGGGCCATCTAGCCTACGGTGACGCTTCTGTGGCCTAAACAACCCTCAGGGAGGGCCACAACTTCAGTTGGATATTTGTATCTTTGTTGTTAATCATTGATGTTTTCTTGTAGATTAATCGTCTGCTTGCTTGTCGATTAGTACGGTTGACTCCCTGACTAGAAATATAAAGGGATTCCTTGAGGTCGTAAGTGTGTGATCTGTGTGGGGATGAGCCATCTAGCCTACAGTGACGCTTCTGTGTGTCTAACGCCTGTATAGGGGGCCCACAGCTTCAGTTGGATATCTATATATTTGGAGCCATAAGTGAATGATTCAGATGGTGACGAGACATCTGATGCATAAGGTGATTCTTACGCAAGCCTAATGCCAGTATGGGTGGTTTTGCAGCAGCTCCATTTGGATGGTTATATCTTGCCTGGATGTTTGATGTTTGGATGTATTTGCATGTGTAGTGGTGGTGAAACCCGGTACCATCCTAGTGATTCCATATCATTAATCTAGATTCAACTTTAATTATGTTCTTTACTTTCTTGCACATAGTTTAATTAAACTCAAATCAACCTTTGTTATAAAAATTAGTTTTGCTTGAACTAAACTACAATAGCAACGATTCTTAAAAATGTTGTCTCTTGGGATTCGATCCTCAACTATACTGTGATAAGACCCGTCCACTTGTGGGTGGTATTATTGCATAAGGTTTTGGTAAAAGCTCAGGGATTTCAACCCTGAGTGAATTTGTTAGTGCGATAATAAACCACGTCAAATTCTGGCGTCGTTGTCGGGGACAACGGAATCAGTTAGTCAAATCTAGTTCTTTAAATGCTAATCTAGGTTTGTGCTTTTTCTTTTGATACTATTGATCATTCACTTGAATTCGGTTCTACTCCATAAATCTCACTTCTGAAAAAATCTTTCCATACCAGGTACCAACAAAGACTAGTGCATGCACCGCTCAAACAGTCCCGGTCTCATCGCTAGCTTTAATCCTGAGATAGATAGAACTTTTCATCATCAGAGCAGAGAGAACCAAGCAAGGATGGCTCAAGAGGAGGAAATAGCCCAAAGGGTTGCTCAAGCCCTTGCTGCACAAAGAGATAGGCTTATGCAAGAAGCCAGAGCTGTAGTTGAAATAGAGATCTGAGTAGCAGAAGCAGCAGAACTGCAGAAGGACCTTAGAGAGTTCTCCATTCCTAAAGCTACCAATGTTCATCACCCAGTGCAACCTCCTCCCATCAACACTCCAAACTTTGAGATCCGAGTACATTGGATCACCTTGCTTCAAAACAACCCATTCTATGGTAAGCAAGGAGAAGATAGTCAGGAACATCTTCTGAGGTTTATCGATCTATGTGATATGATAAAGAAAAATGGAGTATCAGACGATGCCATCCGACTCTGTCTCTTCAAGTATTCTCTTGCTGATAGAGCTATAAGTTGGTACAATTCCTTGCAATGTGAACCCATCACCACTTGGGAACAACTTCAAAATGTTTTTCTAAAAAAGTTCTATCTTCCTTCTCTTACCTATGAAATTAGGGGTCAAATAACAATGTTCACTCAGGTCCCTGAAGAATCCCTAGCTGAAGCATGGGAAAGATACAAAGAGCTCCTGCGCAAGTGTCCACACCATGGAATTCCTAAGAATCAACTCATCGAGAACTTCTATAGGGGTGTGGATGACGACATCAAGAGGTTCTTAGACTCCTCGTATGGTGGTAACTTCATGTGTCAAAGTTATGACAACGCATGGAAGGTTGTCACCCTGGGAGCTGAAAATCAAGCTAATTGGGGTAGATTTGTAGGCAAAGGAGTATTAAAAGTAGCTATGGCTGAAGCTATTCCTAAGTACAAGTCTATCGCTGAAACCCTCAAACTCTTAGTTGCCAAGAAATACCATATCGAATCATCTCTTGCTACTTATGAAAGAAGACGCTCATCCCCTCAACAACAAGAGCAAGTCAAGTCAGCTTTACTATTATGTGAAGCATGTAAAGGAACTGATCACTCTACTTTGTCCTGCAATGTTCTCTATGATGTTATCCTAAGCAAAGTCAATGGACAAAGAGATAATGGCCAGATGGAAAGTCTAAATGTTGTCAACACTCTTCCCGATCAAGGTTATTACAAACCGAATCAGAACAGGAATCATCCTGGTTTTCAATATGAAAATCCTTTAGGAGCGGTAAACTCACAACAACTTGGTTCGTATAACCAACAATAGAATTTTGGGAATTAAGGAAACTTCAGAGGTAACTTCCAGAATAAAAACTACAACCAATTCCGAAATAATTCTCAGTTCCAAAATCTGAACCGTGTCCCTTACCAGAATCCATAACAAGGACAACAAGTCAGACCCATCTCTCCTGAGGACAAACTGTCAGCCATTGAGAAGATGCTACAAGCACAACAAACTATGATAGTCAATCAACAAGCCCACCAAAAAGATATTGAATCTCACTTAGCCCAACTGTCATCCAGTCTCAAGCCTCCAGCTGGAGCTTTTGTTGGTCAACCAGAGAACAACCCTAAACATCCTGAGTAGTTGAAGGTTGTTATGACTCGTTCTGATAATGTATATCCCGACCCTCCTATCAAGACACCAGTGGTTGTCATAGATGAACAAGACCAGATGAATGATCAAGTTGATGAAGAACCCGAATCTATTCTGAAGGAGTAGCCAAGCAATGATAAGTCAGACAAAGAAAATTATGTGAAACCAGCTACAGAAGAGGAAGAAGCAACACCAGAACCTGATATCCCTATATACAAGGCTCATATACCGTTTCCAGCTCATCTAAGGCAAATGAAGCTTGATACCCATTTCAACAAGTTCAAGGAAGCTATGAAGAAACTTCATGTTGATATACCCTTTCTAGATGCGTTGGTAGAGATACCAGCCTGGACAAAGTACTTGAAGTTTCTCCTCACAAGGAAATACAGAATCGAGGAAGTTGAGATGGTTAAACTGGCAACTACTACTTCTGATATTATTCAAAGCAAGATGCCCAAGAAACAGATGATCTTGAATCTTTTAGTATCTCATGCTATATTAGTGATTCTACATATAAGAAGGGACTAGCTGATCTTGGTGCTAGCATTTCGATCATGCCGCTTAGCCTTTACAAGAGGCTAGGATTTTTAGAATTGCTTCCTACTGGCATAACTATACAGCTTGCAGACAATTCGATAAAATGTCTGTTAGGAATCCTCAAAGATGTCCTGGTCAAGGTAGGAAAGGACGCATATGTTCCATGTGACTTTGTCATTATGGACATAAAAGAAGATGCTAGATATCCTCTCATCTTTGGACGTCAGTTCCTCACCACTGCAAGAGATCTAATTGATGTTGAAGCAGGAACCTTGCTTCTTCGACTAGGAAAAGAAACTCTTGAGTTTAAAGTTTTTGAAAATATGAAAAAACCAAGCATGCAAGAAGAAGTCTATCTTATTGATTACATAGAGCAGATGTCACTTCTCACTCAAGAGAATCATGAATCAGACGATCCTTTAGAAGTTTCTCTAACAAACCCATCAGTTGATGAACCTATTGATGAACAAGTAAAGGATTGCATTAGATTTTTTGACTCTGCAGAAGAAGATGTTGAAGCTAATTTTGAGGAACTCAAGTCTATAGAAACAATTGAAGACATTTTTGAAAAGAAGGAGACACCTCTCAACCCTGTTCGTACACATACCGAACCTTCTTCAGGTGTCCATGAGCTTCTTCATCTAGAAACAACCATCCTAGGGAATACACTAGTAGCCCAACAGACAGAAACTACTGATTTCATTTTTCCTCCGCAACAAGATTTGGATTTTGGTTTCTACCAAGAACACCCCCCTAGATCCATATCTGATAGACATCAATAACCAACATTGCTATATTGAAGGAATAGTGCATCCACATATGAACTTTTCTTCTGAGCCTCAACAACACTACTTTATCAATGAAGTCGTTCAGATCCCCTACAACTATTCTCCACCTTGGATTGAGCAATAGAGAACAATTCAACATAACTCAAGTTGTTTCCGTATGTGCTCTAACATTGCTCATTCTTTATGGGGAAGAATACAAGAGGCTAAAATCAAAGTGAAGATTAATTAATGGTTGAGAAAGAAACCACCAAAAGAATATGTCAATCCACCTCAAACTCCACCTAGAGCCCCACCATGGTGACAATATCCAAGTCGATCCATCGACGTAAAACAAAGGCGCTTGTCGGGAGGCAACCCGATCAATAATTTCATTTTTACTTTTCAATTTGATTTATAAATTTTTATTAATTTCGTTCTACTTTTTAGATAATTTTTCACGAAATAAAAATTGCATCGCAAGATGCTATCTTGAGTTCTGATTGGTCTTCATTTTTTATTTTCAGATGGAGGACGCATGCTGATTGGAACGCTACCACATCTTGCCATCCAACCAGCATGAATTTTCCCCTCGATCTCAGATTTAAAGTTTTCTCAGGATGAGCAAATTTCTATGTTCGGAGTGGAGGGTAGGTGGTATGTACTTCACTTCCCACCTACACCCATCTTTTTCATACTTAAGATTTCACTGTCACATTTTTTATCAAAATTTTCAAAAAATTTAAAGTTTTCAAGGAAATTGAACAGATAGTGGATGAAGTTTTGATGCTTTTTGTTTCTCTTTCTATGCGTTTTGAATCATTACACCCTCCTTATTCGAAGCAAATCCTCAAGAGGACCACTTTTTGAAACTAGCCTTTTGATTGAAATCATCTTGTGAAGCTTATGATTTCTAACATCATGATCCTTCTGCAAAAATGATAAGTGTCTACCAAATCGATAGGGATCAAACACGTCGTGCTTCCTAACTGACTAGTGGAACAATAACATGGAATCTCCACCGGATCTTCATCAAGTCATTATTTGAGCAGAGTACGATAAAGAGAACGACCCGGTGCACCGAATTGTAAATCAAGTTGCATTCTGATCTAAACTCTCTTCTACACTTCTTCTATCATCTTTGTACCCCTCCGTCCATCAAAAAGAAACAAAAATATCCAAAATAGTGCCAAACCCTAAGTTCGGGGTGGCATGCCATCTGTTTCTATATCCGCTTCTTTCATACCCCTCGCAAATTAATAGGGGTGTACCACCAAGAAAAGATGCCAAAGCGCACACAAAAAAATGCAATCTCGAGTCGAATATAGGAGAGATTCGCACACAAAAATGCAATGAATGAAATTGCAGATGATAATCTCGAGTTGAATAAAGGAGAGATTTATTTCTTCCTTCCATACCACCCTTCACTCCCTTTTCCACCTAAAGGCACAATGAATGCCTCCACTAGCTTGAAAAACACCAACGTCAGATCAGGTGCACACTTGTTGTTCTGTGTGTATCTCTGGACTCTTACAAAAACTCTTAGAAATGCTTGTTGTTGGAAAAAGTGAGGAGGAAGTGATGTTGGAAAACAAACTCAGGAATGAAGATATGGTAAGATGTGTTCAGTGGTCTCAGGAAGTTGAGATATTTAGTCATGATAAGTAGAAAGGAAACAATCATGATGTGAAAAGGAGGCAGTCACACGACTTGAAAGTATTCATCTGGCGACTATTTCAAATTTTGTGTTACTCGAGGATGAGCAACATTTAAGTTCGCACACGCTCTTGAGACCATGTGAAGCCTCGTGGTCTCAAGACTGTGTAGCAGACCTTTCTCAAGACTGTATGGCAGTCGTTGAACCAAGACCGATTGCCATCACCACCAACGCACCGGAGCCCTGCTTCCTCCACCTCTGTCTTCTTCTTCCTTCCACCACCTCTACAAACCCTAGACATCCATCCAATCTGCTTCCCATGCCTATATACTCCACTAGATCGTGAGCATGCCACCACTACCTACTCAACTACAGTAGTGATCACCTCTACGCTACCTTCCTCCAATGCGCCCAGCGCCCTCGTCATCCATGGCCGACGCACCACCCACACCTGTTGCCTACCCAAACGATCCTCAAGACCGATTGGAACTCATCGATCTACAGGACCGGTTGGATAGTAGGACTGATTGGCGAGAGACCACGAGGCAAGATCGATCAGTGAAGACCGGTTGGTGCGCAAGGACCTCATGAAAGCAAGATCGATAGGGGCCTTTCGGTTTCCCAAAACCGTGAAGCGGTAGACACGATCAGCCAGAAGATAAGATCGTTTGTAGGTTGTGAGACCGTGAAGAACAAAAAGATGTGAGATTGTTAGGGCATCAAGACTGTATGGACAAAACACCCAATTCCATTTGGATGGAGCAAATTGACAGAAGTCAAAACTGTTTGGAGGAAAATTAATACAGGACCGTGAGGAAAATTAATCGGTCTCCAAGACTGTTTAGATAAGAGTCCTAGATCGATAAGAAGACTAAATGGTCTCCAAAACTATTATTGCAAAATTGTAAAAATTGCAACTGGGCCCAAATCATGAAGACCCCAACCAGTGCCTATAAATAGGACCCGCAGGGTCCTCATTTGAGGCATCGGACCCAGGACGCTGACAGGCTTCCTGAACATAGGTTCGGTCTACATACATCCACACCATTGCCAGTTCACCTACTGCTCCTGCTGGGTCAAGACAAGGAAGAAGGTGGAGAAGAAGATCTGCCTGGTCTACCGTGGTGGTTCTTCCTCCTCGTCCAGATCTTCTCCCACACGATGTAGAAGACCGCATCATCTTCACCGAGATGCGACTACCTTCTACATTATGCTCATGGTGGAACCTTCCCTCTCTCTTGTTCTTCTTATTTCTTGCATCATGAGTGAGTAGTTCCTTTTTGCTGGGGTGTGGGGACCAGCCCTGCTGGCCATGCAAGCATGTTCTCTTGTTAAACATTCCATGGCAATGTATATAGCTTTTCATTTCATTATTAATCGTCAATGTTTGTAGATTGATTTCCTGCTTGCTTTTATCTTGTTCTTCCCTATGTTGTGAGAACTTCTATATGTAGGGTGGAATGTCGATTAATGAGGTTGACTCCCAAACTAGAAATGGAATGGGATTCCTTGATGTCGTAAGTGCGTGATCTATGAGGGGACGAGCCATCTAGCCTACAATGACGCTTCTGTGGCCTAAATGTCCCTCGGGGAGGGCCAGAACTTCAGTTGGATATCTATATCTTTGTTTTTAATCATCGATGCTTTCTTGTAGATTAATCACTTGCTTTCTTGTCTATTAGCACGGTCGACTCTCTGACTAGAAATAGAAAGGGATTCCTTGAGGTCGTAAGTGTGTGATCTGTGAGGGGATGATCCATCTAGCCCACGGTGATCCTTCTGTGTGCCTAACGCCTGTATAGGGGGCCCACATCTTAAGTTGGATATCTGTATCTTCGAAGTCATAAGTGAGTGATCCGGATGGTGACGAGACATCTGATGCCTAAGGTGATGCTTATGTAAGCCTAACGCCCATATGGGTGGTTTTGTAGTAGTTTCATTTGGATGGTTATATCTTGCCTGGATGTTTGATGTATGGATGTGTTTGCATGTGTAGTGGTGGTGAAACCTGGTACCATCCTAGTGATTCCATATCATTAATATATATTCAACTTTAATTCTACTCTTTACTTTCTTACACTTAGTTTAATTAAACTCAAATCAACCTTTGTTCTAAATATTAGTCTTACTTTAACTAGACTAGACTAGAAATGATTCTTAAAAATGTTGTCTCTTAGGATTTGATCCTCAACTATACTGTGATTAGACCCGTCTGCTTGCGGGTGGTATTATTGCACAAGGTTTTGGTAAAAGCTCATGGATTTCAAACCTGAGTGAATTTGTTACTGCGATAATAAACCATGTCACACTTGCAAAAAAAATGAAGACGCTTGAAGGGTGACCCCACTATTTTGGACGACACTCTTGTCATCTTGATGCTTTGTGTAATATGAGAATCCATTTATGTCAAACCCTTCATAAGACATAACATTCAATTTTGGTTTAAAGGTGAGACATTTGATAGTTTTAGTAAGATTATTTGGTGTTTGAGATAGTTGATATAAGACTTTATCTTCAAACCACTTAATAAATGTCTTGTTATGCTCTCTAGCAAGCCACATTGAATTGGCTCGAGGACATTGTCTCTTGATAAATTGGTATGTTCCTCGATATAAACACTCAATTCATTGATGTTGTGTATAATATACAAGTGACCTTGTTCCAACTGCTCATGGCTGATTACTTTCATCTGTGATCCCAAAATTCCTTTGTCAGAATACTCCTCAATATTCTTGTCATTTACCGGAGCATCATTACCACTCAGAAAGTCATTGCAAAAATCCATAATCTCTCTCACCACATAACCCTCAATAAGACTCCCTTTAGGTCGATAAAGGTTTCGAACATCACCTTTAAAAATGCTCATGTATCATTCAAAGGGATACATCCAATGTAAGAAAATTGGTCCCAACATTTTCACTTCCCTAGTCAAGTGGACAACAAGATGTACCATGATATAAAAGAAAGAAGGAGGAAAATACATCTCAAGATGAAATAGGGTAACAACCACTTCTCTTTGCAATTTATCAAGAGTATCAGGGTCAATAACTTTGCTGCACATACTGTTGAAAAAGAAACAAAGTCTGGTGATTAAAAATCTTACATGCTTCAGCAATATAGATCGAATTGCCACGGGCAATATTTGTTGCATTAAAGTGTGACAATCATGAGATTTAAGACCTATCAACTTTAGATCCTTTATTGATACCAATCTATGAATGTTGGATGAGTAACCCTATGGAACCTTAATATTTACCAAGCATTCATAAAAAGCTTTCTTCTCCTTTCTAGACAATGTGTAACAAGTAGGAGGTAAGTGTGTTCTCCGATCACTACTAACTACTTCTATTAATTTTGTCCTTATTCCCATTTTACGTAGGTCCATTCTAGATTTTATCCCATCTTTAGTCTTACCTGGTATATTCAATAGAGTTCCAATGATGCTATCACAAACATTTTTCTCAACGTGCATGACATCGACACAATGTCTGACTGCCAAAGAACTCCAATAAGGAAGATCCCAAAATATTGACTTCTTCTTGAATAAAGATTTGTCACTCCGTGTGGCCATGGTACATTGTGATCTCTTACCAAATTCATTAACAAAGTCTTTTTCTCTTTCATAAACAACCTCCCCTAATATAGGTTTAGGTGCACTTTGTTCCTCATTTCGTCCATTGAATGCTTTGCGCAACCTATGATATGGATGGAATTTTGGAAGAAACATTTGATGACCAAGATATCCAGTCTTTCCGCCATGTTTTAGTCGTATTGAATCAGTGTTATCTTCACATATAGGACACACTTTAGATCCTTTGACACTATATCTAGACAAATTCCCATATGCTGGAAAGTCATTTACAATGCAATACAACATAGCGTGCAAACGAAATGTCTCTCTTCATGAAGCATCATAGGTCATCCCACCTTCACCCCATAGTTTCTTTAAGTCATCAATCATAGGTTCAAGATAAACGTTGATATCATTTCTAGGTTATTTAGGGCCCGATATCAACAATGACAACATAACATACTTATTTTTCATACACAACCAGGGAGGAAGATTGTATATAACAAGCATAATTGGCCAAGTTCTATGTTGGCTGCTCAATGTCCCATACGGATTCATCCCATCTATACAAAGCCCAAGTCTTACATTCCTGACTTCTTCACCAAATTTAGGGTACAATAAATCAATCTTCTTCCACTGTGGGGAATCAGACGTATGTCGTAGGATCCCATCATTATTTTTCTTAACATCTGCATGCCACCTCAAATTCTTCACATCTATCAGATTGGCAAACAAGCGTTGAAACCGTGATATTATAGGTAGATACCACATCACCTTGGCAGGAGAACCAATTTTGGGCTCCCCCAAAGTTATCAATTTATACCTTGACGCACCACATTTTGCACAATCTTTCAAATCCACATAGTCCTTTTGAAATAATACACAATCATTCGGGCATGCGTGTATCTTCTTGGCCTCCATTCCCATTGGGCACAACAATTTCTTTAATTGCCATGTTGAGATTGGCAGCTCATTTCCTTCAGGAAGAAATTCTTTCAACAAAGACAACAATGACGTGAAGCTTTTGTCGCTCCATCTATTGTTAGCTTTCAGTTTATACAAAATGTTAAGCTTCGTAAACTTAGTACAACCTATGTATAATGGTATCCCAGCATCATGCACAATGTTTCTAAGCATGGGAGGTGGATCGATGTGCTCTACCCCACAACTATCCAACATCGCATCAATGATGTCTACTGGAACTGGTTCATTCACATCTACGTCATCGGAGGCAATTTCTTCTTCCACACAATCACTACTATCGACATCCACTAATTTCAAGTTTGAAATTTCTCCATGCCAGTTCCATTTTGTATAGCCTTGTACAATCCCATTGCACATGACATGACTTTTGATTTCGTCACCAGTGCTGACTTTCAAGTTGTTACCGCAATGCCTACATGGATAGTAGAACCTATCTCCAAGTTGTTTCCTATGTTCCTCGGTAAATCTAATAAACTGATCAAGACCAGAAATAAACTCTGGGGTGCAGCAATTTGGAATGGACATCTATGATCTATACATTCTATGATCAAAGAGAAAACAAGTATATATTATAGTTTAGGGTTAAAATATTAGGGTCTAGGGTTAAAAGATTAGGGTTTATGGTTAAAGGTTTAGGGTTTAAGGTCTTATATATATTAAATGTGTACCACCTATCCCCTTCTTGAACACCTAATATCACTAGTAAGTGTATAATGTGTACTGGGTTTGTAAGAAAATTTCGGCAGAATTTCCCCGTTGTTATCTGACACGATTTTACCATACGTATAATGCAAGTGCACGCGTCAATGTAGTATAGGCCCTTGTGAGGCCCGAGTTTAACTCAGGGACATAGAATTATCGGTAGACTACTACTAACTACTCACAATCAGCTAGACCAATAAAAAGGTTATGAGAGTTGTTTTAAAAATAAAAGAAAATAAAATAAAACAAAGCAATCGATTAAATGTTTAGTTTAATCAATTCAGATGGAGATCTTTAGGATTGTGGTTTCACCGTGGGTTTTCATTGTATGAATTTCCATATAGTTACTCAGGTTCATATCTCAACCCGGGTAGTGGTCTGTATTCAGAATTGTCCACTGTTGTGGTACAATTCACTACCTATGTCTAGGTCGGTTCCACCATCGTAGTAACCTATACCCTAAACTAGGTGCATTAGAATCGACCTCTGGGTTTCCACCATTAACCTTACATCACCTTGTTCAAGGGATTTGTTAATTAATGTAAATTTCATCTCTTTTCAACTGTTAATTCTTCTTTCAAAGTAATTAAAGGCATTAGATTATCATTATGGTGATCAAGCATAACAATAGTATTGAGAAAACGAAATCATACCACAGATTTAAGAGACAAATTATGAATTACAATGATAAAAATGTCATACAATGCTTCTCCGGGCTACTCCCGGTCCTAAAGATAAAGGGGATTAGCCCTGCATGTTCAACTCAGAGCAAAACATGGGTGAAGAAAGGGGAAACATGGAGAAAAATGTGAATAAGTGATGAAACCCCTGAACGGAGAAGATCCAATCGCTCCTTGGCGGAGAATGCGTGATCTACAGCCTTTCGGCGGTGGAAAACGTCTTCTTTGGCTTCTAGAACGGATGGGGCGTGCTTCTGGGCTCCGTTCTTCTCTCCACACCTTCTCGGGATGTGTGTAGTGGCTAATGACGTCTTCCTCTGCTCTTGGCCGTCGTCATTAGGTATAATCACAGAGTTAGGTTGAAAAAATATCACAACTGTTGGATTAGGGCTGATCTGAAACAAACTCTGATTTGACGATGTCGATACCATCGACGTGGGTCGATGGTATCGACCCCTCGCGATATCGGCAAGCCTTCTTTTCTTTTCTTCTTTGCACCTGATGCTGACTCGATACCATCGATGCGGGTCGATGGTATCGACACCCTTAGGCGTCGGTTTTATCCCTTTTCCGTCGCTGAAGCTGAATGTGTCAATAGTATCGACTTTGGGGTCGATAGTATTGACTGACTGGTCGCCAGCAACCTGATGAAATGTCACTACCATCGACTTCCCTGTCGATGGTATCGACTCTGTGCTGCTCCTTGTGGATGGCTGCCTGTGGTTGTGTCGATAGTATCGACTGCTGTCGATGGTATCGACAGCAGCAGATATGTGTTTTTCCTGAAATTGCAAAACAAAACCACATAAGCCGAGATAAAACATATTATTGTAATCATTTATGCTCAAAACAATAAAACAAGAGAGATTTGACACTGAAAAGGATCATAGACTAAAGGAAGTGAATTATATGATATTAACCACCAAAATGACCAATAAATGCATAAAATGCAAGTAAAACAAGTCTATAAATGCGACTCAAAATCATCGCATCAAACTCCCCTAAACTTGAACATTGCTTGTCCTCGAGCAATAAAAGTCTAGAATAGAAATGTGAGGGTCAACTAGAGAACAGATTATCACAACAAACATCAGCATATGATCCCCGCCAGACACTCACATTCCGGCCCTCACTAACCACAAAATGATAATTACCCTAAAGGCGACAGTAATCATCCATAAAAGATATCTACCTCAAAATTGATGAACACTATCATATAAGACAGTTAACATAATAAAATTATCCGGTCTAGACTCGGTGCATCTTGTGATCTCCTATCTATGTTGCTCACCCTAACTACCATCTACATGGAAGCAGCTCTCTTGGTATTAACGAGTGAGGAGAAAATCACGATGGCCTACCAATTCGAGCAACGGGGGGATGGAATGGGTGGCTAGTGGAAGAAATGGAAGCATAATACAGTTTCAACATGCATAAAACAATAATGACCTGAATGATGCACATGCAAGTAAAAATGCCCTAATGCCTACATTTGGGTGGAATGATGCATGCACTATCATCCCGTCTCAAGGTGAGATGGAATATCTAAGAGAACTACATCATGTGCTTATTCTTCTTAGTATGTAAGTGAGAACAAGTTCCTTTCTCCCTCTCATTCCTACTTACTTCTCAATACTTTTTTTTTGAACTTTATTATTTTTCTCAAGCCCTTATTTTCATAGATAACAATGAATTATTTTTTGGGCTCACTTCTTGTTACATAACTTATACATTTGAAGCATTCAGAAGGTATGGAACAAGTTTTTTTTCACCCTTAATGTTTCAGAAGACATAAGATGCATGATGTACTATATGCACAAAAGATGTGAATGCAGCTACAAAGTGATAGTTATGCAACTACATGACACACACTAAAGAATATGTGAATGTATAACTATTTTATCTTTTTTTTTTAATTTTCATGCAAAATATGTGAAAATAGTTGCAATGCAAAACCTACCTACATGGGATACAATCAAAGAGATTAAAACCGTACTTTACTTCTAGTTCTTATGGTGGAGTATGAAAACAATAGGGTGGATAGATCACAAGACTAATTGACTGAACCTTTGGAAATTATCATGTGTCCCTCCTTACTGACCTGTGTAGTAATCAAGAGGTTTCTCTCTCTTATTTTGAATTAAAGTCTCATTATCATTTGGTCAGTTTAGGCTCAAACAACCAGTTCCGTCCACTTTTCATGAATCCTAGGAATGTAATGTTGTGATTTCCTATTTTAGAGTTGACAAACACAATCATTCTCTTAAGTTATGTGCTCGAAGTTGAACAACACAAGCTTGCAAAAGCACTAAATTTTTTTAAATTTGCCCCTGATTCCCATGTACAAGCAACGAGATGAAACATGACTTAAGACATCCACAATTACACTAGATAGAGTGTGGATCCTACAAACAAACTCATAACTAAGAAAAACAAATGACAAAAGACAAAATAATAAAAACTAAAAACTGGGAAAAATAAAGGATAGAGTTGTTCCAACAAAATAAAGGATAGAGTTGCTCCAACTCCCCCCCTAAGCTTGAATTCGACTATGGCCTCATAGTCAAAAACAACCTTAAAAGGTGGAACAGTGATACCGATCATTCGTCAGGAGGAGGCGGGTACTGCAGAGCCGTGGGGTCCCAAGATGGGTATTGCCCCTGAATGCTCGGATTGTATTGGGGCATTGGTGGAGGTTGTAGATACCCCCAAAGTAATTTTGGCTCCAGTAATGATCATAGAAGGGCTGATGATGCATATCCATCCTATGCAACCTGTCGTGGATGTGTTGTTGGTTGTCGAGGAGGAGGCGCTCATTCTCGAAAATGGCCCTCTGATTATCTAACAGCCGGTTCGTTGTATCCTGAATATCGGCGTATGAAGTTGTATGCTGCTATGTCTGATGAATATCTTACAACATTGTATACATCCCCTGCATTGAATAAACATCATCTCCTTCATGAGAGGTCTGAGGCGGAAGAAGCTGTGAAGATGAAGATGCACCCAGATGCATGCGGGGGTGCTTCCGGGGTGCTACGCGTGCCCGAAGAGCAGTGAAAGCCTCCTCTTCCTCTTCATGCTCATCACCGTCATTATCATTGTCGTCATTGTTGTCATCTTCATCAGAGTCCTCAATGGCTATGATGGGCCACCTGAAATGTTGAGCGCCCTCGATGTTGAAGATGGGGTTTGGAAGCGAACACTCTTGATATGCATGATTAACATGGCAATGTGCATATGCCAAGCCATCACGAAGCAGATGAGGTTGGAGCGGTGCAGATGTTTGAGGTTGACCTTGCTCCTATTGGAAAGGGGAGTAAGCTGGTAGAAATTTAACCCAAGATAGTGGGCCAGCAGTGTGATGAGCCCTCCAAAGTGGATTGGAGCCTTCCGCGTACTCCTCTTTATAGCCAACACGTGCGTCAAGAAGAACGTGCCCCAATTGCACTCCTCGCACTTCAACAATTTGTGCAGGAAGAACAAATCCGTCTCTTAAAACTTGCTAAGAGACAGGTCGCCGCGAGTGAACAGCGTGGTGCAGAGCATGCGGTGAAGAATCTGCACAAACAGACGCTCAAAATCCACCACTACAGCGTTGTGGTAGCTGACGGATTTGCCCGGGGGCGCAATCACGAGCTGGGCAAATATATCATCGTAGTTTGTCCTGTTGTCTGGCCTCCAGTGCTGGTAGTCATTATGAAATCAGTTATACATTGAATTGAACTGGGCAAGAGTGAGGGTGCATTCGTTATTGTAGAGTCTGAACGACACCTGCCCTTTTCTGCATACTCTCTCGGTGGCGATCATGTCATTGGGCACCACATTGATGTCCAATGATGCCATGAACTCCGCCATGAGTTCCTTGTATGTTGGCCACTCACCGAAGAAAGGCTGGCCATCGGTGTGGTACTGCAGCTCATCGGGCCTCCTGGATGTGTGTCTCTCCTGCCCCTTCAAGACGTAGGCAAGGTTGTCATTGAACCCTAAGTCGCAGATCATTGTCCGATCAACATAGCGCGTGGGCTCGATCTTCCTCTTCATCAGTTCCTCGTAGAACTTCCGGACCTCCGCGGAAGCATGGACAACCCTCAGACGAGAAATAGATGCAGTAGGTGGAGGAATGAACTCGGGGATCTCCATAGGATCCTCCCATGAAGAAGATGCACCGGTTGTACGCACCATCGTCGCCGAGAAAGAAGGAATGGAAGATGTAGCTTGGTGAAGGTCGGAGAAGACAATCTCCACTCTGTGAAGGCTCAGGGAAGATCACGCTCCTTAGATGCTTGTAGCCAGGCTCCGGTCGCACAGCAATACGCATGGCACAAGTAGAGGGCAAAGGCTCTAAAGGTGTGATGTCAAATGACAACCATCCCTCCCTTTTATAATCATGGTCGTCTCTGTTGTGCACCCGTCGATACCATCGACGTAGGTCAATGGTATCGACACCTGTAGCACAATCCAATCTTCCACTAGTATTGACGGTTGTCGATATCCTGATGTGGGGGCCCGGATCGATGACGTGTCGATACCATCGACGAGGGTCGATGGTATCGACCCATCCCACGGATCGATTCTCTTGATGTAGCGATCGTTGTTGATTGCCTCTCGCGGATCGGTGACATGTCGCGTCGATACTATCGACGCAAGTCGATAGTATCAACTCTTCTTAGGGCACACACCCTCGCGAGGCCCGGCCGCCGCTTTCTGCCTATAACCGGGTCGATACCATTGACAGGCCCGTCGATGGTATCGACTTCACTGAGATAAATTTTGTGTGAATATCTTCAGGGATCTCATAAGTATCGACATCCATGTCGATACTATCGACCCCGTTTTGGCGAGCAACCTGATGGTAGGTTGATACCATCGACGAGGCCGTCGATAGTATTGACTCAGAGAAATTTTGCAGTCACCTAACTATTCCCCTGTCGATACCATTGACACAAGGGTCGATACTATCGACCCTGCCTCAGTCCTGCACATTGAACAAACAGTCAAGGTATCTTGTTTACACTAAAAACAAAATCAAAACAAACTAATGTACAATTGTAAAAGAAACTAAATGAAACTACCAATGGCTAGTTTGCCTCCCAACAAGCGCCCTTATTTAACGTCTTAGGCTAGACGAAATCAAACTCCTCATGCATCCGTAAGCGTAATGAGTTTGACCTCATGCACATTCCTCGTGTAATCCTCACCGAAGTACAACTTTAATCGTTGTCCATTAACCAAAAATGGTGTCTCACCATCACGCACCATGATTGCTCCGTGTGGCCTGACCTCCTCTACAAGGAAAGGTCCACTCCATCGGGATTTCAATTTCCCGGGATGCATCTTCAACCTTGAGTTGAACAAGAGCACACGATCTCCCTTCTTGAGCACACACATCTGAATGTGTCGATCGTGAATCAGCTTTGTTCGCTCCTTGTAAATCCGCGAGCTTTCATATGCATTCATCCTCAGCTCGTCAAGTACATTGAGCTCTAACAAGCGTTTCTTCCCTACCTCATCATAGTTCAAATTCAGCTTCCTCAGTGCCCAGTGCACTTTATGCTCCAATTCCATCGACAAATGGCAAGCCCGACCGTAAGCCAACCTAAAAAGCGTAGTGCCTATAGGTGTCTTATATGTCGTCCTGTATGCCCACAAAGTGTACGGTAGCAAGGTAATCCAGTTTTTTCTCGTCGAAGCCACAGTGCGCTCCAAGATCTTCTTAATCTCTCTATTGGAGACTTCCACTTGCCCCTGTGTCTGTGGGTGGTACGGGGTACCAATATTGTGCTTTACCCCGTACTTTCTCAACAATGCCGCAAACTTATGATTTTGGAAATGTGTACCTCCATCACTAATAATCATTCTAGGTACACCAAACCTATAGAAAATGTATTCTTTGATAAACCTACACACTACATCGGCATCATTAGTCCTAGTGGGTATTGCCTCTACCCACTTCGATACATAGTCAACAGCTAATAGAATGTACAAGTTAGAGTTGGAGGACACAAAGGGTCACATAAAATCAATACCCCACAGATCGAACACCTCGACCTCTTGAAATACATTGAGCGGCATCTCCTGTCGCTTTGAAATGTTACCTGCCCATTTGTAGGAATCACATTGCCGCACATAGTCATACGCGTCTCGGAACAAAGTAGGCCAATAAAGGCCGCTCTCAAGTACCTTGGTCGTAGTTCTAGAACTAGCATGGTGGCCACTAGTCAGTAGAGTATGGCAATGACAAAGGATACTTTCATATTCCACCTCTGGTACACACCTGCGCAACACACCGTCCCTGCACTACTTCAACAGAATGGGGTCATCCCAGAAATAATATCGCAAAGAATGGAAAATTTTCTTTTTCTCTTGGTATGTCCAATCATCTGGGATAATTTTGTAGGCAAGATAATTAACAATAAAAGAAAACCAAGGATCTTTAGATTTCACAGATAGAAGTTATTCATCAGGAAATGTCTCGGTAATGGGTATATGCACATCCTTCTCATCTACCCTTTCCAACCTAGACAAATGGTCCGCAACCACATTTTCTATTCCCGCCTTATCTTTGATTTCAATGTCAAATTCTTGTAATAGTAAGATCCACCTAATCAATCCAGGTTTGGCATCTTTCTTTTCCATCAAATACTTTATGGAGGCGTGGTCCGTCCATACCATGACTTTAGAACCAACAAGATATTGCCGAAATTTTTCAAAAGCAAAAACAACAGTGAGAAGCTCTTTATCAGTTGTCATGTAATTTAGTTGTGCTTCATTTAAAGTTTTGGACGCATAGAAAATCACAGCGGGTTTATTGTCCACACGTTGTCCTAAAACAACCCCTACTGCAAAATCTGACGCATCACACATCAATTCAAATGGTTTTGTGCAGTTCGGTGTTTGCACAACCAGAGCAGAAATTAATTTTTCTTTAAGCACATCAAAAGCATGTAAACATTTTTCATTAAAATCGAAGACCGCATCTTTCTCCAACAGCTCAAATAATGGTTTAGCAATTTTTGAGAAATCTGTTATAAAGCGGCGATAAAACCCGGCGTGACCTAAAAAACTCCGTATCCCTTTTACCGAATTTGGTGGAGGCAATTTAGAAATAACTTCAATCTTCACCGGATCTACCTCCAACCCCTTACTAGACACTTTATGTCCAAGCACGATTCCATCACTAACCATCATATGGCATTTCTCCCAATTGAGAATCAAATGTGTGTCCTCACATCATTGCAAAACCTTATCCAAATTGTATAAAAATTCATCAAAAGATGCACCATAGATGGAGAAATCGTCCATAAAGACTTCCAAACAGCATTCAACCATATCGGAGAAAATGGCGAGCATGCAACGCTGAAAGGTTGCTGGTGCATTACACAATCCAAAGGGCATACAGTGGTATGCAAATGTTCCGTAAGGACAAGTGAAGGTGGACTTCTCTTGGTCCTTAGGATGAATGGAAATCTGATTGTAGCCCGAATAACCATCGAGAAAACAAAAATGAAATCGACCTCCTAATCGCTCTAAAATCTGATCAATGAATGGGAGAGGAAAATGATCCTTAAGCGTAGCAACATTCAATCTACGATAGTCTATACATACACACCACCCGGTTACCAGACGGGTCGTGACTGGCTCGTTTAACAAATTATGTGTAACAGTAATTCCCCCTTTTTAGGGACTACCTGTATAGGACTCACCCACGCTGAGTCGGATATAGCATAGATGATACCTGCAGAAAGGAGCTTAATCACCTCCTTCTTGGAGACCTCCATCCTGCTAGGATTTAGTCGGCGTTGTGGCTGAATTACAGGTTTGGCTCCGTCCTCGAGCCAGATCTTGTGCTGGCACAATGTAGGGGAAATCCCCTTGATGTCCACAACCGACCACCCGAATGCACCTGGTGGTTCTTCAGCACGATCAACAGTTGATCCTCTTCCTCAACACTCAGATATGCTGAAATAATTACTGGAAGGTTCTCACCCTCAGCTAGAAATGCATTTTTCAAATGAGGTGGCAGTGGCTTCAATTCTAAATCTGGCAGGCTGATCAAGGATGAATGAAGCGGTGGTGGGAGTTATCCAAGGTCTTCATAGTACCTAGCATAGAAACACGGCAGCACCTGAAGCATCTTGGCGCATTCTTGGAGTGACTTGCTTCTCATCCAATCATGTGTTATATTAACCAGGCAGGCTTCAAGAGGCAGTTCTGGATATGCATTGAAAACAGAACTTGCTATGGCCTTATCTTCAGTAGAAGGAGGGATGTCCTCCTCTTCATCATTGGGAAAACCCACAACCTTGCTAAGAGACACAACCTTGGTATGCTCCATGATGTCTACATCCAGTGTCCCCTTATCTACCTTAGTCATTACATGAGCCATATCTAGAAATGGCTTACCTAGACAAATAGAAATATTCTTATCAAAGTGCTTCACCATGCAGCATTGCTCCTTAGCTTTTGGTTTTGTTGTGCTTGAGGGCATGACCATTTCGAACCGATCATCAGTGATGCACAAGGTCAAACGACCTCTCCCCATCTCAAGTATCATGTCAGCAGTGGCTTGGAAGGGTCGTCCAAGGAGTATCTCATTACCATGTTCATCTTGCATTTCCGTTACAACAAAGTCTTCTGGGAATACAAACCGATCAACTTTCACCAAAACATCTTTGCAAATACCATACAGTTTCACCACGAAATTATCCGCCAACTATATTGTCATATTGCTTGGCCTTGATTCTTTCAGTCCCAGCTTCTTGAATGGTTAGAGAGGCA
Organism: Alisma plantago-aquatica; assembly: GCA_963693085.1. Classification (NCBI taxonomy): domain Eukaryota; kingdom Viridiplantae; phylum Streptophyta; class Magnoliopsida; order Alismatales; family Alismataceae; genus Alisma; species Alisma plantago-aquatica. Next base: position 368,732,124 of record OY856410.1, on the reverse strand, counting down.
TCATGTTTATACTTTCCTCAGAATCACATAATGCTTCTCCAAATTTCACTTTACCAATATAACATGAAATATTGAAGCAGCCCAGATCCTGCCTTTTAGGTGACAATGTGCCCATGATGAAAGCACTGACCAGTTCCTTGAGAACCACAACCTTAGTATCAGGGATCTTCGTCTTCTTTGTAATGATGTCTTTCAGAAACTTGCTATAAGAGGGAATTTGCTCTATTGCTTCTAAAAGTGGAATGTTGACCGAAAGCTTTATAAAGCTATCTAGAAACTTCTTGAACTAAGCGTCCACTTTCTTGGCCTTCATGCTATTGCGATATGGGATTGGGACATTTTGTGCCCTTTGATGTGGCGGCACATATGGCATCCTCTTCTGTGTCTCCTCCTCAACAACTGGTTCTGCTGTGACATCATCTACTGTATCCTCTACCGACTCTGTGATAAGAGTTGGAACCTCCTCTGTGGCCTCACCTGCGTTTTCTGACAGGGGTTTGCTCGGTTCATCGGCCCTGGGGTTTAAAATCTTTTTACCACTCCTTAGCAAAATTGCCTTAGCCTGTTGGTTCCCCCCAGAATGTTTGTATTACCCGAAAGGCCTTGTTGCGCTGGCTTCTTCAGATTTTCTATCTCAGCTTCCATTTGCGCCAAGGATGTCTTTATCGTCCTCATCTGAGCCCCATGGCTTTGTAGGGTCTTCCCGAATTGATTCATGAATTCTCCTTGTTGCTTGATCTGCTGACCAAACGTGCTCATTAGTTCTTGATTTTGCTTGATAACTTGGTTGAGCAACTCGTTGCTCTTATCCTCTGGCGTCGGTTGGGGTTTTGCATCAGGGTCCTGCAAGAAATTATTTGGGTCCTTCCAGGAGAATTTCTTGTCTTTCCTCCATGAATAATCGTTGTTTCTGTACCCCTGCTACTGGCGCATGAATTTTACTTGAGCCTCATCATCTGATTATGCGTCTTCTTTTGCAAGTAGTTTCTTTGCTAGAAGGTCCATCTTCTCATTTAGCTCTTTGATGGCCTTTGACTCCCCTGTAGCTTGAACATGCTCTACGGCATCTCTATCACCCCAAGATTGCTTCTTTGCCATATTCTTCAAAATTTCCCAGCACCTCGTGCCCTTGTTGTTTAAGAAAAACCCTAAACCTACTGCATCCAGATTACTTCTGTCATGCTCATTGAGAGAAAAATAGAAAATTTTGACCTGCTTCTCCTTGTCAACCCCATGATGTGGGCACCTCCGCAGCATGATCTAAAACCGTTCCCAGGTCTCAGAGTAAGTCTCGCCTGCTTTCTGACTAAAATTATGAATTTTTCTGATCATATCATTTATCTTCTCGGGCGGAAAGAATCTTTCAAAGAACACTTCCACCATGTGGTTCCATGATTCCACATACTCAACATCAAGATTATGTAGCCATTCTCATGCATTTCCCGCCAGAGAGCTGGGAAACAGCTTCAAGTACAACATCTCCTGTGGAAACCTGTCTATCTTGATCATATCACAATTCTCCACAAACTGGCTTATATGAGTCATCGGATCTTCATTTTTAAATCTGTGAAATGCATTTGATTTGACCAAATTTATTAATGCATGATCAATTTTATAAGTTGGAATATTGACTGCATGTTTCTTTATCGGCCCTTTAGATGCAGACGTAGAAGATGCCTTGATCTTCTCCCAGATTGTCTGTTCTTCTGCCATGGTTTCTGGTTCAGAATCTGAATCTATATCTTCCAGTTGGGGTTGAATGTTGTTCTCCTCATCGTCTGGTCCCGACAGTGGAACCTCTGGTGATTGCAGTGTGTAGTCAGTGTTATGCATCCTCACCATGCACAAATACCTGCACAAATGATAATTTCCATTCAGTACCATGCTAAACGATTACAAAATATGAAAGATAAACTATGAATTTCAAAAATGCTTACTAAATAATTGATAATAATAAAAAAAATAAAAAGTGGCCTAGAATGGTCGCTTGCAGCACTCGTAGTGCCGCAAACTGTCGTGTCCCCGACAATGGTGCCAAAAACTTGACATGATTTTACCTTGCGTATAACGCAAGTGCACGCGTCAATGTAGTATAGGCCCTTATGAGGCCCGAGTCAAACTCAGGGACACGGAATTATCGGTAGACTACTACTAACTACTCGCAATCAGCTAGACCAATAAAAAGGTTATGAGAGTTGTTTTAAAAATAAAATAAAATAAAATAAAACAAAGCAATCGATTAAATGTTTAGTTTAATCAATTCAGATGGAGATCTTTAGGATTGCAGTTTCACCGTGGGTTTTCATTGTATGAATTTCCATATAGTTACTCAGGTTCATCTCTCAATCCGGGTAGTGGCATGTAGTCAGAATTGTCCCCTGTTGTGGTACAATTCACTACCTATGTCTAGGTCGGTTCCACCGTCGTAGTAACCTATACCCTAAACTAGGTGCATTAGAATCGACCTCTGGGTTTCCACCATTAACCTTACATCACCTTGTTCAAGGGATTTGTTAATTAATGTGAATTTCGTCTCTTTTCAACCATTAATTCTTGTTTCAAAGTAATTAAAGGCATTAGATTATCATTATGGTGATCAAGCATAACAATATAATTGAGAAAAAGAAATCATACCACAGATTTAAGAGACAAATTATGAATTACTATGATAAAAATGGCATACAATGCTTCCCCGGGCCACTCATGGTCCTAAAGATAAAGGGGATTAGCCCCGCATGTTCATCTCAGAGAAAAACATGGGTGAAGAAAGGGGAAACATGGAGAAAAATGTGAATACGTGATGAAACCCCTGAACGGAGAAGATCCAATCGCTCCTTGGTGGAGAATGCACGATCTACAGCCTTTCAGTGGTGGAAAACGTCTTCTTCGACTTCCAGAATGGCTGGAGCATGCTACTGGGCTCCGTTCTTCTCTGCACACCTTCTTGGGACGTGTGCAACGGCTAATGACGTCTTCCTCTGCTCTTGGTCACTGTCATTAAGTATAATCACCGAGTTAGGTTGCAAAAATATCACAACCGTTGGATTAGGGTCGATCTGAAACAAACTATGATGTGACGGTGTCGATACCATCGACGCGGGTCGATGGTATCGATCCCTCGCAATATCGGCAAGCCTTCTTTTCTTTTCTTCTTTGCACTTGATGATGACTCGATACCATCGACGTGGGTCGATGGTATCAACACCCTTAGGCGTCGGTTTTATCCCTTTTCCGTCGCTGAAGTTGAATGTGTCGATAGTATCGACTGACTGGTCGCCAGAAACCTGATGAAATGTCGCTACCATCGACTTCCCTGTCGATGGTATCGACTCTGTACTGCTCCTTGCAGCTAGCTGCCTGTGGTTGTGTCGATAGTATCGACTGTTGTCGATGGCATCGACAACAACAGATATGTGTTTTTCCTAAAATTTCAAAAAAAAACCACATAAGCCGAGATAAAACATATTATTGCAATCATTTATGCTCAAAACAATAAAACAAGAGAGATTTGACACTGAGAAGGATCATAGACTAAAGGAAGTGAATTATGCGATATTAACCACCAAAATGACCAATAAATGCATAAAACACAAGTAAAACAAGTCTATAAATGCGACTCAAAATCATCGCATCATTATCCAAGTTCATATGTACTTAGAGAACAAACGAGGAAATGCTACCGAAATTTTCTTTAAAACCCAATACACATTATACACTTACATCCTAAGTGAGATTAAGTGTTCAAGAACCGTCCCAAACCGGGGACTATCCAAGATTTATTCCTAATGAGTAATTCTCGGACAGGTTTCTAGGCCAACAAGATTAGTAATAGTGTATGAGTTAATATACAGTAGCAATATCTTGTAATCTTAACCATACCCTCTTATATATGTTTTGTTTATTCACTAGGATCAAATATGTTTATTTCCCAAGATATCCTTACTAGGGATATCTATGGTTTAATATAACAAACCTTAATATACACTATTGATTTACTTTTATCTTTATTATGTTCCCAAATACAAGTACGATATAGATGAACTATAATAGGGTATTTAATCAAGTATTCTACTCCATGGTTTATAATCAAAATTTATGTTAATAAAACTCATCCATATGTATATTAATAAGAACAACCTTCTTATATATATAACTATTCTTTCCCCATATATTAGTTTTCTTTTGATTATTCCAGATCTATATTGAACTATTAAGACATGTATATCTGTACCTATGCATTTAGGTTTGTGGTTAATATGGATAATAAAAATTTCTTTAAGAAGAAAAATAGAGAAATGGATGCAATATTAAGAAGAAAAGATAACAAAACATAGAAACTTTTGTCATTTACAATCCAAAACAAGTCATTTTCATATATTTGATCAATGTTAAGACTTTGATCAATATTATGCATTAAGATGTGTGTCCAAAACATACACAACTTAGGAATGCAGGGCACATACCTTCTTAGATGGCACCAAAGAGGCGACGATGACTGTAACATCCCTGACCTGGGTTATGTACTAACCCTAGGTGTTTTTCTTAATTAAGTAATTAGATGCTTATTTTTATCCTTTGAAATGTAATTAAGGCTTTTGAGGAACCTATATTTCTATTTCAGTCCTTTTTGAATAATGTAGCAACATTGTTTTGTTAATTTTGGACTAAAGTGCAAATTACCCAATTAGAGGGGTTAACTTGCAAATTGCACATGTTAAGATGTTCCTCTGATAATGAGACATCATAAGAATGAATAAGATGTAGTGGTATGGTTTCCACAAGCTTGAGCACCAAGATATAACTTGTAGAGCAATCCTTGTGCCTTAAAACCTAGATTTGGTGTAATGTGCAAATTACCCAAAACCTAGGGTTCAACATGTAAAATATACCCTCTAGAGGATCTCTCATGTTTCTTGGCATCAAGTAGAGCAAATAAAATGAGAAGGGTGCCTCATTTGAATGATCAAGAAGGAAAGATAATCTTGATATTAAAATAATCAAGATTTAAGCAAATGGCCCTTTTATATATACAACTTGTTATGTTGTTTTCCTTTAAACCTTGGATAATAGAGGAGTTTTTCATGAGGATAGAAGGTGGAAACTTGGCCAAAGGATGGAGGAAGATTTGGTGGTTTTAGTTGGGAAATAAAAGGAGATAATCCTCTTCTTTTCACTTTCCTTGAAAATATCCAAAAAAATATATAAGGGACCTTTTTCCATCAATGCAAGGGATTGTTTCCCTTAGTTCTTTTCCTTATCTTCTTGCCTTGGCCGACCAAAGGATAGCTATGGAGCAGAAGGAGGACGACCAAGCTGGTTTGGTAAGTATGGATCATCACCTGTCTCGAATTCATGGTGGAAACCATAAAACAAGGTTGGATTATTGGTTTTCTTCACACGATTCTTCTTTCTAGCCATCCCCTTCATCCAAAACTTGAAGAAAGAGCCTTGGACAACTACTGGAGATCAAGCCACCATTAAATCCATGGATCTTGGAGCTCTAGATCAGATCTAAAGGCGGGTTTTATAACTCTAAACCTTGAGCTTCATTTATGCATCTTCATCTCCATGAAAAATCGTTAGTTATTCTTCTTCCTTTGCTACTCTTGTGTTCTAGCTAGCAATTCCATGAAGAATAGCCCCTCTTCTTGAGGTAGACGAAGGTGACATTAATTCCTATGTTTATCCAAAAACCTACATTAGCAAACGGTCTCCAACCCTTGCTCAAACGGTTTCCCAAACCGTTTGGGAGCAAACGGTTTCAACCAAGAACGCATGGAAGCAAACGGTCCAAGACCGTTTGGAGGCGTTGACCAGGAATTGACCATTTGGAGGTCTATTGTGAATAATGTAGACTAATCACCTACCAAAAATCATCAATTAATTCTAAGTGAATCACCAATTGAAGGCCCATCAACCATCTAAACCCTAATCGGGTTAATTGATGATTTCAATAATAGTATTATGTTGAAGTTTGGGTTGAATGGCCCAAACGGTTTCAAAACCGTTTGGGGATCACCCAAACGGTCTGAAGACCATTTGGTGATCACCCAAGACTGTTTGGAGGTCTAGGGTTAAGTAGGGTTGACCAATCGAGGGTCCAATGATATCAAGTTGATGAATAATTGATTGTTCATTTGGTGACCAAACCTAGGGTTCAAACCTTAATTGAATGACTTGGTTTTTGATGAAATAATGGGCAAACAGTCTCAAGACCGTTTGGAGGTCATCCAAACGATCCCAAGACCATTTGGGGTCAGGTCATAACCAAATTGAATGACGGTTCATTGGTTTCAAATCATTTTGACTCACATTGAAGAGTGTTGAAGGGTCATCAATTCCAAACCCTAATCCAATTGATCCAAGCCCTAATTGAAGATCAATTGAGGGTCAATTGAGTGTCAAATCAGTTGAGGGTTGACCTAATAGATGATGAGTGGCTAACAAGTATATGATTGATTGAGGGGTTCAACATTGGAAACCCTAACTCAATTGAGGTGGTTGAGACACTTTTTGGTCCAAGCGATTTTGAGGTGGTTTGGACCAAACGGTCTCAAGACCGTTTGGGTCCAAACGGTCTCAAGAATGTTTTGGACCAAACGGTCTCAAGACTGTTTGGGACCAAATGATCCCAAACCGTTTGATCTCATGCGGTTTCAAGATCGGTTATGTCCATGCGGTTTCAAAGTCAAACTTGACCAAACGGTCTTCATGACCAAACGGTCTTCACCCCATCTTTGGCAAACGGTCTTGAGTGTGCACTTTACCAAATGGTTTCAAAAGTCAACAAGACCCAACGGTCTTCACCCCATCTTTGGCAAACGGTCTTGAGTGTGCACTTTACCAAATGGTTTCAAAAGTCAACAAGACCAAACAGTCTTCACCCCATCTTTGGAAAACGGTCTTGAGTGTGCACTTTACCAAATAGTTTCAAAAGTCAACAAGACCAAACGGTCTTCAACACCAAATGGTTTCAAGGTCTGTCCAAGACCGTTTGGGTGTTTAGTATGCAAGACCGTTTGAGGTCTAGAAAGGTCAAGATCGTTTGATGCCTTAGTGGTGAAGATGGTTTAGTGGTTGATTAACCTAAACCTTATAGATACCTAAAGTGATTGAGGGACCAAGTAATTAGTTGATTAATGCATGTTATAATCAGTGGTGATCATTACAAAGGTACCTTGATGGGATAGAGTGACCAATACCATTTGATCAAGTGAGCCTTAATGACCACAATAGTAATGACACAACCCATGATGTCAGTGTTGAATTGACTTAGCCCAAATAAAAGGTGATGCAAACATCATCTTATAGAAAGAGGAGAGAGAGGATTTCTTATTTGAACGATAGTCAAGTAATAAACTTCCAATATGTATGAATATGTCTAACTAGGGTATGATCCTTCATAGAGAGATCATGGAAACCCTAATTATGATGGTTAATGAATCTTAACCTAATTTGAGGGCATTAATGGAAGTAATCCTAATAAATGTGAATAGTAAACCCTAATCTAGGGTAATATGAAGTAATGTGAATTGTAAACCCTAATCTAGGGAAATGTGATGATGTGAATGGTAAACCCTAATTCTGGGTTATGCTTTTAAGCATGAAACTCTATGATTAAATTATGAAATGAGGAATAGCTATGCCTTTTTAAGCTAAAGGGGTTGGATAACCCTAATTGAATTGAATAGGAAACCCTAACCCTAGAAACCAGCTGTGGTGATGTAAAACGATCGTGGTAATCTTCTGTAGCACGACCGTGCAAGATGCACAGCCGTGGTGTTTTATACTTTACTTGGAAATAATTGTATTGTGTTGATACAGATATAATGTGCATGTTATCAATTGTCTTAGTCAAGCAGGTCTTTATAAAGAAGTGAGCATAGCCAAGTAATGGTTATGATGTCATATTCATTGAAAGAACTTTATAAGCTTTGAAAGTAATGATATGATATGTTTCCTAATAAGAGGTAACATATGAGATTGATAGGCTGTATGATCCATGAGAAATATATGTATTGCTATAATCATGGTCATGTTGTTAAATGACTTAATGGCAATATGTTACTTGGTAACAAGTGTTTTGATGATCTATGGGTTTGAACACCCATATTCCTAAATCATAATGATGAGATGGTTAGGGATTGATATCCCAATGTTAACAATATGTGATATGAACTTGATACAATTAGTACTCTTTCTTTTAAACAATTGTCTTATTGGTTTATGTTTAAAAACATGCCTGATGCTAAAAGAATGCCATAATGTACATAAATAATCAAGTATAATGATATCATGTAGAGCCCTGACCATAGATCCATCATTGTCAGAAGTTAAATGATGGTGAAATAGATTTTCCTAAGGGAACTTCTGGAGAGCATACTTTTGAGTATGTGGGGGTTATGGATGTGAATATCCTTACGTCCTAATGTGGGAATTGATGTGAGATGTACATTTAATCTCTCAATCCTTCATTATATGTATATGCTGGGATGATGTATCACTAATCTCCCGATGATGTTGTTAATGCCGCATCGATGTGAGATGAACAAGAAATCCCTCGATGGCAAAGAGAGTACAACACGTCACTGTAACTATAATAGAGAAGTTGCCTGAATACCCTGGAAATCTATTATGTCAGAGATACAAGATGTCCTGCATGTTGTTCCTCACACTGACTGAGGAAGATGAGGTCATAGGAATCTGACTCTTCTGATGACCTATGTATGGTATCGATTACAATTTCATAATGGTCGGTTGGAGTATGAGTGGTGTAACTCATCTCCTCAGGGCATAAATATGCTTGAAAAATGTAATCAGTCGTATAGCATAATTGCTTAGGTTGAACTACGAGAAACAATGATTGATGATACATTATTTATAGTGATCTAGTTGAATAACTAGTATACATGTTCTTCATATTCCTTATTGATATAGGTCTTGTCATTCAATCAAGTTATAATTGAAATGGTTGCTATAAAATATTGTTCTACTTAGCTTATTCAATGTTTTACCTGCTGTTGAATAATAATAGTTCTACTGCACAATGCTTTTCCATTGTTGCAATAACAATGCTTCTGGCGGAGAGTTATAACTCTCACTGGGACAATTATTCAATTGTCTCACCCCCGTAGAATTCAACTTTTTAGGTAGACATCGAGGAAGAAGAAACCCTTCAGCGGGGGAGCAACAACAGCAACAACAACATCAGGGACAACAGTGATCCTCAGGTGGAGACACTGTCTGTCAAGTCTTGTAGATAGAATGTCCTATGTAGTAATCTCTGTACTCTCATGTCCTAGGAGTCAGTAGATGGTTTAATATTGATCTGAGATTTTTGGCTTAATGCCTCGAGGATTTTTGTATACTGCTCATGTACTGTTCAACATGGCAGTCAGTGTTATGACTCTCGAGATATGATATTACAGAGATGTAATGGTGAATCAGATTGTAAATAACTTATCTTGTTTCTTTATAAAAGAGTTTCACAGTTTGTAGATCTCCTTACAAAAAGTTTTAATTTTTAGTGATTTTCAGTAATTCCACTGCTAACGAAACGCTTCCGCATTAGTTAAATTCGTTGATCTTATTTTTGCAAGACGGTCGTCACAATGACCAAATAGGAGACGATGGTGGCTAGCTCCAATGGAGAATACAGTTAGCTCTATCTACGATGGTGAGCCCCAACAGTGGTGGTGGAGAGCTCTAGCAGTGATGACGGTGAGCCCCAATAGAGCTCCTTGTGGCAGGAGCAGGCGGCGACAGACGAGCGGTAGGTCCAAGCTCCTTGCGGCAGTGACAGACGGTGGTGGCAGACGACGAAAGATGAGTGGTAGGTACAAGCTCCTTATGGCGGTGATAGATAGCGGCGATAGTAGATGGCGACGGGCGGTGAGAAAATCGCCAGAGACCTAGCGACGCTGGTGAAATTGCTATGAAACTGAGAATGGGGAAGAGTCTATTTTGTGAAGGCTATTAAGTTAACCATCGTCGTCGGTTGTTTTAGAAACCGACACCTAAGATCCAAAAGTGTTGGTCACCAAAAAAACCGACACTTATGTTCAATCATAGTCGTCAGTTTCAATTAGAAAAACCGATGTCTATCTACATATGCCGACAAAAAATGTTCTTGAATTACGACCATATTCATCGGTTGCCATAAAAAATCAACACCAATTAGGCAATTTGGGGGGTAAAAATTTTTGCGGGGACAGCGTGCGAACACACATCGGCCTCAGTTATTGTAAGCAAACCAACGACAAAAATGGGGTTGATTTCTGTCTCGCGAAAAATCTTTAGTCATCGGTTATTTGGTAAACAAGCGACGTCGTATGTGAAATTTTGGAGGTAATTTTCTTGCACTGGAAAAATTAGATTTGGTGGGCAATTTTAGGCGTCAGTTTCTTATTGAGAAATCGACGCCAAATAAAAAGTGATACCTGTGTCTGGATGGACTTCACATATAGATGTCGATTTGTGTTTTCAGCCGACATTGTAGGGTTTAGGCGTCAGTTTTATGGATACAACCGACACCTATAAATGTGACATTATAAGCTATTTCTATAGTAGTGGCAGGACCAACTAACAGGGTTTCTAAATAAAGGTTATCCTATCTATGGCTAACAGGAAAAGAACAAGCATAAATCACTTCTCGAGTGAAAAAAGAGTGTGTAGCACTCAGATCAACCACAATAGATATAACGCAAGAAGAAGACAAATCACAATGAAACAACTCCATCTGACATGTCACTACTCACGGGTTGACCACTCCTTTAGGCTAACTCATAGCGTATAATCTAGTTGTCTCTTGTTGCCTTCTGCTTGCTCTACTAGCATGTGTTGAAGAACCACCTTGAGATGCTTGTCCTCATCCCCTTCTACTACCACTAAACTGATGTCTCAGCGAGCCTTACTGGCTCTGCCTCAATTGTTGGGTCACTTCTTCATCCTTCATAGGGAAGAACAGCTTCGTATGCCCAACCTGTCTACACTTATAGCATGTCTTGCTCTCATACCATGGCCTAGATGGCCATATCACCAAAGTTGATGCTACACTCCACGCTCCTGCTGGTGGAAAACTACTTCCTCTACCCTTACTGGGTGACCACTAGGTCTGTGCACTAGACCTCTACTATGCCGACGGTGTAGAAAACATAGGCTTCTTAAATCCTCCTGACGACTATCCTTGGTACTGTGCTGGCCTCTTTTTGGCACTCTTTTCCCACTTCTCAACCATAGACCATTCAATCCTCTTGGTAAACTCCACAAATGTCGCAAACTTCTCATGATTCTCAAGTGCTACCACCACCATCGTCGTCTCACCGTTCAGACCCTTCTCAAAATGTTTGATCCTTTCCTCATCTATCGATGCCATGTGAGGATAGATCCTCAACAACTCCATAATCTTTGCATCATACTCGTTGATCGACATGGTTCCCTATCAGATCTGCTCCAAGTGACTGATCTTCTCATCTAGATAGGTTTGCAGAAAGTACCTGCTGAAAAACTCTCGTCTGAACTCTTCCCAATTGATATCAACACCTGGTCGTTTCTCCTCTTCAATGGCCCACCAATGGCTGTCACTCCCCTTGAGAAGATACATTGCATGCTTCACCTTATCGACCTTGGGGATATTAAGGATCCTAAAATAATTTTCCAACTATGCCATCCAAAGATCAACATCTATTGGATTAGCCATACTAGCATACTCTACAGCACCAACACGTCTCAACCTCTCAAAGGTCTTCCCAACTTCTAGATATTTGGCACCTAGGATAGCTTCTCTAGGCTGAGGGGTAGGCATTTTATACGCCATGTGCGTCATCATCGCCATAAACTACCTAAAGAGAGACTGGAAGGCAGGTTTCTCTACCACATCTGGGTTAAATTGGGGCCCATCAGGAACCCAATCTTCTCTTTCTTGAGCCCTCACACCACAACCGGGTGTAGCAACACTACTCTCTGTAGTGTGTTCTTCATGTTCTCCATCCATCTTTTCTACTCTTTTTCTTCTTCTGCATAAGCAGAAGTCACTATAAGACAGACTGGATGACACTAGAACAAACACAACCCTAGTCCTAGGTCCCTGTGGACTCAATGAACCTAAAGCTCTCATACCAACCAAACTGTGATGCCCCGATGTGCCACAAATGAAATTACTCAAAACCAAAAGTGGAAACAACACTAAGCAAACAAATCACCCAAAAACATAGGAAATTTTAAAACCCATTTCATTAAATCACCATACGCCAAAAACTTGTAACATATGAGTCCACAAGCCTACCACATAAAGGGCATAACATGTCATGTGGTACTTACATCTCTACAAATCAACATTCCTATCATCAACCAATTTTACAATACTTTGGTTCCAAATATATACAAGTACAACTGTCATAACTATACATCCATGCAACACAAGCCAAAACCTCTTATTGATCACATAACCACAAAATATCTCAAAAGAAAATGCCTCAAGGACCTGAGTGTACATGGATGACTCTAGGAATCTAACACCAAAAGACTAACAACACCATCCAACCTTATCAACTACTGCTCTTGTTGTTGCTCTTCCTCATCTGCATGACCTCTACCTCTTCGTGCATGACCACCTTAAAGATGTGGTAACCCATGGGGTGAGACCAAACATCCCTGCAAGAGATATAACTCTCCGCTAATGCTATTAAAGCATAATAAGATAAGCTGGTAAAAAACATACTAGCAAGATGAGCAGATTTAGGTAAATGATATGTACTCAATAGATTAACCATATTAAATAAAAATACACAACTATCACTGAATAATAGATCAAGTTATATTCTAAAAAGCAATATTAAACACATGTATAACAGTTGACTTCTCTTATCATCTTATAATCCAAGAAATGAGAAAAAGTATAAGGTAAAGGCTCAACCAATGTGAGATGTATGTCATTCTAAGCATATATACTACACAAATGTATTACATCTTTTATTATACCCCTAGGATTTGATTTGTACCACCCAAATCCAACTGACCACTACAAGTCAAAATCAGTGCCATATAAGGTCCATGGAAGAGTCGGAATCCTCTTGGCTAGCACAAGAGAATACCACAAAGACATATTAGTCAATTGTAAAAGAGTGATATATAGCCAACAAAAGGATCAACTCCTGTATGTCCGTCCTCATATATTCTCCTAACCTACCTTGGTACAGGTAATGACGCTAGAAGAATAGGATCACGCATGTCCATCTTAGAAGAAGGATTGGTTCACGCTTGGCCATCCATATCACTAGGAGATTGGCTCACACATGGCCGTCTCATACAACCTATAATTATGGATACAAGGAAATACTTGACCTACACCCCGCATATCCAAAAATATGCGCTCTGAGTTAAACTCATTTCACGAATCCAGCAAATAAAGCTGACACTGGAATGGTTCTATGGCATAGGGCAAACTACATGATTGGGTTTCACTTGATTAGTTAGCCAATTGGGTGAATTTAGCATCAATCAAGTTACAATGTAAGAGGTTGAAACAAACTCCACAAGAATGAGGGTGTGTTATGACTTGTAAAGTTAGAAAAGGTATAAGGTGTGAACTTGTATCATAATCACCACATGATACTCATTACTCTGCCATTCACAAGGATATCGCCAAAGTCACATATCACCATGGAATATCAATCCCTTAATCACATCACTTGAGGATATCACCTCTCCATAGGCATCTAGCCATTACCATGTCATAGGACCTATTACATTAAGCCCTGCATATTATGCCTCATTGATGTGCATAAACACCACCCTACATCACATAATCATCACCATAGCATACACAAGCCATGGCATACATATCACCTGCAACTTTAGGGACTTATAAATAAGAGAGAGGAAGCATTACACATGATGAACATCTAAAGAAATAGAGAGCAAACACATCTCATAACGCAACATTAGGGTTGCATACTTAGCTGATTAGGGTTTTGTAGATATAGACAAGCATTAAACCATAGGAATGGCATCTCCCACATTCTTGGAATACTTTTAGGGTTGAGGATCATCTTTAAGCTAAAGAAAACAACCATCCACATAGAACTACATGTGGCTCATACAAAGTTCACTGATTACTTTCTAGAGTTTCTCGACCCTCTAGGAAGTATGTATCACGACCATCAAGGATGAGGATGTCACAACCTCCATAAGGTCAGCTATCTTGACCTAAAGCCAACATGCCAGAGATGTCTCGACCCAAGATAAAAATAAGGAGTAACGACCACTAAGGGTCAAGTCTCCACCAAGACTAAGGACCAGCTCCAACCCAAGGTTAACCAAGTTCAAAACAAAGGTAACCCATAGCTAAAATAGGAGACAAAACAAGGAAAACCCATCATCACCATGAAGGAAAAACCTCATGGAAAATGGTCATCAAATCCAAAGACAACCTTCATGAAACTACCATGAAGAGGAACCTCAACAAGAGAGAGGAACCAAGATTGTCACCACCAAAACCAAACCAAAACTCCATGGAACACAAAACACTTGATCATCATGCATGTAACTCAAGCCAAGGTCAAGAAAGGAAGGAAAACCACCATGCACCTCAAACACCAAAATTGGGTACAAAAGAAAAATAATTAGGGTTTCAGATTACATCCAAACCAAGCATGATCTCAACATCATCTAGGTTCTATAGTCTATTATCATATACTATCATGTTAAGGAAATATTAGAGAGGGGAAACAACAACATGCATGTATGAAAGGTGCATTAATAGAGAGGGTTAAGAGTTATATAACCCCACTTAAGGAAGATCACTCCAAGCTCCAAGAACAAGATTGCCCCAAAGCACTCAAGCAAGGGTCAAACAAGGTGCCCCAAAGCACCACAAGTTGGGGTGAAACCACTCAACCAAGGGTCAAACAAGGTGCCCCAAAGCACCACACTATCTCTCATGAAGTCAAGAGAGAGGAGGAACACTCTAGAGGTGGAAAATTACAAGAATACCCCCACAAATGGGTAATTTGCAATTTTCACCAAAATAGTCACACAAAGCACAAACAAGCTCAAATTGGAGACTTAAGCTCTCCACAAGCTCTAAGATCATCTCATAGGATTACAACAAGGTTCTAAGCACATCATCAAGCCAAAACAAATAGGGTTAACCCAAAACATAGGTCAGGGGTCTTACAAGAGTAACAGATCAATATCTACAATTAGTATCAAGAGATAACAATAACATCATCTTTGTGATACTCAACTAGTTGGACCAGGAACATATCATGTAGTCCTAAAGCTGAAGTCCACAAGAGACATGTCTACCAAAAAGTGCCATACAAATGACAATTAAATCCAATCAACAATAGTGAATATTATATCTGAGCAAAAACCAAATTTAAATGTTTAGGTTAGGTTCCATACTAGATAGATAAGAACATGGTATCG
The DNA here is from genome assembly GCA_963693085.1 of Alisma plantago-aquatica. NCBI lineage: Eukaryota > Viridiplantae > Streptophyta > Magnoliopsida > Alismatales > Alismataceae > Alisma > Alisma plantago-aquatica. The sequence continues at coordinate 368,716,695 of OY856410.1, read as the reverse complement.
ATAAACAAGAAATATATTCAACAACAATAGATTATCAACTAGTATTAAAAGGAATGTAACAGACATTCAAATCATATTCTACACAACTTTTAATTTTTTGTTCATTTTCCCTAAAACTACATGTCTAGTACCTCACTAGGTGGAATTCACCACACCTGATTCTCATTTCAACAAATCACCAACATTATCAGAGGGTTTAGCTGGCCATACAAAGATATCAACAACATATCATGATCCACTCTAGGGTATCCTAAAGAGACTCAGGTCCTCATCCCTGGTACACGAGATAGGAGCAAAGAAAATAGAATATCACATATCAAAATATTTCAAGTTTCACAATTTTCATCTCATCAAGGTCCACTCCTCAAGGACATAGACTTTCAGGGAAGATGATTTAGGACCAGAATTTCACCAGATGACTCATTCCTAATTCCTTGTGGTCTAACCTTTAAGATTTTGATGCATACTTCAGAAATCCTTCTCATAATTATCTAATTATTACAAGGAGAGATGTTTCTTTTCCCCCATATGGACCTCGGGAGAACTCACTGCATTGAGGGCACCTAACTAGATATGTCATCATTTCACTTGTTATTTAATCCTCTTATTCATATTTAAGAGAATTCAAATTATCATATATCGTGTGTGTATTCTTGTTCAATTAGAATTACATAAAGCATATTGGGGTTAACAAGAAAGACAATCATTAATCATTATAGCAAGCAACATAAAAAAACACATCTACAACATACATGTTTCTTTCACATATTCTCATCATTAGATATGATCCATCAAGATATCAACCTTATATATAATCGTATTCACAAGTGTTTGCCCTAATCAAGGTTTTTCAATTGCAGATCAATACAATTATTTCAATCATTGTACATGTCTTATCATTTCACTTCATCTTAAACATTTCAATAAATATTCATATAGGTATTAGAACCCACATCAATATCATCATATAAACATCTTCAATTACTCTTCATGTTGATATCAGGTTTGTTATACAACATATACTTTTCATCTGATTCAAATATATATATATATATATATATATATATATATATATATATATATATATATATATATATATATAGATACATACATACATAAATATTAATGGATAAACATGCATAAGATACATATTACTTGTCTTTTACTGTTTAACAATATATAATTAGGGTTACTATTCAACACATATTTGATCTCATTTTAAATCCACTAAAATAGGCAATTCTCATAATATGAGTATTATGCAAACTATTATAATCTAAGAAAGCATTCTTATGAATAAATTCACATCCTTGAACTTCTCCTTGTAATTAAATTAACTTATACTTATCTACATTCCTGAATTCCTCATTTGAGATCAATATTCATTATTATTACATATCTCCTTATATTAGGGTTAAAATTAGGTTACTAGATCCACCATGATAATTGCTTGTCTTTCTCTTCATTTAATATTCATTACTCTTAATTTTTTCATTTCATTTTCATTACATTATTAGAGTCAATCATTCATAGTTCACTTAATATACAATGTTTCTCTTTCATTCACATTCATCATAATCCAATTTTCGTATATTTCTTTCATCTTTGGGAAACTCTAATGTAACTAAAAGTAAATGGATTATAGACTTCATCATACTCATTTTTAAATATTTCTTTCAAAAGTTATCATCACAATTCAGTTTTCTCTTGTCCACTTTCATTCTTATGTTTAGATACATGTGTCATGTTATTTGACTTCTATGGAATTTTGGTAATTAAAAACAATCCTTCCATTCCTTATAAGTTTATTCATTTTAGAAAAACTAAACAAATCAGAGTTACTTATTCTTACTCTTTAATCTATAGTCATCTTCTCATTTCATTATTATATGACTTGTATAAGAAACTACGTTCATGTGAGGTTTACCCACTATTTTATAAGTTATAGTATAATATATGCATTAAACAGACAATCATAATCATACTTATAACCTTCAATTGTGGTAATGATATTTAAATTGGGTGCTTCTTCTCTTATAAGATTATATACAAGTTCATATTTTATCTCTCATACTCATCTTAATATCGAAATTCTGGGTTTTCAAGAAGTTTGTCTAGATGAATAAATCATAAGAACCTTATTATTCACTAACCTTTCCCAAGTGTTCAGGGGGTCATTAAGACTATTTAAAACTCATGCAAACCATAATTTTTATTTTTACTCAATTCATCCATCAATCATTAGTACGCATCGATTCATTAGCTCGTTTGAGTCATACTCGCAACACTAACCCTAGACATGGAATACCTCAATTTCAAATTGTTACGACCCCACCTCCCGATAACCCCCAATTAAGGGAGACCGTGAGGTCAAAGCCGCACCCATAACTTTCGGATCAAAGGTTCGACAATTAACCAAAAATAATTATCAAATTTTAACATACTATATTGAAAGCTGTAAGAAAATAAAATTTTTCATACCTTTTTGAAAACTTGGATCTCTAAACATCTATCCGCTTAAGGATTCTACTCTAACTATTCCTCCTTGTATTTTACTTCATGTATTTCACAAATTGACGATTTACTGTTTGTCCTTTTGGTTTGTACCTAAAACGCCGACAAACAAAACGTCGGTCAGCCGAAGCTGCTATGTGGGGGAAACAATAATCATGTAAATACATTAACAATGTAATCATTCAATTAATCATTTAACAACCAAGATTACATTTTAGATATAACTCTGTGATCCAAGAGTACCCTATCCTCTATGTTGTCCCCATTAAACCCCTCATGATTCACCTATAAGTGAACCAATTTCTAGGGTTGAGTCACATGGCACTACTCGTAAGTAGCCCACTCCTTAACTCATGGCAGGCTAATGAATCTCATGGCACTACACGTAGGTAGACCAGTTTCTAAATCTCGGTAACCTAGACCTTGCTCTAGGCTTACCCCTTATTTTCTTAGCCTTTTCAAAGAAATAGAGGTGGACCCGGATCTATCTAGTTATATACGCACATTTATAGTGATAACCATAGTCACTTTATAGTTGCATGAAATAAATAAACATCCAACAATTATTTTCAAGCAACCAATTAAAACTTCGGGAATCACCGTGAAACTAGAGCGATTATTCATAAGCGTAACCACATACCTTATTCCTTGCAGAAACCATGCAGAACATCATAGACTTTATGAGTGCATCCAAACATCCAAGCAACCAAACATATAATCAACAATATCTGAAACATGTACACTACATATGTGTCACCATGTATTCACATTACATTACTCAGATATAGATGAGCTCCTAAACTAGGATTTAGGGTTATCTCTTATTTGGACTAAGGATTAGGGTTAATAAACCAAATTCCATCATATTATGGTTTCTAAGATTTATGCATATTAGATGAAACCCTAATTATCAATTTAAGCACATTAGATCACATTACTAATCATAGAAGATGTCCACGTTGGTTTCAAAACCCTATATCCATATGTACGAGATTATTAATCATCATTATCAAAGATTATTCTTTACATGTCTAGATCAGGTATTAGCTTATCCTTAACGAACATATTTAACTAAGCATCAAATTAAGGCAAATCTAGGTTTTTTTTTACATTAAACACATATAAACATGTATTGCACATACTTTTAGAACAGGAAGCATATTCAGGTTCTAATAATATTTTATTTCTATTCCTCTCATTTTTCCGAGCAAGTTTCATATATAACTTGTCTACATCCGATCATCCTAGCATTTTCTATAATTCTCGCAAGTTATATCATTAATCAGCCAATAGGGAAACGCCAAGTCAGCAATTATTACCTTTTATTAGTTGACCGAGAGAAAGAACTAAAGGACTGATGTGCCCTTGCGCGTCACGCATACCTCGAGGGGCATATCTATCATTTGGCTGTAAACTTCCCTTACCCCGCGTCGGGCCTCTTGTTGCCCTACGCGGCTGGACGATCCCACCTCCGTCGACGCTGTGAGCCAGGCCATCTTCGGCGCCCTCACCTCCTTCTCGAACTATAGGTGTCGTCTGCTAGGTCCCTTCCCACATCATTGCCGTTCTGAAGCTCACGTCTGCCTCCCTACGGGATGCTCTCCTTAGATTGCCGCAAGCGCTACAGCTAGTGCCGCCGGCTGGTGGCGTCGTCCTACAGAGCACGCCAAGACTCCTCTCGTCCTCCTGCCCAACGGGGTTCAGCTACACCCCGATCGCCCTTCCTTCCCCTTCATCCCAGGTGCCCAACACCAACTTCCAAGGTCCAACACCATCTGCCGCACAGCTGTGCTTCCGTGCGCACATGCCACGTCGAAGATACCACATCCGTCATCCCCTCTCCATCTCCCAAGCATCGTCCCGAGAAGTTGGCATCTCCCTCCTCATCCTCATCGCATGCCACCTCCTCACAGCCACCACCCCAACACGTATGAGATTGGGAGCACTACTGCAGACGCAGGCGATGCACCACCTGCTGACTCCGCTCCAGTTCATCATGAACTGGAGATGGGAGGAAGACGTTGTCGTGGGCGTCGTTCCAAGTGACTTCAGGGTATCCGGCTTTGTGGAAGAGATGGTTTAGGACGATCGCAGGTCCATGAGAAGCCCCGTCGTTATGGTGTTTCTCTAGGGATCAATGACGGATAGGCAACGAATGAGGGTAACCTGCCTTGGATCATTGTGATGACCCTAGGATCTTTACATATATATATACTAGAAGCAAGTTTAGGGTTAGGAAGAGGACGGCCAAGAGGAAAAGAGGGTTACGGAAGAAAGATTGGTTTCCTCTTCATGCATCTTGTATACGCACACATATATATGTGTTTTCTCGTGAGTTCCCTCTCTTGTTTTTCCTAGAGATATATTAAAATACGTTCTTCCTTTCCCAAAGATATCCCCTCAAAACCAATTTGGAAGGATTATATTTGTCCTCCAAGAAAAACTTAGTTTTTATTTTATTAACCATAAGTCACGAAAGGAAACTCCTTCTTTCTTATTATTAAAAAGATTGGTTTTGGCAAAAAAGTCCATAAAGGGAAACACATATTCACATGATGTACATTAAAAGATTTGATCCTTAAACCATTAGGAAAGATTTCATCACTCAAAATCTAGATTAATCTTTTCTCTTTTCATTCTTCATTAATTTCAAGTATATAAAAGATAAACTGAAATATTCGTGTTTGATGTCGCAAACATGGTGTTGCCAAACATTTTGTTTCTAAGAATGACTAGATAATTATCCTTTAAAGTATCGTATATCGAAAGTTATTACAGGTATTTATGCATGAATTCCTTTTTATCTTTTTTTATTTTTTTCCATTATTTGGACTTTTCCTCTTTTCTTCTCTTTTATATCCATTAATGGATTAATTTAATAATAGGAATCACAAAATTCCTATCCAAAGGGATATTTGAAAAGAAATCCATCCTTTGAAGCAAAGCATGAAACTTTTTTAATTACATCCAAATTTATAAAAAGAATACATTTCAATTATGAAAACATATGCAAAATAGTGGTTGTAACATCCTTCCCCTCTTATAAGAATTTTGTCCTCAAAATTCCAACAAATAAACAAACAATTCAGGATAAGACTTTTTCATGTCCATCACTGGCCCCTATGTGGCTTTACCTTATCCATGACGCTTCCAAAGAACCTTTATCAACACATATTCTTTTCTCTGAGTTCTTTCATCCTGGCGTCTATAAACTACACAGGTGACTCAGACCATTTCAGCCTCCCTTGGGGCTCACTAGGTTCGTTGCTCAGCACATGGTCGGGGTACCTCACATAGGGCTCTAAATTGGACACATGGAACTCATCACTCATTACTTTATCTTGACGGGTAAGGTCAACTTAACCTTCTTCACCAAACCATGTCAAAAGAACCCATGCATCGGGGACTCAACTCTCTTAGCTATAACTTAGAGGGTCGTATTTTCATGTCACATATTCTCCCATAGTGAATTGCATGTCAGTCTACTTTACATCTGCTCACGACTCTTGTCGTCTCTAGACTCCTTTCAGCCATTGCATGATCAAAGCGACTTCATCTACACACACTATGGCCCTTTTCTAACCATCACGTGGTCCTTTCACAAACATCACCTTACTGAAGTGGTGACTGACACAACCTCTCTTATAGAGCTTCTTTAAATCCAGATACTAGCTATGGTGGTCATCATCACATCTTTCATAGGACAAAACTGTCTCTAGCTATTACCCTGTACGAGCATGCATGGTCTCATCAGACCCTTTAGTCTGGATTATACTAACCATTAGCTAGGGATGATAAACGATACTATCATCGAGTTCTTTATGTATCTATTTTCACCTGATGGAAGTGAACCTTTAAATGAACTTTTGGACTCGCATCATGGTGTAGTTGAACCATCTCTCTCATATGTAGCTCAACTCGATCTGTCCCTTGACAGAACTCTTTCTTCCTCATGTCATCTAGGAAAGGCGATCTACCATAACCCATATTGCATCTCGACCTTCCTTGGTCCTAAGGATACTTACAACATCCAAAGAGATGAACTCTCCTTCCCTTTCGGGGACTCTTTATCCTTTATATCAATGCACTGGGTTACCGGTGCTCATCCTTCACCTCCTATCATGCATGGAAGCATACCGCGTACATACTCATCTTAGGCATCTAAAGTACTACTGTCACTTATTATCTTGGTAGTACCACGGTGTATGGTGATCATGATTTCTTATACGTCATGATTCCTTAAGATCGATTCCTCCGAACCCCTAAACCACTCTAGTTGGGGTTTCATCACCTTCTTTTCCAAAGAAGTGCATTTGAGGTTCTACCACCATCCTTTCATTGCATCAAGGACTAGACTGGCTAACCAAACAACCCTTAACTTTTCAACGAATCTTGTTACATCTGAGTGTTATCCGAACACCTCTCCTTTTCAAACTTAGGGTTAGCCAAACAACCTCTTCTAGCTTCTAGTCAAACAAGTCAGATGTATCTCAACCAGAGCATCCATTACCACTTCAAATCTTTAGGTATAAGGTAACATTGAAGACATACACTTCCACGTATTTCACTTATCATCTCACCTCAAACTCTATGTCTATCTTCATTAAGAACACTCTCTGATTTCATCATCATGGTGATCAAACTCAACCTGGTATAACTTGTAAGTTTTACATAGCTCATGATAAAAACTTCCTCATAGGGTGACTACCTCATTCCTCTTAGTGTTTACAAACCCTCCATGTATCATTCACTTTACCAGGGTAGGTTATCTTCTCTATCCCCATTTCTCGTGGCAATGTTCCAACCTCCATCATCTCTTATCCTTGGTGTGTGGCATGCGTAATGTCCTATCTCTCACTCTCATAAAAAGAGGAAATAAGCACTTGGCTGCAGTCCAAATACAGAGTTCTTCCTGTTCCAAGAGTAGAGATGGTACATCCCACCTTGCCAGTACACCTTTAAATCTAAGTTGAAACATGCAACTTATGTCTCTACATCACAAACATTTTGATATCAAAGTTACTTCCATGGAAAACTAGTCTTGAACCTACTGAGGTTTACACACATCCCCTGGTCATCTCCTCTAGGTCTTATAGGGTGCCGACACTTTTGAGGTCATCCCTCTTCCCTCATGCATCAAGAGAGTTCCCTACTCATCTGCCCTTTGGGTCCCATGAGTTCATGAAGGTGATCAATCTGCTAACCCATGGCCCTCAGACAATGATAGTTGTTACCTCCCGACCCTATATGGTCATGTGCAACTTAGGGAATTAGGTAACTCCTACTTCCATCAGTCTTATCCCTACCTGACCCTAGGATAGACTTAGGATTCTCTTATAGTACATGTTCAACTTAGAACCTTACCCAAGCCTTCATCATCTCTCTCTCTGTATTCATGGGCTGACTTTCATCCTTTCATAGGAATCATGGCATCCTGCCTACCTTGGTCAAGCCCCATACTGGTTACCTCCATGGTAACACATCCATATGCACTTAGAGATGGTTATCTATGGGTCTATAGGTTCATTCTCATAACATGTACTTAGCTTCTCAAGATCCCATGAGACCTCTTTAGGTTTACTTAAACCAACAAAACTGATATATATCCTACAAATGGGTCCCTCTCCCAGGATGGGAGGAAACTTCACCAAGGTCACAAACGTCCTTATGGTTTATATACATGAGCATGCTTAACCCTAGCAAGCTATTATGCTACAAGAAGATCACCTAGTAAACCATGCCAGGCCATACTTGTTCTCATTCCTCAACATTGGGTCAAGATTATACCTTCCCATGTCTTCAACTTAGTTATGAGGGGTTCATCAAACATACCTTTCATCTTAAGGGGGCTTCCTTTTTCCTCTATACATGAGGAGTACCATGCTCGAAACTATAGCAATTTCTCATCATGAGCATTAGGTATACTACTTCCCCTCTTTTAGGCCTAGGAACCCTAGGTTCACTTTTAGGTGTCCCACTGCACGCTCTATCTCTTAACCACGAATCAGGCATGCAAAAGGCATGACATGCACTTCCTATCATCCTTCAATTTTAGCAACACTTTAGAGTTGGGTCCTCCTTAAGGACAACCAACAAGGTACAAGTCCTCACAACCTATTACTAAACCTTTTCCAGGGTATACATAACTTCTTCTTCCTTTCTCAGAAGGTAAACACTTATACCATAGGAACATAGGTACCAGAAGCTTCATCTTCTCTCTCTAGGGTTTGGTCCCTCTAAAGGCAACCAAGATCTCATCAACTTCTAGGGATCAAGCATGAGGCAACCACTATCATCCATTGTTCAGGGTTTTAGGCTTCCAACCTTCTTACTGGGTTTCCTGCTCTCTCTAGAGCTAACCCTACAACCAACCTCACCATTAGAGGTCCTCTCTTCATGATGGATCAACCTCGAAAGCATACCCTTACCTAGATGAATCATATGTTCAACTTATGTTCACATAAGGTTATCCATAGCCCTTTATGCTCCATCATAATTCCTTATCCAGGGTTCCATCCTACTGTCAGCACTATGACGTGCCCTAGATGCCCGCTATACCCTACATGCACAAGCCCATAGGGTTTCTAAGGTCCTTCACTAACCTCATCATCTAAGGAGCTATCCTTTACCCTAACTTGCACGGCCCTTCCCAGGGTTGGGTTGCCAAAGGTGCTAGGTCACCCATGGATCATATGGCATCCCAAAAGCATGTCCTTTCAAACACCTGGTCTAACTCATCTCTCTCTAACCTTCACTTAGGGTTAGGGTTAACATCATCCTCAGAGGATGTGCCAGGTCTCTACTTGTAATGGAGATTTCTATCTCCAAGACTAACTTATCCTCCTGACAAGAAGGTCTAGCCTCAGGACTCTTTTGAGGACATGACAACTTATGTCATACGACCTAAGCATGTATCTATTCTTTAGTTTGCGCTTAATCTATTAAGCTTATGTCCATGACATCTTATTTACATGCTTTTTATTAATTTGGTGGAGGATTCCTTAGACCTTATTAACCTTACTCATACCGCAAGAGGTGAGGAGAAGAGAGAAAACCCTAATCCTTAAGGTCCTTAACAGAATTTGTGATGAGAAGAGATGAATAAGATGAGAAAGTCCTAAAGGTATCTTATTTCGATTCATACCCTAAGACTTTGGCCAGGCAGTCACACAGATCCGGGAGTCCTCGTATTCCAACTAGCGGTGCGGAGGAAAATATTACCAGCCCCTGGTCGTGATCCTTTTCTAAACACCTCTATCTTTCGGATAATTCTCTAATAACTCCCTTGGGTTCTATGGAGTTTGTAAAATTTAATAATTATTAATGGTTAAATGGGGAACCTATGCTCTGATACCAAATGTTACGACCCCACCTCCCGATAACCCCCAATTAAGGGAGACCGTAAGGTCGAAGCCGCACCCATAACTTCTGGATCAAAGGTTCGGCAATTAACCAAAAATAATTATCAAATTTTAACATACTATATTGAAAGCTGTAAGAAAATAAAATTTTGCATACCTTTTTGAAAACTTGGATCTCTAAACATCTATCCGTTTAAGGATTCTACTCTAACTATTCCTCCTTGTATTTTACTTCATGTATTTCACAAATTGACGATTTACTTTTTGTCCTTTTGGTTTGTACCTAAAACGCCGACAAACAAAATGTCGGTCAGCCGAAGCTGGTATGTGGGGGAAACAATAATCATGTAAATACATTAACAATGTAATCATTCAATTAATCATTTAACAACTAAGATTACATTTTAGATATAACTCTGCGATCCAAGAGTACCCTATCCTCTATGTTGTCCCCATTAAACCCCTCATGATTCACCTATAAGTGAACCAATTTCTAGGGTTGAGTCACATGGCACTACTCGTAAGTATCCCACTCCTTAACTCATGGAAGGCTAATGAGTCTCATGGCACTACACATAGGTAGACCAGTTTCTAACTCTCGGTAACCTAGACCTTGCTCTAGGATTACCCCTTATTTTCTTAGCCTTTTCAAAGCAATAAAGGTGGACCCGGATCTATCTAGTTATATACGCACATTTATAGTGATAACCATAGTCACTTTATAGTTGCATGAAATAAATAAACATTCAACAGTTATTTTCAAGCAACCAATTAAAACTTCGGGAATCGCCGTGAAACTAGAGCGATTATTCATAAGCGTAACCACATACCTTATTCCTTGTAGAAACCATGCAGAACCTCATAGACTTTATGAGTGCATCCAAACATCCAAGCAACCAAACATATAATCAACAATATCTGAAACATGTATACTACATATGTGTCACCATGTATTCACATTACATTACTCAGATATAGATGAGCTCCTAAACTAGGATTTAGGGTTATCTCTTATTTGGACTAAGGATTAGGGTTAATAAACCAAATTCCATCATATTATGGTTTCTAAGATTTATGCATATTAGATGAGACCCTAATTATCAATTTAAGCACAATAGATCACATTACTAATCATAGAAGATGTCCACGTTGGTTTCAAAACCCTAAATCCATATGTACGAGATTATTAATCATCATTATCAAATATTATTCTTTACATGTCTAGATCAGGTATTAGCTTATCCTTAACGAACATATTTAACTAAGCATCAGATTAAGGCAAATCTAGGTTTTTCTTTACATTAAACACATCTAAACATGTATTGCACATACTTTTAGAACAGGAAGCATATTTAGGTTCTAATAATATTTTATTTCTATTCCTCTCATTTTTCTGAGCAAGTTTCATATATAACTTGTCTACATCCGATCATTCTAGCATTTTCTATAATTCTCGCAAGTTATATCATTAATCAACCAATAGGGAAACGCCAAGTCAGCAATTATTACCTTTTATTAGTTGACCGAGAGAAAGAACTAAAGGACTGATGTGCCCTTGCGTGTCACGCATACCTCGAGGGGCATATCTGTCATTTGGCTGTAAACTTCCCTTACCCCACGTCGGGCCTCTTGTTGCCCTACGCGGCTGGGCGATCCCACCTCCGTCGACGTTGTGAGCCAGGCCATCTTCGACGCCCTCACCTCCTTCTCGAACTACAGGTGTCGGCTGCTAGGTCCCTTCCCACATCATTGTCATTCCGAAGCTCTCGTCTGCCTCCCTGCGGGATGCTCTCCTTAGATTGCCGCAAGCGCTGCAGCCAGTGCCGCCGACTGGTGGTGTCGTCCTGCAGAGCACGCCAAGACTCCTCTCGTCCTCCTACCCAACGGGGTTCGACTACACCCCGATCGCCCTTCCTTCCCCTTCATCCCAAGTGCCCAACACCAACTTCCAAGGTCCAACACCATTTGTCGCACAGCTGTGCTTCCGTGCGCACATGTCGCGTCGAAGATACCACATCCGTCGTCCCCTCGCCATCTCCCAGGCATCGTCCCAAGAAGTTGGCATCGCCCTCCTCATCCTCATTGCATGCCACCTCCTCACAGCCACCACCCCAACATGTATGAGATTGGGAGCACTACTGCAGACGCAGACGATGCACCACCTACTGACTCCGCTCTAGTTCATCATGAACTGGAGATGGGAGGAAGACGTTGTCGTGGGCGTCGTTCCAAGTGACTTCAAGGTATCCGGCTTTGCGGAAGAGATGGCTGAGGATGATCACAAGTCCATGAGAAGCCCCGCCGTTCTGGTGTTTCTCTAGGGATCAATGACGGATAGGCAACGGATGAGGGTAACATGCCTTGGATCATTGTGATTACCCTAGGATCTTTATATATATATATATATATATATATATATACTAGAAGGCAGTTTAGGGTTAGGAAGAGGACGGCCAAGAGGAAAAGAGGGTTACAGAGGAAAGCTTGGTTTCCTCTTCGTGCATCCTGTATACGCACACATATATGTGTTTTCTCGTGAGTTCCCTCTCTTGTTTCTCCTAGAGATATATTAAAATATGTTCTTCCTTTCCCAAAGATATCCCCTCAAAACCAATTTGGAAGGATTATATTTGTCCTCCAAGAAACACTTAGTTTTTATTTTATTAACCATAAGTCATGAAAGGAAACTCCTTCTTTCTTATTATTAAAAAGATTGGTTTTGGCAAAAAAAGTCCATAAAGGGAAACACATATTCACATGATGTACATTAAATGATTTGATCCTTAAATTATTAGGAAAGATTTCATCAGTCAAAATCTAGATTAATCTTTTCTCTTTTCGTTCTTCATTAATTTCAAGTATATAAAAGATAAACTGAAATATTCATGTTTGATGTTGCAAACATGGTGTTGCCAAACATTTTGTTTCTAAGAATGACTAGATAATTATTCTTTTAAGTATCTTATATTGAAAGTCCTTATTGGGTATTTATGCATGAATTCCTTTTTATCTTTTTTTTTTATCTTTTTCCATTATTTGGACTTTTCCTCTTTTCTTCTCTTTTATATCCATTAATGGATTAATTTAATAATAGGAATCACAAAATTCCTATCCAAAGGGATATTTGAAAAGAAATCCATCCTTTGAAGCAAAGCATGCAACTTTTTTAATTAAATCCAAATTTATAAAAAGAATACATTTCAATTATGAAAACATATGCAAAATAGTGGTTGTAACACAAATCCTCATATTGATCATCACGTACATGTTGTATTAAATTTTTGTAAGATTCAATAATACATTTGTGCTTATAAAATTCAAACATAATTTTGTACATGTCCACTAATATTTCTGAGCATATCATTCATTAGGTTAATTTTAAAGCAATATAGACACATGGCAAGGTAATTCTTTGACCAGTAATTTATCAAAAATAATTTAAATGTACTTATCAAAAGATAAGCACATATAAGCCATTAAGAATACATCCAAATCAATGGTATTCAGTTTTCCAAGATTTTTTTCATTTGATTACTCATCCGCATACAATGCATCCATTGATTTTATTGATTCATAGTCAGATAGAATTAAGATTTCAACATGATTATAGAGATTAAGAGGGAGAAAAACACTCACCTTAGACACTAAGAATTTAAAAATTGTTTCTTGTAATCTGAATTACTATAAATCCAACCAACTCCTAAGGATTGAATCCATTTTTTACTCTTTTGAAGTCAAGAACCATGCGAAAGGAGAATAGGAGAGAAAGAAGGAAAAAAAGAGGTGATTTGATAGATTGTTTAGTCATATCTGAGGGATAAAGGAATATGGACAACCATGAAAATCTATCTAGGATTGATGCACTTACAAGAATTTGCAAGCTTTTGGATGTGAAAACCCTAAATCAACATTTTCAACAACTTTCTCTTTCAAATCCTACTTCTCCTCTCTCTCTCTCTCTAAAATTTCTTACCCAGGATAGGGATGACGTATTAAGGGAGATATTAGGGTGTTAGGTTGAAGGTATAGATAAATTGAATTGCTTTTAACATTTACAAACAAGTCCTTCATTGTAATTTTTATTTCAATAGAATTTGTCATTGACCAAGTTGTTCATGGTAAGGAATATTGGCTGATGAAAGGTTCTAGGGTTATATACATTAATCCAAAATTTCTAGAAATTAATATGATATTATCTAGTGTAAAATTTATATTTAGAATTTGATCCCAATTAGATAAGCCAATAAATTGCTAAAAGTGAAATACTAGATTATTATATTTCATCTTGGATTCATGGTCAGTTGAGATTCATCCTGGATGAATCTCAGCTAACCAACAATCTCAAAAAAATAAAAAATGATGAATTATTATAAGAACAATTATATTTGAATTATCATAACTATATCCATATTTCAAAGATATTTGAGTTACATAGAAAATATGATAAGTCATTTAGTTCACCAATGTATTTATCAAGTTTTGTGTTCATATGTTTACTGACTAGGGTTTTCAGTTCAGAAACATAACTATTCAAAATAAGAGAATTCTTCGATTTTTTCAATAATATCATCATTAATCAAGCTGAAACAATGATCACTTTGGTGATGAATGTAACCATCCAACTGAAACCTAATCAGCTAGCTAAGTGAAATTGGACCATCACACTAGTTCCCTTAAGTTGGTCAAATAAGTCATCAATCCTAAGTAATGGATACCTTCTTAATAATGACCTTATTATATTGATAGTATGCCTTGAGAGTTAGTCATATGATGATTGTAATGGCACACTTTATAATTGATTTAATTATTAATCAAACAATTCCAATTACATTCCTAATTTCTTACAAAGTGGCAGATTGTTGCGTGAAGTCAATAAAGCATTCATTTCACTAATCCCAAAGAGTCAAGATGCTTGTAATATTATGTTTACTTCATAAGAGATAATGAACAAATATGATATATCCTAAGAATGAATGACTCAATGACATGTGATTTTTGGCTGACGACCTAAATATAAGATCATGTGTATGCTAAGAGTATCCATTCTTACAGAGGTCCCTAGTCGGATATTATTTTAGAAATTATGACAACAATAATACAATATGACTATTATGTGTCTTTACTGATGAATACGTCTCATTACTCGTGATATTGGATATCAAGTCAAACACATAGGTACTTTTATGAACAAGTATACTAGATAGACCTACCTTAAATATGATACATGGAATCAAATAGTGGGAATTAAAATCATATCTCAAGTGACAGTGGAAATTGTAGTCCTTAAACCTGAAGTCACTACAATGATCACATGTCATTTAGTGTAATTTAACACTACTAAATGTGTTCTTAAGTAAGGGTTTGTGTACAATTAGTGATTTGGTACAGTATGACACATGTGTATCATTATGATCAATGTAGATTGAATTTGTCCCTCCAATTGCAGTGATACCCCAACCGCTTGATGGGTGAGACTATGAAATGCATTGCCATGCTCATGCGAGCCAATATATGATATTTAGCTCATCTATATCTCTGATACTATACTCTAGAAAAAGGAACAAAGATTGAACATTAAGTGAATTACATTTCCATGGAATCAATTTGGATATCAAAACAAAGAGATTATAAGATCACTATAAAATTTGTCACAAGATTAGATTGAATTTCTTCTCCAACTTCTCCAATTACTTGGGTGGCCATGAAGTCTTGCTAGGCACCAATCATTGTCTGTAAAATCAAAATATGGTTATAGATATCAAAACCAATATAATTTGGATCCTATAGGGTCACACACATAGGATGCATAGGGAAATGGAGTATAATAATGGACACATGATTCATTGATTTCTAAAAGGTTTAGAGAATCAATTAAAGCATTGATGGGCTGACTGAAAGCCTAGTCAATTGACTAGAAGATCCAGTCACCCGGTTGGACATTTTGGTCGATTGAATGGGTGGTTTAGTATATTGACTAGGTCGAGATCTAACAATCAGTCGATTGGATGTTCTGGTAGCCTGACTGTACTGAATCAACAGATCGATCCAAAACATTTTGACCCAATCCAATCGGTCGAATGGACTAGCTAGTTGCTAAATTGAATGTTCCAGGAGGGCCACTATAAAGTAGTCCACCCAGGTAGTAGATCTATTGGACTAATCCAATCGATCAACTGGTGATCTGTAAGAAAGCTTCTTAAAGGTGGTTGTTGTCTTTTTGTTTCTGAGGGTTTGTCAGAATTCCTTCTATCCTTCCTCTCCTATATAAAGGGATATGACAGTCAAGATTCACTTTTGACAGACTTCTATAATAGTTATCATTACCCAAAAGGGGAGAGAGAGAGAGATTTTGCAATGCTAGCATGTAGCCAATAGAAAGGTTGCTCCTTCCATGTCTGCTCTTAGAGCGTGAAGTGGAGTTCTACTTCATCTATGTAGACTACATAGAGACATACACACCTTCATGACTACATTGGGAAAACTTCATTGACATCCTCCTCCATCTTTGTTCTTGCCAGCGCCACCGCCAGATCTACATCGAGATATATCTTGTATCCATTCCTTCCTGTTACATCATTGTTGACAAAATATACTCATAGGTATAATAATTATACTAAATTGTTTTGTTTCTGATGTGCCTTTCGCATCCGCGGAACCCTACATGTTCAAATGTTTGTAATCAATGAACAATCTTACTATACTATCCTTTTTTCTTCAAAAATAAAATTAGCACTCCCCAAGGTGATAAACATGGTGTATAAAACCCTTGTCCAACAATTTATGCAATTATGTCTTGAATTCTCTAAGCTCAGTTGGTGTCATACAATAGGGTGATAAGGATATCAGAAGTGAATCGGGTTCACGGTTGATCTCAAAGCCAACTTCCCTAGGTGGAACTAATCCTAGTAATTTTTCAAAAAAGTATCAAATAATTCCTAAACTATAGGTAAATCCAAAATATTAGGACCCTCGGTCAGAGTGTCACACCTCAATTTTCAAGACCTCGATAAGTAAATAATAATTGTATTAACATTAATTAGTTGAGATCGAGTCATGTGGGTCCAAGGATAATATATTCTACCATATTTGAACTAATTCGAGTGATAGTTGAAGCCTCGGGATGAGTTTATAATTTGATCGTACTATGATGTTCATTTGGATTCAATAGAAGTTAGGATTTAGATTTAGGTTAATAATAAGTTTTCCAACAAGTTTTGGTGATTTTGTATGTTAGAGGGAAAAATGAGGTATAAGAGGCTCTTATGTGCAATTTGACCAATTTTGAAGTTTAATAGTATTCAATATAATTTTGAGATGTTCTGATGCTTATCAGGGTGATGAGGTATTACGGATCAAGTTTCATAAAAATTGAGGTTGATTTGACTATTCAATGTGATAGTTTATGTGGTTGGAACATTATCATATGTTCATCACGTTAACGGTATTTTGGAGTTTTAGAAAGTGGGAAGGTGAACGAAAGGTGGAAGACAGAAGGAATAGATGTGACGAATACCTGATTAAATGTTGTTATAACTTATGTAGCCATGTAAAAGAAGGAAAATTTATGGAGCATTGAGGCTCAAGGGTGCGATCAACTTCGCCTTCCATAACAAAGTCAATAGGAACTGACTGAAGGGAAGAACGAGAGCGAAAGGAAGAAACTTGCCCCATCGGCGAAGCCCAAACCGCCTTGAAGAAGGTACATCGGCAACTAACTCATCTCTCAGCAGTATAATACTCCAGAAAATCCAAGGATCCCAGGAGTACTGGGCAAGGAAATATATGTATAGGAGGGATATTCCGGGATGATGAGCGTGCAAGTTTGGATCAGGCCCTAAACGGAGTAGCAGGCTGCGGCTGCTCTAATGTTCCTGTGCGCAGAACAGGAAGCGAGGAAGAGGGTTCTTCGCGGTGCCCCCTATCAACCGGAAAGGCGACTGGAAAGATTCAACGAAGCAGGACATACCTTATTCGGATGGATTCATGCGATGAAAATGCTCCACCCTTTGGAACCACAGATCACGAGGTGGAACTAACGAAGCAGAGCCGCGAGTTCACGACACGCAGGCGAAGACGGAAGAAACCACAGATCCCAGCTCCGGGTCCCCACTTAGCCGGATCCCTAGGCTATATCTGCGACCAAGAAAGAAACACAATGGAGGAGCCGCTGACCGGATCCCTTGGGTCTTAAACGGACAGCTTTGATGCATCCAGACTAAGGTAACTTAGAAAATTCATATCTTGGAAATTCTAATATTAGCGAATAAAGTGTCTACGGAAAGATAATAGTGTCCCATGTCTCCTAAAAATAGATTCAAATAATGTTTTGTGTGTTCTATTATTATTATTATTATTTGATCACTAAAAGATATGAGATGTAATGTTTTGTCAACTAAATATAGTAAATTACTTCAAAAATTAGTGAAATTTCTATAATAGATGTATCTTAATATATTTCACATGATTTTAAAGTCTGATCCTTCTTGCTTGGGGTTTTATTTAATTTTTTAAAGTAAATTATAATAAAAATATTTTGGATATATCATCCATGATTTGACTATTAATGATATGAAGTTTTTATCTAAACCTCAATATGCAATGTTATTATTGTTTTTAATATTTTGATAGAATTTCATGTATATTTACATCATTATATGATTTTTGGGCCTAAGTGGCCATTATGTAAGATATTTGCGCACTGTCACGGAGATGAAATTTGATTTTTATGCCTTTTTGGGATGGTATATGTTTTATATAATTTATCTATGATTTCATGACTGGATTAGCAATATTAGTATATGTGGGTATGTTTCTCGTGTACTCTTAGTTAATGATGTATATGCTCATATACTAGTGCATAAGATGATTAATTTTCTTTATATGGGTATATCAGTACCTGGATGCTCTATAATATGTGATATTTGAAAATACATTCAACGCGAAGATGATTATCATGATTTTAAATTAAAGTTTGATTTATTCTAAGTAAGAATCTTATTTTGGTATACAAGGTTAGGGTGTTGGGGATTTGAGACTTAGAAATGAAAAAGGGGAAATACACATGGACTAATAGAACTATGATGATGTACATGTGATTACGTAATGGAACAAGGAATCAAGATTTAATCAAAGAATCCATAGTGTCAAAGATAAGTGGGCCATGTCCTTGAATTCATATTATAGACTAATAGTCTAATTATCATGTTAAAAGTAATCCATTGGACATGTGGTCTAATGTCTATAAGTAGAGCATTTCTTTCCAGTAAAATAGAAAGATTGCCTTAGATAGCTCAGATATAAATTTTATAAATTATCAGTTTCAAGTTATTATTCTTTCATAATGGTTAGAAATAAAGTATGTTGATTATTATAAATCATAATATGTGATTAAAATTTATTTTAATTCGTTAATTCCTTAGAATCATTTAGAATTTAGAATCTCTTTTAGAATATAAGATTTAGATACAAAATCTAGTTTCAAACTTATCACAGTTCTTTGCTAATTGATTTTTAGAATTCAGAATAAAATTTATAATTTAGAATGCCAGAACAGATTACATACTTCAAAATTCCTCTTATATAGTTGAGAATCAAAATTTGAATAGATACATAATTAGAATAAGAAATAGAAAGAGAATAAAAATTGACACCAGAACATATTTTAATATTATATATTAAGTCCTCACAGAATAGAAGTATTGCGGTACACAGAATAGAAGGTGTTAATGTCAGAAAAGGTGCATTGCATCATAGAAGGCACTTGGTGCCACAGGATAAAAGGCCACAAAAGGTGTGTTGCACCATAGAAGGCAAATAGTGTCACAGAAGAGGCCTTATTGTTTAATAGTGGCCACAGAAAGATAAACGATGCAAATAAAAAATGTTAACTTTAGTATAGATTTATAGTTTTGATAATGCATCTATTTTTTCCGTTATTAGAATTCAATGCCACTTACTCTAACAAAGGTTTCCTCTTGTGTATGGTTGGGGACGAGATGTTCGTAGGTTTCAAGCTTTAGAAAGAACATTCAAGTCAAAGTTTGCAAGTGTAGAGATAGGAGGATTTCTTAGTGGGGCGCCATCTACAAGATCCAAGTTTGATGTTTAGATTTCAAGATTTTATATTTTTGTATTATGTTTTGTTTCTAAGATATTATGAGAATACATTTGGGCACAAACTCTATATTGGTTCTTTTTCTATTATTGTTGTAATGATTACCATGTTAGTGACACTCCCAAGATAAAAAAAAAATTGTCTTCCACTCATGTGGTAAAGAAAATTGGGGTGTTATAGAGTGTCTATCACATGTCCTAGATATCGATAGCATCCCTTTACCAACTTTTTTTGTCATTATAGAAACCATACATGTTGGCAAAACTTTTATGTTTCCGATAAAGGTCATGTTATATCGCCATCAAATAATTCCATTTCTTTAGTATAGCAATCTAACCTTGCCCTATATTTCTCTAAATTGTTCATACCTAGAGTTACATCGAACCCATGCATTCTAAGTTGTAGCAAATCCACTTTGGTACTATAAATCCCATCAAATAACACACACTTGGGACACAATTGAGTTTTAAGCATAGGTTCTACTGTAGGAATCTCTAGAATTAAAACATAGCATAACAACGTTGTTAAAAGATGACTTTTAGCTATCAAATCACTAGTCACAAAAGAATGGGCAGCACCAGGATCAATTAAAATAGAAATCAGAGAAATGACATCAATTAAAAAGTTTCAGATGACCTACCACTACTCGTAAAGACACTATTCCCTCTTGTTGATTCATAGAATAGGCTCTTCTAATATTCCTTTCCCTTTACTAGTACCACTCTATGATGCAACTCCTTGGGTAGTGGAGCCTGACTAAGATTTCATACTTATATTATAACTTTGTTTTTTTTTTGTAGTTGTTGATATTCACCCCTTCGTCACTATCTTAAATTTTTTTATCCTCCTTGCAAGCAATCTTTAGCATAATGCCCAAGTCATCCACATGTATAACATGTGAATGGAGTGGGTTACCAACATTGACCCATGCTCGTCCATAAGTTGGACATTGTTGCAGAATTGAAGCATAATTGGGTGCTCCAAACTCATGAGAACTCATAACTATAGAAGATTATATATTACTAGCTCTCTGAGGTTGGTATCCCCTACCATAAACTTCATTGATTTTGCCTCTATCTTGTTGTTTTCCTCATGTGATGCACTAAGAAATGATGGTGTCATTCTATATGGACTATTACAACCCATTCTATGCATCTCAAAACTAGTTATCTTTCATCCTTCAACTTCTCACCTAACATGACTGGCTCTTTTCACCCTTTTGGAAGCATCCACAAATGCATGTAAGTTAGATCAAGTCTCCTTATTAGCCACTTTTTTTTGCATCCAAGGACACAAGCCTTCTTCAAATCTTCTAACCTTGTCCTTCTCTATTACACAGAGTTGTGGATGAAACCTCAACAAATCAATGAATAGAAACTCATACTCTATTACTAACATATTTCCTTGTCTCAGTCTTTGAAATTGTTTGATCTTATAATGCACATAAGTTTCAAGGTCATAGTGTGACTCAAAACACCTTTTTATTCTATGCCAGTTTCATATCATTTCTATCCCCTTGCATCTTTTCTAGCCCTCACCAGTGGCTAGCATTACCCTTCAATAGGTAAAAATCATGTTTTACATTCTGTTCTTCTAGTACATGAGCCAATTGGGAAAAAAATTCAGGTTCAAAGTTCCACAAATCTACTCATCTTCACCTGAACTACATATAAAATCATATGCCCCAATCTTTATGAAATTTTCATATGACCTACTATATCTCTGACTGGGTCTAGTGTATGTTCCTCATTCCCCATGTTGTTTGGGTAAGGTATCCATGCAATCATGTGCCTTACCTAACATCTCAAGTAAAAATTGAGGGACAAGAGCATGAGGCTGTTTGGGAGGTCTGGCTGCTTCCTCCATGTCTGGTAAATGTTCAACACCATGAATAGACTCAGTTCTAAACTAAAGAGGTTGGGTTGGATTCATTCTCTACATGAACTTGTGGAGGTTCTCATGCTCTACCGACACTAAAAATTTGATTCTAAACCTAATCTTCTCTCCCTAGTTCCATGGTTTTTTGACACACATATTATAGCTTATGGTAATATACAAAACACAACACGTAATAAGTTCATGTACTCACTGGAACCTTAGGCTTCGATACAAAGTGGTCCCAAATAACCAACTAGCACTCATTATCGATATCAGACTCTGAGGTCAAGATCCCACTAACCCCAAGCAATAAGAAAAAGACAATATAATTATCAGTCAATCAATTAGAAACCTTTTCATCACATGGAACATCAAGTAAAATTTCCCATTAACATGAGAAGTATAGACAACATGATTTTACATTAAGTCCATCATAACCATAATATATCTTTGCTCATAAAATTGGCCATGTTATATGCAAAATGTGTTTACAAAATCATGTGTAATTATAAATAAAATCCACAATCTCCTACCAAAACCATGGTATAGGAACCATCAAGAAAGGACACACCTGAGAAGAGATTCACATAATAACATAGCTCACTTGTCTTACGTAGATGGTTGGTTTGAAGGTGTCTCACTTCTAGAACCTAATATTTAGTCATTGGTTCATTTTCCCATGTCTAAGTGAGCATTATAGTAAAACATGCAGTAATTCAACCGTCAATCTTATTTCATTATTCATAACTTTCAGTCCATCACATCAAAGTATAATCAAGTAGAATAATCTTTACATAGAAGTGTAAGAAACCGACATGAACAAGTTATCTTTTTTTATTATTTTGCCCTAGATCTTTCTTATTTGTTCTTAATTAGGTAGACATTGTCACGGTATGATCACATGCACAATTGCATCATCGATATATTAGGGTGGTCTAAAATCCTAAAATATATACAATTCCATGTATGCCTCAAGACATCTAGGGAATTCAGGTCCTCTACCTTTCTCCCACCTTCTACAAGGATAGGACTATCTCATACTAAATCATTCAATGTATTTCCTCATTTCTATTTCAATTGCAATAAGAAAGTTGGGGTTTCATTACACCTCAGCGGAACTTCTCCTAACCTTCATAACTCTAGATTCGATCACAATAAGAAAGTTGGGATCTCTCTTCCACCTCAGTGGAACTTCCCCTAACCTTATATATTTAATTTTTAGGGTCTAATCTTCTCTAAATCTTCACCACTTGGATTTCATCCAAAGTGTGAATGATTTGTTCACCATCCTAGCATATACATCAAGGATGGTTCACTACATCTAGGGCTCCTATATACTGTATGGTTCCGTGTTGACTAATTCAATTAATTTGACTTTTTGATATTTTGCAAATCAAGTTTCATATAACTGGAAACAAAACATCAAAGAATATTGCATGCTTTTGAAAAAAAATTATAGAATATGGAATCTATTTCAAATCAACATTTCTTTCCCTTAACATGGCAAGTATCATGTTTCTTTTCACATCAGAACCAAGGATCTCATTAGGACATCAAGTCTCCATCCTTGACAAATCATATTCAAGTACTCTCAATTCTTTCCATCATCTTGTTCACGTGAAACTCAAAGTAATAATCATTCCTTGTTTTGATTCACTTTTCATTCCAGTCATACACAAACACATATCAAACAAGGTGATGAATATAGGAATATTCTTTCTATAACAGTAAGTAAATTTAAAATACTAAATATCTCTCATCTAAGATTTCAGACTCATATCAATTATAGGAAAATCCCAGCTAAGATGATTTAATAGTCTCAAATCAACAAGAATTAAGACCACAAGTTTTGAGGAATCATAATCTAGCTCTTTTAATCCATTCTTCTTTTATTCAATTTGAGATTCTTACCCATATCAGTAATCTTATGTGATTGGGATTTGAAATTCATATTTACATGAATGAGGTAGTTATTGGATATGTTGATATATTACTCACCTTTTTGTGAGATAATGTTGATTCAAAACAACTCTGAAAACTAGTGTTTCCCTCTTCCTCTAGATGCAAACAACGTTTGCAGCTACACCATAAAATATTCTTACAACATAATCTTCACATAAATTATGTGACTTTTAGAATCATGTTATTGTAATCATATTATGTATAATTTAGAATTAGTTTTATTTTATATTGATACATCATGATTTTGTTGTACAATATTTCATTTTATTAGTTTAAAAATGACTACCATATATATTTTGAAATTGTATTCAAGAATGACTAGTACTATATATATAATCTTATTTTTGTAAGACATGCACATGTATTTTGAATGGTTGCATAAAACATTCAATAGTGATATAGAAAATGTTACTATTAGTATCAACTATAATCTTCTATTGTAACATAAATTATTATTTATAGATATACTCTCCAAAAGTAATAAAATAAAATTAATTGTTTGCAAATAACATCCATTAAGTTGAAAGTTAACTTTGTTTATACAAAATTTCGGTATATGAAACAACTTAATAAGATTACAAATAACCAGAAAAGGAAAAATGTAAACCATGGTGGATGTGGAATTGATGGGTCCCAAGATTTAAACTTTTCTCTCATATATAATAAGTTTTTCTTCATATTTGTCATGCATATTTCCTTTTAAACAAGATGAATAAAAGCATGCAATTGAACCATGATATTTCGATATACTAGTAAAACATATCTAATATATCATCATAATATGGTATCCATAAATGTAAGCATAGAGCTTGAAATATATTTTCACTTTTATATAAAATAAATGGTACCATGAAAATATTTCAATTTGTTTTCATATAGAATTTACATTATATTTTGAAATGATCTTAATTGAACAACATATTTCTATACTTTTAATGCATATGATGTATGCTGTCAAGATGAAAATATATAACTGATGGTGCTATAGTGAGTACCGCCCTAGATGTTAAACCTAGTTTTTTACTAAACATATATATATAATGCGCGCACACACACACACACACACACACACACACACACACACACACATATATATATATATATATATATGTATATATGTGTGTGTGTGTGTATGTGTGTGTGTGTGTATCTATATATGTTCTTTTTATATGTTGACTTCACTATCTGCGAATATACTATAATCAATCAAGAAATGAAGAAATATAATTAAATATGTTAAGAAGATAAAGAAATCTACTAAAGGTCTATTTATCAATAAAAATACTCAATATCAAAAAGAGCTATACAAAATCAGAGTGGCGCAACGTAAGTGTGGTGGGCCCATAACCCGTAGGTCCCAAGATCGAAACCTGGCTCTGATAGAATAAAATGATTCAAGTAACTATTATTTATTTTATTTCACTACTTTCATAATATAGAGAAGAAGTATGAGAATGGGGATTTAAATTTAACTGAAGTATTAATGTTTTAAATGGTTGAATACATATGTTTGAAATACAGTGACATACTATTCTTAAATAAGAATCAAGAATAACTACATTTTTTGATATAATTTCTCTTGCGTGACATACATGATTACTTTGAAGAGTTGCATACAACTTTGGATAATGATCTCAAAAATGACATCTTGTATATCAAAATAGAATCTCCTATCGTATCACAAAGCTAATAAATGTGTCTATATGCTCCATACTATACAAGACAACAAAGATAAAATTAATTGTGCTTGAATGATATCTTTAAATTTTAGTATCACTTAGTTTGTTATATTTGGTTATCTATTTCATATTTACAATAACCTTCCTCAAGTAGGGCCACTATATCCAAATAAATTAGAATATTGAATTCCCCTTAGATGCCCTCAAACTGGAGGGAACAATCAAATTATATTTTGGGTCAGCGTGTGTGATGGTAGTAATCAATTTAAGGTGCCTAACTAAGGTAACCTTCATTGGGGTTCCCCGTCAATTGCAACTTTATTTACTCACTAAAAAAAATCTTATATCGATGCCACTTAATAAGAAGGCAACACAAAGTAAAAAAATAGCACATGACAATCGTGGTGTATGTTAGAATCTATTGGACCCAAGGTTCAAAGTCTTCTCTAAGATAGAAGAAGTTCCTTAGTGTGCCGTTCATGCATAATTACTCTCAATCAAGTCAAACAAAATGCATTTACAATTGAACCATGATGTTTCAGTAGTAAGATAAAACTAATTTCGAATGTTATGTATCAAGGTTGTGATATATATAAGTATTGAGTAAAAAAATCTTCCAACTCTAATGAAATAACTATAGTTTTAGATATGTGATTTTTTTTTACTATGGTGTGGTTGTGATTTTTGTATAAATGGTACCATATATGCACCATTGACATCCCTAACTACCATATTTATTTTGAAACAAGATTCGAGAATAAGTACAACTTGGATATAATTTCTCTTATGGATGACACACATGAGTGTTTTGGATAGTTAAATATAACTTTCTACAATAATCTACAAAATGGTGCCATAAATATAAAAATATAATCTCATATTGTAACATTACAATGTTATTTGTATTTATATACTCTCCACAAACTAGATAAATCACCCAATTCCTTATTTTTTTTAAAACATAAACCTATTCAATAAAGAGAAACAAAAAATACAGCATTATAGGTCCCAAGATTAAATATTTTCTTTAAGATAAAATAATTTCAAACTCACATGTTAATGTGGATGTCTTCTTTTCTATGTGAAGGAAGCTCTCCAAGGTAGATCCACATCGGGACCACCCCAACATAGTAAAACTCGAGATCTAACAAAAGTCACACATGTGCCATGCAAGTGGCATGAAATAACATAGCATGGCTTGATCTTAGTCGGTGTTTCCCATGACCTCTAACAAAAAACCTTTTTTATGAATTGAGCCTGCAATTGTTTTTTGCATCTGAGTTATGTCAAAGTATGTACAACAGAACCATGATGTTTCAATATAACATAGACCTCGCTCTAAACATCACATAATATGGTAATAATAAATAGAATTTTGTGGTTTAAAATTTTTCAATATTATGCATAGTACATGGGTTCTATGACGAAAATTTAAAATTTTAGTTCTAATTTGAAGTTCAAATATATATTGGGATAACTATTAGCATATTTAGTTAATGTAGCTTAAGTTCTATACATATTTTTTTCTAGTAAGGGAAAGTGTGGTTGATGAATTTTTCTAGTCCCCAATGGAGAGACCCAGGTTTGAACCACACTGACAAGCATTTTTTATTTGCCACACTTTCAAGTGTATGGCCTTTGCTTGGGATGTGGGAGAGGGACCAATCTTTCTCTCTTAATATCTTGCCTTAGTTTCGCCATTATGAATTTTAGTTCTCCCTTATTTCATTTGGTGTTATGATATTTATAGAGTCTTATGTGTATTGATCTAATCCCATTTGTCACATAACTTTCTGTTATCCTAATCCTACTACAACTAAGTATAGAGTCAGTGGTATTAGGATTTGGACATCCGTATGTAGAATGACACATATTTTCACACAAGAAATATATATATAGTCAGGCTAGAATACACTCGAGTGTATAGATTGCACGAATACACTCAAGTGTGTTTGCATATCAAGAATATTTTTTGCAAAATGTAAACTATTTATCTTCACTGTCATACTATAACTAGACTACATACACATTTTAAGCTCATTTGGATGAGTGTAAGTCACTCATCCAAGGGCAACAAAATCGACGTGCGAAACTAATTTGAAATGCATAATTTTTGCGGTCTTTATAACATGACCTATAAATGTCCAAATATGCTCAAATTTTGCGTATGAGCTATTCATAAGATGTTTAAGAAGATCAACAGATTACATTTTTAAAAAAAATATTGCATCATGAAAAACTACTTGAGTGTATTTTTCTC
This sequence comes from Alisma plantago-aquatica, assembly GCA_963693085.1. Lineage (NCBI taxonomy): Eukaryota > Viridiplantae > Streptophyta > Magnoliopsida > Alismatales > Alismataceae > Alisma > Alisma plantago-aquatica. Next base: position 368,688,927 of record OY856410.1, on the reverse strand, counting down.
TGAATACACTCGAGTGTATTCTAGCCTAACTTTATATATATATATATATATATATATATATATATATATATATATATATATATATATATATATATATATATATATATATATATATATGTGTGTGTGTGTGTGTGTGTGTGTGTGAGTGTGCGTGTGTGTTTAAGATGAAGACTATCTAGAAATAACAAGATACATTACAAAGATAGATACATGTACTAATTTCAATTTCAAGCATATCCAGTTGGTGTTTCATTTCATAGAATCATTGTGGTGGATTTTCATTTGGAATCTAAAAACTTTGATAAAAAAATAAACTAATGCTAAAGAATTAAGTATGCTTTGAATGGGCATGTAAACATAATTTAATATTATACCAAAGTTGCTTAGATAGAAACATCATATCAAGAAAAAGGAACACATTTATAGAGCGTATTCTAAGTTTTATTTTCTATTATATAAACATTAGGAATTAGCATATTCTATGTTTTATTTTCGATTATATAAACATTAGGCATATCAAGAAATATTTTATTTTCCAAGATTATTATCATGGTTTAATCATTCAAGACCATAACTACACATACTAGACAATTTTCATTAAATATTGTCACATTTCCATGTCATAAGATCATAAAAAGAGTGTATGATAGATCAAGTTTATATTTAGCGTTACAAGTAGGATACTTTATTGATTTGAAGTCGAAAGACAACATTTACAAGATTTAAGTGTAGTTCTTACAAGCTTAGAGTCCAAAATGATCAGAACTATTTATTAAGCCTAATTAGTATACACTGATGAGTCTTTATGTCATATGAGTACCACCCTAGATGCAAAGATATAACCGATGGTGATATAGTAAATACCGCACTAGATGTTAAAACTAGTTTTTACTTTACATAATATAATACATACATACCTGTATATACATATGTATGTTTTATTATATGATGACTACAATATCCCTGAATATATTATAATAAATCAAGAAATAAAGCAATAAAATTGAATGTATTAAGAAAATAAATAATTCCACTATAGATCCAGTTATCAATAAAAATATCCAATACCAAAAAGAGTTATACAATATTAGAGTGTCGTAGTGAAAGTGTGGTAGGCCCATAAACCATAGGTCCCAGGATCGAAACCTCATTTTTATAGAATAAAACACATCACATAACTATTATTTTATCTCACTGCTTCATTAATGTAGACAAAAAGTACAAGAATTGGGATTTAAATTTAATTGAAGTATTTTTGTATTAAATGGTTCAATATATATGTTTGAAATACACTAACATATGAAATTTTAAAATTTTAGTTTTAATTTGAGGTTGACATATATCTCGGAGTAACTATTAGCACATTAAATTAGTGTAGGTTGAATTACGTACATATTTTCTTCTAGTAAGGAAAAGTGTGGTTGATGAATTTTCTAGCCCCCAATTAAGAGGCTCGGGTTTGAACCACATGGATAAAATTTTTTTATTTACCACACTCTTGAGTGTATGGCCTCCTCTTGGGATGTGGGAGAGGAGGAAAAATATTTATCTCTTAATCCCTTGCCTTAGTTTCACCATTATGAATTTTAGTTCTCTAATTTCATATTATGCGTTATGCCTTAAACATATATAGAAGGTTGCGTGTATGGATAGGATGACATTTGTCACATAACTTATTGTTACCCTAATCCTATTGAAACTAAATATAGAGTCAATGATAGTAGGATTTGGACATCCGTATGTAGAATGGCACATAATTTCACACAAGAAATATATATATGTAAGACAAAGACTAGAAAAGGATAACAAGATACATTACAACGATAGAGACATGTACTGATTTTTATTTCATGAATATTTATTGGTGTTTCATTTCATAGAGTAGTTGTAGTGGATCTTCATTTGGAATCTAAAAAAATTGATAAACAAAATATATTAATGCTAAATCATTAAGTACGCTATGAAATGGCATGTAAACATATTTTATAGTATACCAAAGTTGCTTGGATAGAAACATCATATCAACAAAAGAATGAAATCATTCATAGAGCATATTCTAAGTTTTATTTTTTTTATTATATCAACATTGGGCATTTTTTGAACTTCTAAGGGAACGGTTCAAGAAGGGCATATGAGGATCAAAGCCTAAATGTCACCCTATTTTGACATGAGGGGCCTCAAGAGAAAATTCAATGAGCTAACCCTATTTCAATCGTGCCTTGTGCTCTAATCCTGAGAATTTAGATAGGCACACAACCCTATTTAATGGATTTCTCTAATATATATTCAAGGCTTATCAACATAGTATAATCATAAAATATGAAAGTAGTATTGATAGGACAATAGCTCAACAAGTAACTAACTTGACAAGCATTCATACACGCATACATACAAGCCAACCAATATTAGAGTATGGTCAACAGATTAAGCATACCTTGTGAGTAATGAGCAAGATGTGATTATTGAGTAAGATTCATAGAAATGGTCCAGATCCAAATGGGTCCTATTTTTGAAAAAGATATAATATGGGGTTTTATATTAGTAGTGTTTTGATAAATAAACATCATAAGGGTTACATGGATGTTTCTCTTAGGCATAGGTTCATTTAGTTCATTCTTAGATCAAAGGTTCCAAACATTCATGCGATTACTAAAACAATCCAAGTGTCGTTATTAAGTGTTGGGTATAGGTGATCCATCCACATTATGAGTGATAGTAAATAAAGATAATATTTGATTCTAAAATAGGGAGATCATGCAATTTATATAATTGTCATGGTTTAATCATCCAATACCATAAATAGACATACTAGGCAATTTTCATGCAATATTGTCACATTTCCATATCATAAGATCATAAAAGAGAATAGGGTAGATCACTTTGTAGTTAGGTTTACAACTGTGATAGTTTATTGATTTGAAGTCTAAAGACAACATTTGTAAGATTTGAGCATAGTTCTTACAAGATTAAAGTCCAATATTTGCAAAGAGATTTATCAGGCATAACTAGTGTACAAAGATGAGTCTTTATGTCATATGAGTACCGCCCTAGATGCAAAGATATAATTGATGGTTATATAGTGAGTACCAAGGCGATGTTAAAATTAGTTTTTTTCTTTATATATACATATATATACATATATATATATATATATATGTATATATATATGTATATATATACATACATATATATGTATATATTTACATATATATATATGTATATATATATCTACATATATATGTATATATGTATATGTATATATATACACATATATACAAATATATACATATATATACATATACATATATATACATATATATACGTATATATACACAATTTGTGAAATAGAGATGAAATAATTAGGGTTTGTAAGTGATTTTATAAAATTAGGGTTTAAAGTAATAAAAAGGAAGTGAAACCCTAATTATGGTCAAAACTCTAAAAAAAACTAATAACCCTAGGAAACAACTAGGAATTAATAGACCATGATGACATGATTAATGATACAAAAATTGGATGCCTTTTCAGGATCAATTTGTGTGTGCTTGCTTGATTTATGAATTACTTGCTTGTTTGGATTAATTCTGCATTCAAGACAGCTTGACAGGTATGTGTTTAATTATGAGTAATCGCATTAGTTTTTCCGAATGTTTCCCGGATGGTTAATCGCATTGATTGAAACTAAACAGTTTGGATGTTCATACTACAATTATAAAGTCACTATGGTTATCACCATTATAAATACATGTGTATTTTCGCACGTACATGCCACCCTGATGGAAGATGTCATAAAGGTCAGGCCCAAGAGGGTGGACCAATGGGCACCATGAGAGGTGACCACAGACACCAAGCTCGGGAATTAGAAGGTGGTCTATCTTGAATGACTATGGGGCACCATGACAGGTGACCCCCATGCACCAAGCTCGGGATTGAAAAGGTGGCCTTAAGTCACTGGCAAAAGAGAAACCCTGGAGGGGTATTCTAGGGTTAGGGCAAAAGTAGTTGAGAATGACACATTGAAAATGTAAATTGGTTTGCTAAAATACCCTGATTATGATAATTAAATTGTTAGCCTTATTTGTGAACTTTTGGTTGTCCCCACATACCAGCATATTCTCGTATGCTGATCGTGTTTTGTTTGTCGGCGTTTTAGGTACAACCCTGAAATGAACAAATAGAAAAGTGACACATTGTGAGAATAAGAAATAAAGTGCAAGGAGGATTAGATAGAGTAGATTCAATCTGTGGATAGATAAATTTCCAAAGATTTTAAAAAAGGTATGCAAAGTTTTATTTTATGCCAGTTTTCAGTTTAGTTGGTAAAATTTGATAATTGTTATTGATTATTTGTCGAACCTTTGATCCTGTTAATTGGGATAATGATTCTGACCTCTTTGTCTCCCTTAATTGGGGTTACTAGGAGGCGGGGTCGTTACATTTGGTATCAAAGCCATTATCCCAATTGGTCTACCCTCTTGGGCCAAATTCTGTATATATATGTATATATATGTATATGTATATATATGTATATATCTATATATGTATATGTATATATATGTATATGTATATATATGTATATATATGTATATATATATATATATATTTGTGTGTGTGTATGTTTATATATATATATGTGTGTGTGTGTATGTATGTATATATATAATACATAGGTACATATATATGTATATACATTTTTTCATATGCTGACTTCACTATCTGTGAATGTATTATAATAAATTAAGAAATGAAGCAGTAGAATTGAATATGTTAAGAAAATAAATAAATCCACTAAACGTCTAGTTATCAATAAAAATGTTTGATACCAAACAAAGCTATACAATATCAATGGCACACAATGGAAGCGTGGTGAGCCCATAATCCATAGTACCCAAGATCTAAACTTGGCTCTGATAGAATAAAATGCATCACATAACAATTATTTTATCTCACTTCTTCCATGAGAAAAAGTACAAGAATTAGGATTTAAATTTAATTTATGTATTAAGGTATTAAATGGTTGAATATGTATGTTTGAAATTCGCTAGCATACTATTTTTAAATGAGAATCGAGAATAATTAGATTTTTAGATAAAAAGAATTCTTGGATGACATACACGATTATTCTGAAGAGTTGCATATAACTTCAGATAATGATCTAAAAAATGTCATCTTGTAAATCTAAAAGGAATCTCCTATCATATCACAAAATGTAATAAATGTGTCTATATACTCTATACAATACAATACAACAAAGATAAAATTAATTGTGCTTGAATAATATCTTTTAATTTTAGTATCACTTAGTTTGATATATTTTGTAATTTTTTTGATATTTATCATAACCTTCCTCAAGTACGGCTGTTATATCCAAATAGAGTAGAATCTGGAATTCCCCTCAGATACCAACACACTGGAGGGAACAATCAAATTATATTTTGGGTCAAAATTTGTGAAAGGATTAATCCATTTAAGGTGCCTAATTAAGGATCCAATTTTGGGTCCCTTCATTGGCGTTCCCCATCAACTACCACTTCATATACTCTCAATAAAAAAATCTTATATTAAACCCACTTTATAAGAGGAGAATGGATAGTAAAAAAATAGCATACTATAATCTTGGCGGGTGTTTGACTCTATAAGACCCAATATTGAAACTTTTATCTAAGACAGAAGAAGTACATCCTTATGTTTTTCATACATATTTTCTCTCAATCACGTCAAATGAAATCCATGTACAATTAAACCATGACGTTCAGTATAAGATACACATATTTTGAGTGACACATGTTAAGCTTGCAATATATATAAGTATTGATTAAAAAAATTGTTCCAATTTTGATGAATCAATTGTAGTCTTAGATATGTGATTGGTTTTTGTACAGTGGTGTGATTGTGGTTTGGTATAAACTATACCACATATTCACCATTAACATCCCTAAATAAAATCCACTTTTAAAGAGTGTTCTAAACAAGATATACAAGATAAATGGAAAAAAATATAAAACACTCATTTGGTCTAGCATTTTAGGGAATTTAAGTTCTCAAAAGCTATATAACATGGTGAGTTATAATATCTCATCTTCATGAATTTCCTTTCCACTTTGAGACATACAAAGTGTATTTGTCATATTTTAACTTTATAAAAAATCAAATATTTAGAACAAAATTATCCATGTTTCCTTTTGAATAGTCATTTGATGCATGTATAACCCTTCTCTTCATTTGAATATGTCTAGCCTCCAACTCATTCTATTCCAAAACCATATTCTTGATGATTGATGCTAGATATTTCTCATTAGAGAAATGAAGTCATTAATATTTTCAATTGATAGAGTGACTTGTTAACTTCAATCACAATATTCTTACAACATGATCTTCACATAAATTATGTGACTTTTAGAATCATGTTATTGTAATCATATTGTGTATAATTTAGAATTAGTTTTATTTTATATTGATACATCGTGATTTACATGTACATGCTTTCATTTTATTAGTTTAAAAATGACTACCATATATATTTTGAAATTGTATTCAAGAATGACTAGTAATATGTATATAATATTTTTTTTGTAAGACATGCACATGTACTTTAAATGGTTGCATAAAATATTCAATAGTGATATAGAAAATGTTACAATTAGTATCAAATAAAATCTTCTTTTGTAAGATAAAATTATTATTTATACAGATATACTCTCCAAAAGTAATAAAATTAAATTAAATGTTTGCAAATAACATCCATTAAGTTGAAAGTTTACTTTATTTATACAAAATTTTAGTAAATGAAACAACTTAATAAGATTAGAAATAACAAGAAAAGGAAAAATGTAAACCATGGTGGATGTGGAATTGATGGGTCTTAGGATTTAAACTTTTCTCTCATATATATTAAGTTTCTCCTCATATTTTTCAAGCATATTTCCTTTTAAACAAGATGAATAAAAGCATGTACAATTGAACCATGCTATTCCAATATACTAGTAAAACATATCTAATATATCATCATAATATGGTATGCATAAAGGTAAGCAAAGATCTTGAAATATATTTCCAATTTTATATAATATAAATGGGTATCATGACAATCTTTCAATTTGACTTCATATAAAATTAACATTATATTTTGAAATGATCTTAATTGCACAAGAGATGTGTATACTTTAATACATATGATGCATGTTGTCCAGATGCAAAGATATAACTGATGGTAATATGGCGAGTACTACCCTAGATGTTAAAACTAATTTTTTACTAAAATGTATATAATATATACAAACATATATATATATATATATATATTTATATATGTTTTTTTATATGTTGACTTCACTATCTGTGAAAATATTATAATAAATCATGAAATGAAGAAATATAATTGAATGTGTTAAGAACATAAAGAAATCTACTAAAGGTCTAGTTATCAATAAAAATATTCAATACCAAAAAGAGATATACAAAATCAGAGTGACACAACAGAAGTGTGGTGGGCCCATAACCCACAGGTCCCAGGATCGAAACCTGGCTCTGATAGAATAAAATGATTCAAGTAACTAATATTTTATTTCACTACTTTCATAATAAAGAGAAGAAGTACAAGAATGTGGATTTAAATGTAACTGAAGTATTAATGTATTAAATGGTTGAATACATATGTTTGAAATACACTGACATACTATTCTTAAATAAGAATTAAGAATAACTATATTTTTAGATATAATTCTCTTACATGACATACATGATTATTTTAAAGAGTTGCACATAACTTTAGATAATGATCTCAAAAATGATATCTTGGAGGGAACAATCAAATTATATTTTGGGTCAGCATGTGTGATGGTAGTAATCCATTTAAGGTGCCAAACTAGGGGTTCAATATTGGATAACCTTCATTGGGGTTTCCCTTAAATTGCAACTTTATCTACTCACTAAAAAAATTCTTATTTTGAAGTCACTTAATAATAAGGTAAAGAAAAGGAAAAAAATAACACATTACAATTGTGGTGTATGTTAGAATCTATAGGACCCAAGGTTCAAAGTTTTCTATAAGATAGAAGAAGTTCCTCCTTATGTCGTTCATCCATAATTCCTTTCAATCAAGTAAATGCATTTAATATTGAACCATGATGTTTCAGTAGTAAGATAAAACTAATTTTGAACGTTATGTATCAAGGTTGTGATATATATATATATATATATATATATATATATATATATATATATATATATATAAAAGTATTGAGTAAAAAATCTTCCAACTTCAATGAAATAACTATAGTTTTAGATATGTGATTGGATTTTTTTACTATGGTGTGGTTGTGGTTTTTGTATAAATTGTACCATATATGCACCATTGGCATCCCTAACTACCATATTTCTTTTAAAACTAGATTCAAGAATAAGTACAACTTGCATATAATTTCACTTATGGATGACACACATGAGTATTTTGGATAGTTAAATATAACTTTCTACAATAATGTACAAATGGTGCCATAAATATTAAAATATAATCTCATATGGTAACATTACAATGTTATTTGTATTTATACAATCTGCACAAAATTGATATATCACCCATTTCATTATTTTTTGTAAACATAAACCCACTTAATAAAGAGAAACAAAAAATACAACATTAGAATCATTAGAATATTTTATGTATTTTAGTGGCCACTGTCCAGTTGAACGTGTAGTGGCCACTAAGCTTCCACGACCGTCATTGTCCCGATGAACGGTACTTGTGCCTTAGGCTACTACTGATAAACTTGTTTAGCTCAGTGTAGGTTAGTAGACTTTCTTCAATGTTAACTCATGGTGAAATCTATTTGTCCTCCTATTAACTCATCATTGTAGTCCCACTATATGTGTACTAAGCTAGTGTTGTATGTAAATTCGGCGCTGTTGTTGTTATGCACTATATATGTATTAGTCTATCATGTTGTTATATGAATCTGAAACACTTGTGTGTGCTGCACTTTATGTATTGTATATGTATCTTGCTTCTCTTCATTCGTTGAGAATCAGTGATAGCCTAGTTAGTTAGCACATTGATTTGGTTAGTAACAGTAAAAGTTAATCTTGAATATGTTAATACATAAAAATGTATATTAATTAAATTGGGAGTGGCGCTTAATACCTTGAATTCATCTATTTTTCTCCGGGTAACAAACTCCTCCCAGTCTTTGGGGTCCAAGTAGTTTCATTGTTGTGTGGCTTCCTTCTTCCTATATTTATTTTTCAAAGAGAATACAAACAAAAATTATTAGTGTAGAGTTAGTGAAATACTGATCAATGTCTAGAATTGGAATCAATCAAGAACCTATTCTCAACATCACGTATGTAATCTCGGGTGAGATTGGTCCTATAGTTCCTTAGGACCCTCCCACAACGTTTAGCATTTGTATTAACCAGAAGATAATGAAACATCAAATTAGAAAATGATATTGATATTAAAAAAGCAAACATTTAGCTTCAATAAAAAATATAAACATGCATGCCTCTAAAATTGTAATCTTTTATCTATTAACAATCCTTCATTGTGATCTCCGCGCACATATAAGTAATCATTAGCTTCAATATTTTGTGGAGTTGGCAACCCAACTGAGAATGGACTGGAGTCATCATATTTATCATAGTACTCTTCTTCATCTATAGGATCTTCAATGAACTGTCTTTTACCATGAAGAACAACTGACCATTTATCATTTACAGGATCATCGATATAGAATATTTGTTTTGCCTGTGATGCCAATATGAATGGTTCACCCTTCTCGCCAATCTTTTCAAAGTTCACTAAAGTGAAACCCAATTCATCCACTATAACTCCTTTGGTGTTATCAACCCAATTACATTTAAGGAGCAAAATTTTAAAATCTATGTAGTCAAACTCCCATATGTCTTCAATGACACCGTAATATGATATTTTAGCTTCACGTGGACTCTTATCCTTTGCACTTGCAAAATACATAGTCGACGCTTGAAGAGTGACCCCACTATTTTGGACGACACTCTTATCATCTTGGCACTTTGAGTAATATGTGAACCCATTAATGTCAAACCCTTCATAAGACATAACATTCGGTTTTGGTTTAAAGGCCAGGCATTTGATAGTTTCCGTAATATCATTTGGTGTTTGAGATAGTTGATTTAAGACTTTATCTTCAAACCACTTAGTAAAAGTCTTGTTATGCTCTCTAGCAAGCCACATTGAACTTGCTCGAGGATGTTGTCCCTTGATGAAATTGGTATGTTCCTCGATATAAACACTCACTTCGTTCATGTTGTGTAAAATATACAAGTGACCTTGCTCCAAATGCTCATGGCTGATTACTTTCACCCATGATCCCAAAATTCCTTTGCCCTCCTCAATATTCTTTTCATTAACAGGAGTGTTATTACCACTCAAAAAGTCATTGCAAAAATCCATAACCTCTCTCGCCACATAACCTTCAATAATACTCCCTTCAGGCCGATAACAGTTTCGAACATCACCTTTAAAAACGCTCATGTATCATTCAAAGGGATACATCCAATGCAAGAAAACTGGTCCCAACATTTTCACTTCCCTAGTCAAGTGGACAACAAGATGTACCATGATATCAAAGAACGAAGGAGGGAAATACATCTCCAGATGACATAGGGTAACCACCACTTCTCTTTGCAAATTATCGAGAGTATCAGGGTCAATAACTTTGCTGCATAGACTGTTGAAAAAGAAACAAAGTCTGATGATTGCAAACCTTACATGCTTCAGCAATATAGATCGAATTGCCACGGACAATATTTGTTGCATTAGAGTGTGACAATCATGAGATTTAAGACCTATCAACTTCAGATCTTTCATTGATACCAATCTACGGATGTTAGATGAGTAACCCCGTGACACCTTAACATTTACCAAGCATTCAGAAAAAGCTTTCTTCTCCTTTCTAGACAATGTGTAACAAGCAGGAGGTAAGTCTGTTCTTTTATTACCCATTTCACATAATTCTGTTAATTCTGACCTTATTCCCATTTCACGTAGGTCCAGTCTGGATTTTATCCCATCTTTAGTCTTACCTGGTATATTTAACAGAGTACCAATGACGCTATCACAAACATTTTTCTCAATGTGCATTACATCGATACAATGGCTGACTGTCAAAGAAGTCTAATAAGGAAGATCCCAAAATATTGACTTCTTCTTGAATGAAGAATTGTCATTCCGTGTGGCCATACTACATTGTGATTTCTTACCAAATTCATTGACAATGTCTTTTACTCTTTCATAAACAACATCCCCTGGTATAGGTTTAGGTGCACTCCGTTCATCATTCCATCCATTGAATGCTTTGCGCTTCCTACGATACAGATGGAATTTTGAAAGAAACCTTCGATGACCAATATATACAGTCTTGCCGCCATGTTTTAGTCTTATTGAATCAGTGTTTTCTTCACATATAGGACACGCTTTAGCTCCTTTAACACTATATCCAGACAAATTCCAGTATGTTGGAAAGTCATTAATAGTGTAAAACGACATAGCGTGCAAACAAAATGTCTCTCTTCCTGAAGCATCATATGTCATCACACCTTCAGCCCAAAGTTTCTTTAAGTCATCAATCAGAGGTTCAAGATAAACATTGATATCATTTCCGGGTTGTTTAGGGCCCGATATCAACAACGACAACATAACATACTTATTTTTCATACACAGCCAGGGAGGAAAATTGTATATAACAAGCATGACTGACCAAGTGCTATGTTGGCTGCTCAATGTCCCGTATGGATTCATCCCATATGTACAAAGCCCAAGTCTTAGATTCCTATCTTCTTCACCAAATTTGGGGTACAATAGATCAATCTTCTTCCACTGTGGGGAATCATACACATGTCGTAGGATCCCATCATTATTTTTCTTAACATCTGCATGCCACCTCAAATTCTTCGCATCTTTCAGATTTGCAAACAAGCGTTGAAACTGTGATATTATAGGTACATACCACATCACCTTGGCGGGAGAACCCGTTTTGGACTCCCCCGAAGTCGTTAATTTATACCGTGACATACCACATTTTGGACAATATTTCAAATCCACATAGTCCTTTTGAAATAATAAACAATCATTTAGGCATGCGTGTATCTTCTTGGCCTCCATTCCCATTGGGCACAACAATTTGTTTGCCCGATATGTTGAGATTGGCAGCTCGTTTCCTTCGGGAAGCATTTCTTTCAACAAAGTCAACAATGAAGTGAAGCTTTTATCGCTCCATCTATTGTTAGCTTTGAACTTATACAATCTCAACACAGCGCTAAGCTTCGTAAACTTAGCACAACCTGTGTATAACGGTATCTCAGCATCATGCACAATGTTTCTAAAGATAAGAGGTGGATCGATGTGCTCTACCCTACAACTATCCAGCATCACATCAACGATGTCTACCAGAACTGGTTCGTTCACATCTACGTCATTGGAGGCGATTTCTTCTTCCACCCAAGCACTGCTATCGACATCCACTGGTTTCGAGTTTGAAATCTCTCCATGCCAGTGCCATTCTGTATAGCCTTGTACAATCCCATTGCGCATGACATGACTTTTGATTTCGTCACCAGTGTTGACTTTCAAGTTGTTACCACAATGCCTACATGGACAGTACAACCTATCTCCATGTTCTTTCCTATGTTCCTCGGCAAATCTAATAAACTGATCAAAACCAGATATAAACTCTGGGGTGCAGCGATTGCGAATGGACATCCATGATCTATCAATTCTATGATCAAAGAGAAAACAAGTATATATTAGGACAAGATTAGGGTCTACGGTTAACAAATACATGTGATGTCATTCTTATATATAATAAATGTGTACCACCTATCCCATCCTTGAACACATAATCCCACTAGTAAGTGTATAATGTGTATTGGGTTTTCAAGAAAATTTCGGCAGCATTTCCCCGCTGTTCTCTAAGTACATATGTACTTAGAGAACAAACGGGGAAATGTTGCTGAAATTTTCTCGAAAACCCAATACACATTATACACTTACATCCTAAGTGAGATTAGGTGTTTAAGAACAATCCCAAACCGGGGACTATCCAAGATTTACTCCTAATGAGTAAATCTTGGACGGGTTTCTAGGCCAACAAAATCATATCATTAAGAGCATGGTTCCATGTTAGGTCATCATAGGTCATAATAATCCACTAGAATGAGCATAAGAGTATTAGATATTGTATCTAGAGTGTACAAGACATAATAGTGACTACTAATTTTGTGGGGTGATATCATTTCATAAGATTTATAGATTCAAATTTAACAAGTGTACAAGTTGCATCATTTTACTACTCTAAAGGTGACTAGTGGGTCATAACACATAAAAGATGGCATTACAAGGAAAGTAAGCAAGATAGATCAATTAACACTCATCTCAAGGGAACATTAGTTAGTGAGGGGACCAGGAAAGAGTATTTTTAATCACTAGGATCATACAAGTAGCAATGTTGATTAAGTCTATGTGATTAAAGATCAAGCAGTGTAATAAAAAAGGGTTTGGGGGATGTTTACCTCTGTTTGAGCCCAGTCGGGTGTCAACAGGGAGAGAGGGCGAGACAGAGGGTAGGCAAGTAGGCAGGCAAGTAGGTAGGTGAGCAGGTGACAGGCAGGGAGATGGCAGGCAACAGTAGATGATCAATTAATTCTTGAAATAGTACATAAATAAATACAAATAGTAGATAAATAAATACAAATCAGTTGATAAATAAAGTTAAATAAGTAGATGATTAAATAATAACCAAATCAGTACATAAATAAGCACAAATCATTAAATAACTTAATTATAAAAAAAATACACCCAGCAGCATTGTGCCTTGGCGCCGCCCAAGTGTCTGCCCAGGCTGGGCGCCTGGGTGCCGCCTGGGTAGGTCGTCAGGTACCTGGGCAAGCGAGGTCGAGCAGATCGAGCAGGTCAAGGCGAGGTGAGGTCGAGCAGGTCGAGCATGTCGACGGCGAGCAAGGAGTCGGTCGATGTCAGTGTGGCATTGCAGTAGGAGCGCCAGGTGGTGGCGCGCAAGCAGGGGGAAGGAGTGGCAGAGAGCAAGGAGAACGGCGGTGGTGGGCGGTGGCGGCAAGGAGAACGGCGGCGGCGGGCAGTGGCGCACGGAGGGAGTTTGCTCACCGGAATCGCCAGACCCTAAAATCGACATTTGATTGCAATGAAACCGAGAAAAGGGAAGAGTCTGCTTCGCCACTAGTACATAACCGACCTTTAGTGTCGGTTATTTAAGGCCTTTAGTGTCAGTTTCTAAGCGACACCTATGTGGGCGCCGCTAAAAGCCCAACCTTTACGCGTCGGTTCTCAAACCGACACCACAACCCTTCGCGTGCCACCGAAAACGTGCGGAAAACATGCCAGCAGGGGGTATAGGCATCGGTTATCTGCTTTGAAACCGACACTGAATCACCCGCTTACACGGCCGTGCTAGCCATCACGGTCGTGGTGTCTGGTCTCATTAGGGAAATCGACGTCAGTTACTAGTATGGCAATCGACATTGTAATCATATATCGTCGGTTTTATACAGATATCCGACATGTATTTTATGTCTGGTCCACTGCCACGGCCGTGCTGGCCAGTACGGCCGTGGTGTAGGGAAATCGACGTCGGTACTAGTATGGAAACTGACACTATAACCGTATTTCGTCGGTCTTATACAAATAACCGACGCCTATGATTTGATTTTTTTTTCTGTCAGTCTGCAGACCTGGTGTGGCTGGTCGTAGGATGAGAAACATGCGGTTCAGTTATGAACTGTAGGTCTTACGACATCCATTAATATCAGCCAACAACAGGCTACAAATATGCAAAATTAACATGATGGACAAATTATGATATATGTGATTCACACTCATGTATAAGATATTTAATTCATATTATTTGTTCATCACACACATGTAGAAACCAGTAGCAACCTGCAGTTCCATTTATTTCATCTCTTTTCACATTCAGACACATGTAGAAACATTCATGTATTGATGATTTTCACACACATATGACAATTCATAAAAATTCATTCACATTCACACAAAATTAATTATGAGAACAAATTTGTTTTATTCATCATCATCATTGTCATCATCATCAAAATCATATTGAAAAATTCCCACTCTTTGTAGGGCTTTTGTCCAATCTTCTCTTACAACATCTAATTCATCTCTCGTATAAAGAGCATGTACATCGAAATGCTTTGCACCTGTGTTGACGTCCTCAATTTTAAAGACCTACAAAAAGAATGACGCACATACATAATTATAATAATATATAATAAGATTCATATATTTCATATTATCTAACGAGACTATGTATAATACTTGTTGTATGTTATCGATTTCCAATACAACATGTTTGATGATTAGGTCCATAAATCGCATCACATAGTAGGCACATGCCCAGCCGTTGTCTTGTGTAGCACACTATAAATTGAAACATACAAAATATTCAAAAATACAAATAAGCACACTTCACATAAATAATATATACATTGGAGTCAGGAAATTACTTTCACATTCTTCCAAATGAGTGTCAGACTTTTTTTCCTTGGGAACTTTCCTCCATCTTTTTTGTACTCTTGTAAAGCCCTATATATGTTAATGTAACACATTAAATTGCATAATTAAATAGTAATGCAGTAACAGATGTTAACATATATAAAAACATAAAATATTTCTCACGAGAATAATGGCCTTTTGATTGCATGTCCATATACATCCAACTGACTCCCCACAAGATCTAGATAATAGATGGTGAATGTCTTGGGGACAATAACTAATAACTCCCAATGCTTAGAACTATCGGTAAGAAAGTAGAAAATTAATAACTCAATATCTGGAATAAAAATGTAATTTGCTTAAGTCCAAATTATAAGAAAAGTAAACTTACTCGACATTCAATGGAGCTATTATCACCGTCTTATTATTTTTACCAAAATATTCAAAAGCATCACAGCAGTATGAAGTAACTGAACCAGGGTCTGTATCTACAAGACTAATCAAATATGGAACCAAAAATCCCACATGGGAAAACCCAAAATCTTTACATGTCCTGTATAAGTGGCTGCAAAACATGTATTACGTATGCATTAATATATAAGAAACCAGATTGTCATATATAAAACAAGGTATATGGATGTATAAACCAGATTGCCGTTTGCATTAATCTCACCATATCCACAACTCTATCATAGATGTGTTCAACCATTCATACTTAAACAACTCCAAAATATCTTGTATAAATATGTTGCTTCCGAATGTTTGACCTGCATTAATACGTATCCAGAACTTCTATTACGTATGCATTAATACGTATGCTAAACTTGTATAAATAGATTGTTATCGTATGATTTAACTGCATCATTCTCTGGAATAGTAACATTTATAGGGCAATTTAGATTATGTTCACCGATCCATACTGCCACACTCCTACAATTAGGACCTATCGAGGTGTGTAGGTCCCCTGGAAGCCAACTTGGTAGTCGAGGTGGTGGAGGCCGAGATGTAGCAGGCCTCGTCTTTTTGACCTGTATATATAATTTCATATCAATTGACTCATATATATATACACACTAACAAAGTAAAGTAATGAAAATTTATCATACAATATCAGTATAGAGGACATCCGCTTCGGGCCACAGTATCACTCCGCCTACTGCCTCACCAAGTGTTTCAACATCTGGGTGTGCATGAGGCAGTGCAAGATCCGTCCAGCCAATGAGTATATGTATGGGGCTCACACGTACCATGCCATCTAGTACTGGACTCCCATGAAACATGCACCCTTTGAGGGGTGGGTAAGCCGATGCATCTGCAATGATATATCCTTCACTTTGTAGTCGGCATGGCTTCAACCCCTACACATTTATGTAATTAAAGAATGTTATATGCATATATACACAAACATATCATCTTGAACAAACTATCTATTATATATGCCATAAAAATACTTACAGAGGACGTGCTAGGTGGGTCTATAGGATTACTCTCAACCTCTGCAGTACGAGGAGTAGGAGAAGAGAGGTTCGCCACAGGTACTGTCTGACTGGCAGTCTGAGACACCTGCCACTTGTGAAATGCTTCCTCGAGTCTTTTATCAACTGCTTCCTGGAGTCTTTTATCAACTGCTTCCTCGACTCCCCTATCAATTAAGGAATCTACCTATACATGGATAAAAGAAATGCTAGTTGCTGATTATTGAATTCCCTTTCGCAATAACGTTCTAAAATAAGAATAAGTTACCTCAGCTTGTGAAAGTCCCACTTTTAGGATAGGTTTACGCTGGGATGGCCCAAAGAACGCTTTGATGCCCACACCAGCGCCTGCACCCCTTACACGTCCAGGATGCTCTAGGTTACCCAGAGCAACTATCAGTTCATCCCTTGTGCCCTGAGGGATGAACTTGCCTTCCTTCCTCTGCTCGTGCAGCTCCCGCTAAGCACCATCAACAAAAATTCATAAGTAAACATAACAATAATCAATATCGATAGATTGCTCTAAGAGTTTGATTTTTACCATTTTTGCAGCCGCCTCAACGGTTGCAGGCTTCAGTATCTCTCCCTTCTTGTTTTGCCTCCCAACCATCCACATAACATGATGAGGCAGAGGTGCGGGAGCAGCAGTAGAGGACTCTGCAGTCTCCTGAGTAGGAGTAGGCTGAGTAGACTCATCCTGTAGTCTTTGGCGAATGCCTGCATATCCTCTTGGACCCATTGTGTGGTCATGCACATTCAGTGCACGCCTTTCTCGTTGAGCATCGCTCTTAGCCTAGTTAGTTAGCACATTGATTTGGTTAGTAACACTAAAGGTTAATCTTGAATAGGTGAATACATAAAAATGTATATTAATTAAATTGGGAGTGGCGGTACTTAATACGTTGAATTCATATGTTTTTCTTTGGGTAACAAACTCCTCCCATTCTCTGGGGTCCAAGTAGTTCCATTGCTCTGTGGCTTCCTTCTTCCTATATTTATTTTTTAAAGAGAATACAAACAAAAATTATTAGTGTAAACTTAGCAAAATACTGATCAATGTCTAGAATTGGAATCTATCAAGAACCTATTCTCAGCATCGTGTATGTAATCTCAGGTGAGATTGGTCCTATAGTTCCTTAGGACCCTCCCACAACATTGCATCACACATTTACGATGCAACTTTTCATCCAGATCAAATATGCTCTGCAAATTAAATAGAATTGTTATTAACTAGTATCCTAAAAATTAGTAATCTACACAAATAGAATTACAAATAATAATAACTCACACTTAGTTCCTTCCATATGTGGTCTTTCTTCTCCTTAGGAACTCTATGCCATGATTCTAGGATAAGACTGCAATGGTTGCGAGTAAGAACCCCAAGATATGAAACAAATGAGTTGCGGTTCACTCCATATGGATTTCCTACCTGATCGAAATCCACAACCAATTTGGGTCCATTGCCCCTTTGCTGTATTAACTTGTTCATCATTGTGATGCCCCTCACTTTCTCAATTTTCTTTTGCTGCTCATCAAGTATTGTAATTTCTTCAGGGAGTACATCACCAACCTAAAATTTGATAATAAAAAAACTTACATAATATAATTATAAATGAACATATAGGGATATATTCTTAAAACTTACATTGTTAGGCGGTGCAAGCATGTCCTCACCCTCACGGTGATCATCAACACGGTCCTGATCAGCCATCTGATACAAGTATTAATACTTTCACTTCAATAATTCATCACATTTGCAACATTATATACAAGTTCTAGCTTTATCACTCATACTCGTCTTAATACTAAACTTCTAGGGTTTTCAAGAAGTCATCCTTTGTTCAACATCATAAGAATTACATAATTCAATAATCCATCAACACAACCCGAAATAGGGAATATTGCCACCTCACACTGATCCTTATGTATATATCATATTCAATTTCAGTAAGACTCAACAAACACTTGTATAATTCATTCTAATACAATTCAAATATGATTTTATAATGTCAATTCAATTCCCAAGCATATTGACCACTGACATGATTTTTAGGCAATATTCACATGAAATAACATAGTCATATCCATAGAATTTCCCATGGATCATCAATTAATCTAGGGAATACTCAACCGCCACTCCTCTCTATAGACTTCAAACATCATTAAAAAATTAGGAAAGTTTAACAAGACATCCAAAATGGAGTTTCCAAAACATAATTAAAATTTCAGATCAATTGGATATACCAATAAAAAGATAAAATTCAAATACTAGACTGCTATATTTTAGTTTGAATACATGGTCGATTGAGTTTATCTTGGGTAAAATCGGCCGACACACAAGTCAAAAAATTCTTCCAACTAATATCTAATTTCTCCAAACCATGTACAAATTTCAACTAAATCCTAGTTGTATATAAAATGCTAAAAATCATTTAGTACACGACTATACTGATCAAATTTTGTATTCATATGTTACCAAAACCCTAATTTTTGTCGATTAGGATTTTCAATTCTCAAACCCTAATTATGTGAATCAAATATGTTTAAATCTTCTCATTAGTTTTAAAACATAATGATTAGATTACCACAATTAATCAAGCTTTAAACAATGTAATAATGCATTCATCAACTTGATGAATCTACATATCAAAACTTTTCAGTGGTTGAAGTAGTGAATATGTAGCTTAAAACTACCTAGAATTCTAAAACTTGAACCGAGAGAGGATAAATATTGTGTAGAATTGATATGTGAGTATGTTGTAAACGTGAGTAATATTGTGTAGAACAAAATGCAGTTTGTCATAGAACAATATAGGATATTGATGCATGTAAACCACAAATATAAAAAGAAAGCACACAGCCACATCCATAGGATTAATGGGTGTGCCTGTGATACAGGAAAAGCAAAAATAGGGGGGAAGGTTAGGGGAAAACCTGATAATGGGTGTGTAGGAGGGCTGGTCGTCGAGCAGAAGGGCTCTGGGCGGAGAACTGGTCGCCGACGTCGGGCAGAAGGTCGCCAGGAGGAGAGTTGTGGTCGGGCGCTCGCCGGGCGGAGAGCTTTGGTCGGGCGGTCACCGGGAAGAGAGCTCTGGTCGGGCGGTCACCGGGCGGAGAGTGGTCACTGGCAGCGGCTGACGGAAGCAGACGGTGGCAGAGGCGGAGGCGGAGGCAGAGCAGCGGAATCGTCGGAGCAATCTTCGGAGCAAAAACCCTGATCAGCGGAAATAAATGAAACAGAAGAGGAAGAGTCTTCCTCACGCTGTTAAGTTTACTATAGGTGTCGGTTGCTAACAACAACTGACAATAAAAACTATACGTGTCAGTTTGCAACAAAACACCGACACTAAAGGGAGGTGAAAATTTTCACAGTTATTCACGCGAAAACACAATGGCATCAATTATTGTCACAAAACCGACGATAAAATGTGAGCAAATTTCTCTCGCAGAAAACCTTTTGTCGTCGATTTCTATTTTAAAAACCAACGATGTATGCCAATTTTTGGAGGCAATTTTGTTCGTTTGAAATTTTGGTTTTGGCGGTTACTTTTAGGTGTCAGTTTCTTATTAAGGAACCGACACTGAATAAAAGCGGTACCCGTGTCTGGTCGCCCTTCAGAGATTGATGTTGGCTTATTTTATACACTAACACTGTATGCTTTAGGTGCCAGTTTGTTATTACAACTGACACCATTAAAAGTGACGTTATAAGCCATTTTTGTACTAGTGCGTGCAGGTGCTAATAAGTCAACAATCGGCGTCGGTCAATACACAAAACCGACGCCAAAGCAAAACAGTGTTGGTTGTTCAGTAGATAATCGACTCCTATTACTCTTCAGTGTCGGTGGATAGGAAAAAACCGACGTCCAATTAGACAATCTTTGCCCTAAATTATTTGGCGGGAACCATTATCAGCGTTGGTTATCAAAGGATTAACCGACACCGAAAGCAGAATTTTTCGCGGAAATATTCTTCTTAAATAGGCGTCGGTGAATATTTAAAAAACCGACGCTGTATGTGACGCAAATTTTTTCGCTCGAAATTTGGATTTTGCGGGCAATTTTAGGCTTCGATTTGTTATACCCATCCGACGCTGAATACAAAACCGTACCCGTGTCTGGCTGGTCTTCGAATATAGATGTCGGTTTCCCTAAATAACCGACGTTGAATATTATAGGCATCGGTTTACCTTAATAACCAACGCCCAGAAAAGCGACACTGGATGCTATTTCTGTAGTAGTGCTTGGACTTTGTTGAAGCTCTGTTGGGCCTTGTTCCACCCTTGTTTGGGCCTTGCCTTGCCTTGTTGAGCCTTGTATCGGGCAAGGACGCCTTGTGTCAGCCATGGGGGTGTCGCCCATGGGTGTGTCGACCAAGGTGGTGGTGGTTTGAAGTGTGTCGGCCTTTGACTTTGTTGACCTTCTTTCTTTGGTTATGTCACGCTAGTTTGGACATGTGGCTGAACCTTGGTTGTGTGGTGGAATGACTTGTGCATGTGTCTTGCAAGGTGGCAAGATGTGTGGACAAGTGTCCCTTGGTAAGGTGACACCTTGCCGTGGTTCCCATTTGATCCTCATCTATATATGTCGTGCCTTTCTCTTCCTTAGGAACCCTTTAGCTCTTTATTGCTCCTCTCTTCCTTGGTCACGACACACCTCCTTTGGAGTGCGTGGTGGTCGATTTTCCCCTTGGTAGAGATCTCTTCTTCTTCCTCTAGCTTGGTGGCTGAATCCTAGGTGAGCGTTGCTTCCTTGGTAAGCATCTTCCCTCTCTCCTTAGCATCTTCTTCTCCATATTTCCTACTCTTCGGCCATGGTGGTTATTATTCTTGTTCCTTTTCTTAAGGTGGCTGAAAGTGGTGTGCTTGGAGCTAGGAGCTTGAAGCTAGGAGCTTGAAGCTTGGAGCTTTAGAGATTGAGGAACTTGCTTAAGGCGGGTTACATGACTTCTAACCCTAGCTATACTACCTTCTTTATATTGCATGATTCATACATGTTGATGATCGGCCATTGCATGTTATGTTTCTTGCTCTAGTACATGTTGTTGATCTTATTCATATAGTGAGCATGATGTTGTTGATGTTTTATATGTCTTTGGATCTAGTTGGTCGAACCATAGTTTGGGGTTTTCTTGTTGAGCAATACCCCTTTCTCTCCTTGGTTTTTTGGGAAGTGAGTTTGAGCTCTAGTAATGTGGGCAATACCCCTCTCTCATTTAAGTTGAGAGGTGAGTCTACATTCTAGTTGCTTGGGCAACACCCTCCTCTCACCATGGATTTGATTGGTGAGCTCTTGGATATGTTATGACCTAGGTTGAGGTTGATCCTTGTGGTTATCCGATTTGTGATAGAGGTTGTGCAAAGCCTCTCTCCCTTGGGTGTTGAGAGGTGAGCCAATTTTCTTGATCATTTAGGGTTTGGTGCCCTTGTGCTCGAGGTTGAAGATGAACATGTAGAGTTGTGCTTTGCACGTTATGACCTTGGAGTAGTGCTGCCCGATAGCCTCTTATCTAGGGTTTTACCCTTGGCCGATATACCTAGTTGAGATGGTTGGTTTGGTGCCCGATTTGGTGGTATAGAGAAACCCTAGTAGGTGCCTTAAGTGGTGTCCGATATGATAAGCTTGACTTAGATGGATGATATGGCCTTCTTGACCTAAGTGGTGTTGTCCCCTTGGCCGATATGATGCTTAGACAACATCTCTATTTGGTTCCTTGGGCGACACAAGTTGGGTGAGTTTGAGCTTCCTGATATGGGTTGAGTGGAAGACCTAGTTGTTGCTTTGATAGAGGCCGATATGGAGTGTTGTCCTTGTTGACCGATAGGCTTCCTTGAGGTGCTTTTGTGTCGCCCGTGTCATGAACATGTTGGGTGATACAGTGCTGGCTTGGGGCGCCATGATCTCAGTCGGTACAATGGTGAGAATGGTTTCCGAATACAACCCTAACCCTAGCTGGCCGGTAGGGTTCTAGCCGATACACCTCTTGAGCTAGTTGCAGGATACACCTTGTGCACCTGGTATGCATGACAAGGTTGCATGATAATGCCATGTTCTCTAGTTGTACGATACACCTTGGGTGGTGGTTTGATATCTTCTAGGGTTGGCCGATATGTGGCTAACTGCCTAGGCCGGTAAGCTTTTGGTGAGGGTTGTTACCCTGCCTGATACCACCTATGGTGAGGGATGCGCTACCTGCCACACTTTTAGTGATGGCAACAGGTGCTTTTGGTGAGGGTTTTGATAACCCGGGAACCTAGCAGATAGTTCTTGATCATGTAGTTATATCTGTGATAATGAGATAAGATGATAGGTTGTGAACCAGGAAGTTTGGAAGGATATGATGTTGCTACACATGATAATGTGACACATGTATATGATCAGACATGATATATGCTTATGATTGATAATAAAACTATGATTTCTACAGCTTATGTGTAATATACTCATGGATGTTCCTTTATACTTGATAGCATGATAATCATGTTAATCCATGATGGCTTCAGTTATCTCTATGGATGTGTATACTAACCATGCAAGTATTTTTATGTGGATTCATAGCCTAGTAAGAGCTATGAGATGTATGTGCTTGAGTAGCACCATGTGGTAATGAGATAACAAGTTGATAGGTCTAAGGACCTGATATAAGGTTGAGTGCGTAGTTGAGGTGTTATCCTCTGATGATGAGATAAGGGATGCGTTCCCAGAATGTTGATGCATGATTATGATGCCTTTAGAGGTAGTGGTTGATATAATGAGGGGTTGAGGTCCCAGGATAGGATGATGATGGCAATAATGATGTAATTCTATAAGGCTATGTTTATGCTTTGGATGCCTCAACAATTGGCTTAAAATATACTAATTAATTATAGATGAACATATCATGTAGTTTTCCCTGGCCATAGATCCATCATCGTCAGTATCATGGTGATGGTGAAATAGGTTTATCCTGCGGGATCGGCCTGGAGCGCATATTGTTGAATATGCGAGGTTTTCCCCTAGCCTAAAATAGGAGGAATCTGAGTACCACTGTGAATATATGGAGCATGGTGAACAGACCCATGGTTCAGGATATGTGATGATGAGCATGATGTGTTCATGGCTCGGATGTATGCACTAGCACCTATGATGAGGTGAGATAGAGATATGGGTAGCTTGCGGAGCTGACCCAGAGGTTGGGGCCCTATAAGCATAAGACTGTGGTTGTGGCATACAACTTACAAAAACATAATTAACTAATGTGGAAGGGTTCACTAAGCAACGGATTATCAAAAATCACTAAAAATTAGAACCTTTTTTATCAAGAGATCCATCAAAGGGAAACTTTCTCACAAAGAACCAAAGTAACACATTTACATTCTTGTTCGAAGGTACATATTCTGCATCATCTCCTTTTTAGAATTACAAGCATTAACTGTCCTGTAAAGCTAAACATAGGTAGTATAAAATCTCGAGGCACTGAGCTAAAATCTCGAAAGCACTAACTACTACTCTGAGGACCTGAGAGTATAGAGACAACACATAGGACACTATCTACATCTATACAAGGCATAACAGCCAGTGTCTCCACCTGAGACTTCACTGCTGTCCCTGCTGCTGTTGCTGCTGTCCTTCTCCTACTGAAGGATTCCTGTCTCCTCGACTGCATCCACCTAAAACTGTAGTTCCCATGGGGGTGAGACAATTGTAAATTATCCCAGCGAGAGATATAACTCTCCGCCAGTAACATTATTATTGCAGCTTAAGAAGATAAATATGCACAAAGGAATCATATTTGTTTGACAGTAGTTAATTCAATGTCTAACAGATTAGGATAATAATCTTATCTAAAACATTGCAGCTATAACTTGAAAGAGCAACATATCACTTATTCATTAAGGAATATGAAGAACATGTATAGCATTTATTCACTACAACATCATTACCAAACATTAACTCTCTTCAGGCATAGATCATATATCTAATACCTGGCATTGTCATTGTGGAGTATTGCCTATAGCCATACTCTTTTCACAAAGT
Organism: Alisma plantago-aquatica; assembly: GCA_963693085.1. Lineage (NCBI taxonomy): Eukaryota > Viridiplantae > Streptophyta > Magnoliopsida > Alismatales > Alismataceae > Alisma > Alisma plantago-aquatica. The sequence continues at coordinate 368,663,914 of OY856410.1, read as the reverse complement.
GTTGGAATCTTAATCCCTCAACTCACCAAGTACATTTCCTCTTCTTAACAAGTTCATCATAATGATTATAGCATCTGGGTATTTTGAACTCATAACTCTCCATAGGATACTTATTACCAATTGTTAGGTAACTTTTTACCTTCAGATCATCTAACCAAAAACATCATAATTCTTGCTATAAAATGTATTTTACATAGTACACAAAGCTCATTGATTCTTACTACACAAAGCATATAAAGGCTTATAAATCCTATAAAACATTCTCAATAAACAAGCATCATAGCCCATACATGGCTATGCTTCTCATCTCATCATCCCTGCATGATTAGTATTCTTGGTAACAATTTTAATGCTTTCATATCAGTATCATACAACACTAAGTAGTATTATCCCCTTTTTAGGGTTCATGATTTCTCTTTCACATCAGTACCATACAACACTAAGTAATACCACTGTTCCCTCTTTAGGGTTTTCCATAAATAACCACTTGGGTTCTTAAGATCATATTATTAATGATCAACCCTATTCCATTGCTTCTCAAGGCTAGAAACCAAAAATAGATATCATAAGTATTCAAACATACTTATATATCCTCATCATTCATCATTGAATGTATTATCAACACAAAGTATGAGTTTCTTCCTCATCTTTATCAAACTATGATTGAATCATAGTATATTAATTTGGATTAACCTTTTCACAAGGCATGTTAGCCTACAACCATCAAGGTGCATTATATCTCAATGTAACAATTGACATGACACATTTCATGTGTCATCCATTCCAATTATAATGAACTTACAATACATCATGATATATCAAAATTGGGGTGTTGGATGTGATATCTATCATACCTTGATGTATCACTTCCCTCACCACCTTCATCTTACCTGAGTTATTCTCTTAGCTTGTATTAGGGTATCACTCAACCCAATACTCATGCACTAGATCATCACATTCATTATGCTATGTATTGGCCATGATTCATCTAATTTAGAAAACACAACCATTGCCAAAGATATGGACTCACCCTTGAGTCAGGGACTATTAATGTAAGGATGTCCATAATCAACCCCTCTAGGTATTTCATTTGTCAATACATTAATCACTATTCCATTAATAGGAATAAGATTTCCATCATTATAATTGAGGTTCACTTAGCATCTCACAAACATATAAAGATTTCACCTAGGATCACTCTTTATTAGGGTTTCACATAACATCCTTCTATATCAGGGTTTCACCTAGTATTATGTGAAATTAAGATTTCACAACACATCACCCAGTGTTAAGGCTTCACATTAGTATTAATGACACTACCCTATATTAGGGTTTCATATACCTTTATCCCATTTTAGGGAATTAGGGTTTACCATCCACATTCAAGTGGGGTTTCTCTTTCCTCATACCCAAATTAGGGTTCGAATATACAATTCTCATTAAACTAGGGTTTCTTGCATTGTGACACTAAGTTAGGGTTTCCTCATAACCCTAGATTATGGTTTCACTGAGCTTTGCCCTTAAATTAAGGTTTCACATTAACCTTGCTCTAATTTAGGATCAAGGTACATCAATCTTTTCAATGAAGATTTCATAATATCATATTATGAATCAAACCCTGATTACACATTTATTCACAATGAGAGAATTAGGGCTTATTCAGTAATCAATCATATCTCCCATGCACTCTCCCTCTCATCCTCTCTAGGTTGTTAACTATTCCAAGATTAATCTAGGTCAACTCTTTACTTGAGTACACAAAGCTAGGGTTAACCTTCATAATCATCATGGGTCTACATCATTAATAATCACATACCTAATTGACTTTTGATCATATTAGATGTCCAAATGGTATAATCAATTAAACCATCAATTATATTAGGAATTCAAAAGAATTTACCAATTAAACTTTCAATTTCACAAAGTGATCAATTGAGTTAACCATTGAAATCTTCAATTGCATTAAGTAGCCAAATGGGTTCACCATATTGGACCTTCAATTATATGAGATACTCAAATAGATTAACCATGTTGATCTTCAAAATATTAATTACTTAGACCATCAATGATCTTAGTTCTCATAAATCAATTGGTTGAAAGTCATTTGAACAAGTTATACTTGAAACCAATTGAACAAGGTAGGTATTGAAACCATTTGCAATTTGGGTCTCCAAATGGTTTGAGATCGTTTGGTCCCAAACGGTCTTGAGACGGTTTGGTCCAAACCTTCTCAAAACCGCATGGACCAAAAAGGCACTTCAACACTCAATAGACTCAATGTTTCAATGCATGAACCAATTATAAATTGAACCACTAAAGCATTCATTAATTGGACCACTGAATCACCATTCAATTAGACCTTCAATTTAGGGTTTTGAACCCAATTGAACTTGGTTTGATAATCAAGAAACCATCACTTAGGGTTTGAAATCGAGGATACATCAATGGTTGACATTGTGGAATCAAATCAATTAAAATCAATAAACTATCATCATCACATGATATGACCTGACCTCAAAGGGTCTTGGATGACCACCAAACGGTCTTGAGACCATTTGGTTGATCTCCAAACGGTCTTGAGACCATTTTCCCATTCCATCATCAAAATCCATGACATCCAATTAGGGTTTTGGACCATTGGATTGATGATCAAATTAGCACTTAGTTGCAATACAATTTGGTACCTTTGGACCTTCAAACACTTAGCCATACTTAACCCTAAACCTCAAAACGGTCTTGGGTGACCCCAAAACGGTCTTGAGACCGTTTGGGTGATTCCCAAATGGTTTTGAAACCGTTTGGGTCAATCAACCCAAAACATCATCTCAATCAATTTCAAAATTAGCACTTAGTCGATTAGGGTTTGCCATTAAGGAATCATTCACAATTGAAACCTTCAAGATCAACCAATTGAAACCATTGGATCAAGATCCAAGCACCACATAATATATCTTCAAATGGTCAACCATTTCAAATGGTCAACCATCCCAAACGGTTTGGAACCCAAACCACCAAACGGTTTGGTGAAACCGTTTGGTCTCAACATTGAAATCGTTTGCCCTAGATATTTGGGGAGGTGTGTGCTTATGATGATGTCATCATCATCAAGCTCCAAAATCATGAAATCTAATGTGATTTCCATGGAGATTGCATCAATCAACCAAACTTAATTTGAAAATGTAGAAATGATCACCAGTTGATAAGGAATTGATTGCAATAATAAAATTAAGTGTTCAAGTTATAAAACCCGCCCCCAATTGAGCTCCAAAGCTCCAATCTCACGGAAAAAATGGTGTATGCAACTTCTTTCACTATTCCAAGGGTCGTCCTCAAGCTTTGAGTGAAAAGAATTGGTTAGAATTGAAGAAGGGATCGAGATATGAAGCATTTATACATTGATTTTCGATTTTCACCATGGATTCAAGGTGAAAGGAGGTCAAGAACCTTACCAACAGGTTGGGGGTCGTCCTCCTGATCCTCCACAGCTCCTTGGTCGTTTTCCAAGCAAGGGGAAAGAAAGAAATCCGAAAAAGACTTTGTTTTTGCTTGGAAAGGGTACTTTTATAATAAAATTGATGAGAGAGAAAATACTTTATAAAAGTCTTTTAATTCCAAAATTGTTGCCACAACTCCCCCCCTTGGTTTCTTAAATGAAATGAAGTCTCTATCCCATCGAGATCCCTTCCATTATCCAAGAATTAAGGGAAAAGAAATTAAGCACCTTAACCCTTATAATAAGAATATCCATATGTGAGTGGAAATTCTTTTCCTTATAATAATGGTGAGTGGGATGTCACCTCCTTAGGATATGCTCGTGCCTTTTCAAGGCTTTAAGCTCATCCAAACACATCTGAATCCAACCATTTTAATTTTGGTTGAAGGCCCTTTAATTAATACATTCATTTTTGCCCTAAATTGAATTAGGGTTTCAATTAGGATTAAATCTTGATTATTTTAATATCAAGATTCTCTCTCCTCCAACTTAATTCAAATGAGGCGCCCCTCTAATTTTATTTGCTCTACATTAAGACAAGAAACATTAGGGACCTTATTGAAGTGGTAATTTGCATGTTGAACCTTAGGTTTTGGGTAAATTGCACATTACACCAAAACTAGGTTTTAATGCACAAGGATTGCTTTACAAGCTTAATCTTGGTGCCCAAGCTTGTGAAAACCATACCACTACATCATCTTCATTATTATGATGTCTCAACATCAGAGTAACATCTTATCATGCAACATTTGCAAATTAACCCCTCAACTTAGGTAATTTGCACTTTAGTTCAAAATAAGCAAACCTTGCTTCAACATTGTTAATACAGGACCAAAATTGAAACATAAGTTTCTCATGAGCCCTAATTACTTTTCCCAAGATAAGATTAAGCATATAATTCAACCTTATTAGGCAAAACATCTAGGGTTAGAATATAACCCAGGTCAGGGATGTTACAAATTATCCACCCCTTATAAGGATTTCATCCTCGAAATCATAGGAAAAAGGAGGGACATATTATTCATTAATCATGCCCTCGAGTCTCCACATATCATCTTAATGTTATGGATATACCATAGATCTATAAGTCACACAAAGTTCCTTTCACTAATTCAAGCTTATCAATGTTTATATTTATGTAGAGCATAAACCCCTAACATGTGATGCTCATATTATTGAAAAGAAGAAGCATAAAAGAACATATTTCTATCATCACCCAAGAATATTTACCAAAAGAAAAACATATATATCTAACATAGATAATTCACTCAGCAATCCTTTATTTGTTTAGGAAAATTCACTGAGAAAGATCACTAAGGATGTTCACTAAGTAATTTGTTTTGGAATTATTCACTGAGCAAGTTCACTGAGTATGTTCACTGAGAATATTGTTTTGAAAGTATTCACTAAGGAAGTTCACTGAGAATGTTCACTAAGTATGTTCTTTGGAAGTATTCACTGAGGAAGTTCACTGAGTATGTTCACTAAGTATGTGGTTTTGAAAGTATTCACTGAGGAAGTTCACTGAGTATGTTCACTAAGTATGTTGTTTTGAAAGTATTCACTGAGGAAGTTCACTGAGTATGTTCACTAAGTATGTGGTTTTGAAAGTATTCACTGAGGAAGTTCACTGAGTATGTTCACTAAGTATGTTGTTTTGAAAGTATTCACTGAGGAAATTCACTGAGTATATTCACTAAGTATGTTGTTTGAAAGTATTCACTGAGGAAGTTCACTGAGAATATTCACTAAGTATGTTGTTTGAAAGTATTCACTGAGGAAGTTCACTGAGTATGTTCACTAAGTATGTTGTTTGAAAGTATTCACTGAGGAAGTTCACTGAGAATATTCACTAAGTATGTTGTTCGAAAGTATTCACTGAGAAAGTTCACTGAGTATGTTCACTAAGTATGTTGTTTTGAAAGTATTCACTGAGGAAGTTCACTGAGTATGTTCACTAAGTAGTTTATTTGAAAGAAAAAAATCACTTAGCTCTTCTTATTTAATTTTATTATACTCTCTAGATTGTTTCAGAATGACTACTTGATCAGAGTAATAAAAAAGATAACAATCTAAGAGTTTCATACTTACCTAATCTACAATAATGATATACCTGGCCAGGGTATACAAGTATTGAGATTAGGTAGTATGTACTTTATTTACTATCATTTCCTCACTTTTCATATCATTATACACATAGGATTTTCCATTTCTATATTTTCTCCAAGCATCACTTCTATATTTCATCTTATATCACAAAGATAAGAGAAATCATAAAACATTTTAAAGGGCACTGAGTAAAATGTAAATTCTCATCTTCCTTTTGTCCTTATAGGACTTAGTCAAAGGAAGTTCAAAAACAACTACTTTCATATCTTTAACACATAGAATCATGAAATGAAGTATCATGATGAATATATTCTATTTAAGTATTACCCCTCAAGGTCACTGATGGAGCTTCCACTCGTGGAATTGTGTGAACCACTAAAAATTCTAAAGATGGTAAGTCTTTAATTTTAGCCTTGCTTATACTAGATCGAAAACTCCACCCATGTATGCTAAGATACGTGGAAGTCTTATCGTAGTATAGTTAAGGGTCGAATCCACGGGACAACAGTCTTGTTGGGAGCAACAAGATGAAAAATGTTAGAATTTCACTTAATCTCTTAATAGTAGGTACTTAGATCAAAAGGTTGGTTTGGTTGTTTTTAAACTAAGAGCAAGTAAGGAAAAGCAAATAAGTAAATTTAAGGATGTCAACAATGATAAGGGACCACTAGGATGTGATCGGCTTTCACCGCCACTACACATGGATCAAAACATGCAAAATAAAACATAACCTGCAACAAGAGTCTAAACAGTTAGTATCTTTGTAGATTTAGTTTCCTTTCGAAGAACTAACTACGAGAAGTGTGAGAATGTTGCAACGCCAGCAATCCCCAAATGAATGGTCACCTACTTTGCATCATTCCCTTCGCAAAGTGTGTTCCTCGACTTTATCAAGGTTGTACTTTCATACGTCAACTGATTCCATTTCATAGTATGAAAGTACAATGATGGAAGTGAGTTTACTCCACTTCTTGAACAACACTCCTAGATACCAAAATAGATGCATGGTGGATACATGCATCAAGAACCAACATTCAATCGAGATTCGAATCTAATAGTACAAACATAGACAATTCATACTAAAAGATAAAAGATAACACAAGTTGGTGATCAAGCAACAAGCATTCATTAAATGATTGATGTTGAACTAAAAAGAAGGAATCTCTATATTGCAAACTATGGATTACATTACATGAAATGAAAACATGGGTAGCAGGGCTACTCCCTGCACCCTAGTGAAAGAGACTACTCACTCATAGCTAGGACAAAGAAGGAGGAGAGAAGAGAGAGAGTGTGTCATCCCCACAAAGGAGAGAGGAATGTCAAACCCTTGGAAAGAGAGAGAGTGACAATTTTCAAACTTCACAGGTTGCTCGATGATGAGGTCTCCTCTTCCCACCTTCTTTGACGAAGAGAGAGAAAGCAGCTTCAGGATGGAGCGTGGATCTCAGATCGGCAACCTTTGGGTGGAGGATGGAAGTTGGAAAAGCTCTGGAGTAGTATAGGCAGCCTCTGGGCATCTGAAACTTAATACCTTTTGGTAGGACCCCTTGGGTCTTATTTATAGGCCTTAAGTGAAGTCCAAACGGTTTGGTCAGCTTTGGGTCCAAATAGTCTGGTCAACTTTGGGTCCAAACAGTCTTTAAGACCGTTCGAGTCCTGAGACCGTTTGGACCCCGAGACCGTTTGGACTCTAAGACCGTTTGGGCTCATGCGGTCTTGAGATTGTTTGACTCCATGCGGTCTTGGGACCGGTTGGATTCATGCGGTCTTGGGACTGTGTGAGTCCATGCGATCTTGGGACCGGTTGGGGCTTCATGCGGTCTTGAGATCGTTTGACTCCATGCGGTCTTGGGATCATTTGACTCCATGCGGTCTTGGCACCGGTTGGCTTCATGCGGTCTTGGGACCGTGTGAGTCCATGCGGTCTTGAGACTGGTTGGCTTCATGTGGTCTTGAGATCGTTTGACTCCATGCGGTCTTAGGACCGGTTGGCTTAATGTGGTCTTGGGACCGTGTGAGTCCATGCGGTCTTGAGACCGGTTGGCTTCATGCGGTCTTGGGACCGTGTGAGTTCATGCGGTCTTGGAACCATTTGAGTCTTTTGTGATTTTTTTTGTATCTTTTTCTGTAAGTAAAAACGAGAAAAGTTAATCTAACAATATATTTGCAATAAAAGAGGATAACTAGGGATTCTATCTAATTTATCTAAGAAAGAGTGTGAAAAATTGAATAAAAGCTCTAAGATAACATCGCAAAATTGGCGGTTATCACCCCCCCTAACTTAGAGTCTAGCTTGTCCTCAAGTTAGACAGAGCTGAGGCATGTAATGGCGAGGCGATTTTATTTAGTTAAGATTTCCATACTCTTGTTTTAATTATAAACTCTAGCTCTCCTAAGGTTGTATCGGGTCTTATTGTTTGCTTTAACTCTTTCAGGTATTTAGAGTTGCTTGGATCTTAGGTTTCTTCTGTATCTCGTAGCCTGCATTGGGACCACTTTTTATTCTGTGCATGTTGTTGACTCTAATCAGCTTTATACCTCTCTGAAAAAACTATTGGAAGCTAGAGTGGGTATGAGGGTTGGCTAAAGGCTTGATGTGTAACTCCCCCTTCAAGTGGGGGAGGGAGTGTCTATGCTTTTAGGATCTCATTGATGGGCACGACACATCTACCTTCGTGAGGGCAGCTGAATGTACCGGCCGGGTGAGTCCTTTATAAGACTTTCATATATTTAGATACCTTAGGGTTTCACTACCGGGCACGACACATCTGCCTTTGTGAGGGAAGCTGAATGTACCGGCCGGGTGAGACCTTCATTGGTTCTTTATATAGATACTTATTTATGGCACAACTCTCATAATTTTTTTCAGCACTCTGGCTTTTATTCATAGACTCACAGGATTAGGATTTGGGGTGTTTAGGGAATTTATTTTGGGCGGCCAAGCCTCTTTTATTTGAAGAGAGGAAAGTTGTTCTCAGAGTTTTTCAACATGCACTTATTTGGTTTCTTTTTTAATGGTCTGCTTGTGAGACTTCTTGATTTGGATGTCGCCTATTGCCCCTCTCATCCTTGAGAGCTTGGCTTATTTTTGCCTTGATATTGACCTGTGGAGAGTAAGATGTAGAAGTGAAACAAAAGCATGGAAATCAGTAGTGGAGAGACATTATTAAGTCGCCATTATATGTCTAAGTGCTATTCTTTTTATTACTTTTAACATGATTCTAAAGTTAGCTAAGGGTGACTATGTTCCAAAAGGGATGTTCCTCTTTATGTGCGAAGTTTATTTTAAAAGGGAAAATGCTTTTAAAACAAAAATTAAATGCGCAAAGAAAATTGTAAAAATTTATACAGGATTGAAAGAAAATGTAGAGAGGGAAGGGTTTTGAAAATGATACCTCGCCCTTGTCAGTGTACTCCCCCCCCAACTTATCACTCACTCTGTCTGCAGAGTGTCAAAGTGATAGTTTGAGAAGTACAAGGACAAGGGCGTCAGGCTTTTGTTAGTCCTTTATTGGTGCCATGTGTGCGGAGGAGATTAGCGATGAACTTCCCTCGTAATGCGTGATAATCTACTTCTGTCATGTCTTGTACTGGTTTTCCAAGTGCTATGATGGTGTATATCCAGTAGAGGACGTGGAAACTACAATCGTTCGACTCGCGTATCTGCTGAGGACACTTGTGGCTGAAAGCGGGGCTATGAAAGTGTTCTTTGCTATATGCCCTTGTGTGCTTGCTGAGGAGGTCATGAAGTTGATCGGCAATAGCATGATGTTGTTGATCTGGATTGTACTGGCTGTCGGAACTGTTGTATATGATTGTTGTTCCTTCATGGAGGTTTGTTGCCAGCAACATCCAGTGTTCAGAATGAAGGAAGGGGAGCATGATGAACTTCGGGGTCATATGTTGTAAGAAGGAGATGAGTGCCTCATTTGTGCCGAAGTTCTTTAGTTTTAATAAATCGTCTTTCATGTAGGGAGATGCCATATAGGTTGTAGGGTGATTCTATCTGAGAAGAAATTGATAGGAGGCTGTTAAGATTACGGAGAGAGACCCTTTTAGTTGTACAATTTCCTGTAGCACGTCTGCCATGACCAGAATGTCACCGGACATGAAAACGAGGTCATCCTTCTCAGCGTAAAGCCTTGACATGATGAGATGAAGTTTATTGTTGGAGAGACGTTTGCAAGCACTGAGGTCAAAACTGGGAAATGTTGGTGAAATGGAAGACAGGGGAACCATTTGTGAAGATGATCTGTTAATGGTCACCCCAGTTAGTAACTCAGTAACCCCTTCATCATCCACCAGATCGAAAGAATAAGGATCCCATTCCTTTTTCTCGAGATCCTTGGCGGGCAGTTGCTTCTCCAACTCCTATATTGTTTGCCTAAATGGCTATTTTGGAGGATGTTGGATGGCCAAAAAGAGATAGCGAGACACGTCGTTAGGTGCCATAGTTGGGTCCTTGAAGAACCATCTATCACATATTAACTCCATAGCATAACAACCTCGCAGAGAATGGAAATCTTCTTAGTCCATATCAGTAAATGGGATTTGATGATTGAGTGCTTGGATATGACATATTATGTAGAAAGTGCAATCCCTTGAACCTTCTTGAGTTTGAGCGTGGGGGTTGATGATTTAGAACCAAGGTTGGTTCCAATTATTGCGGAGGGATGGGCAAGCATCCCAGAACAGCTTCATGATCCGGAACGGGATGCATCTGACCTCCCCGGCCTCTGTTCCAGCGAAGTTGATTATTCTGGCTCTTAGTTTAGTGGCGCAAAAGTTGTACACCTTAGCATCTCAGGCTGTGGTGTCCACTATCATAAGCAGCCAGTGACTAGAGACTTTGAAGGGCACGGTAATGTAGTGTGCCTTTCTTGCAATTCCCCTCTGCAACCGTTCGATTGATTTGCTTTGTAATTTTTTGTAAATGAGACTCATTTCTAGAGCCGGTGATGCATTAAGAATGGGTTGCTTCCGTCGAGATCTTATGTAGGTTTCGATAGAATTGGCTAAGAGGACGCGGAAGACTGCCATCTTCACCGGCAATTGTGGTCGAAGGATGGAGTGGAAGTCCTCGCGCGTCAACTTTCGCTGAGATTTTGTGTTGTGGTAGTTAATGTCGCCCCCGTATTTGGCATCATCTACTATAGTGTTAAGGATGAAGATGTCTTGAGTGTTGAGAGTAGAGATAGTTGTCATATCAAGATCATGCATTTTGTGTGGTAGTGGTGGCAGCAGGGGTAGTTCTTGCGGAGGGAGGGGGGAAGTCTGTTCTAGATTGTTGATATATTGATGCAGATCTTCATCTTTGTCAGAGTCAGAAGCTGATTCTAGATCTTTGTCTGTATCCAAGCTGACTCTTTCTTGATCTTCTTGTTCTGGGGGAAAGAGCATCGATTGGTCTGGTACGGAAAGATGCTGCGCTGATATTTCATGTTGTTGACTTGTGCTGGTTCCGAGTAGACATTGTTGGAACTCAGCAAAGGTTGCTTCTTTAGCAGATTCCCCGAGAGATCCCATTTTGGAGTAGTCAAGGAATTGATCCCCATAAGACATATTAACATTGTCAATGTGAGTCGGGAATTTGGGATCTTTATCATCGTCATGGTGATCTTTTTGTTTTGATGCAGCTCCTCGGCTTGTGCCCTCCCCAACATTGCCTGGGTCATCAGATTGGTCATCTGAGGAGGTGCTTTTATTGGAGTTAGCCGAGGAGTCAGAATCTTCATCATTGTCATCTGCATCATCGTCGTCATCATCCTTCTTATCTGCCGGCTTCTGTTGTGGAGGCTTCTTGCACTGCCGATGGGTTGCTTGTAGTTCGTCAAACGCCACTTGCACATGCTCGTGTGATTTGAGTAGTGCGTCATGTGCTTCCTTTAAATCTGAGTATCCTCCCTCGGCAGAGAGGAGGCGCGCGGTAAGATCTGTTACTTGAGCGCGTAGTTGGTGAAGCTCGATGTTTGTTAAGTCCTCCTGGCGGTTGTGGAGTTGTGTAAGGGTGTTGGTGATGTCATCCAAGCACGTGCTTAAAGTAGTTTGTTGCTGCTTAAGCTCACGCAGGGTCTCAGGCAGAGGTTGAGTCTACATAGAGATCCTGTCAATGTGTTGAGCCAGTGCTTCATGCTGGCATTTTATGCCAAGGACTAGCTCGGGCAAGTGTTTGTAGTGGTCATCGATATGATCGACTTGCTTGGCCACTACATCATGTCGCTGCTGAATGCTTTGGAGAATGCTTGGCAAGGAGCTGTGCTGCTCATTGATCTTGGTGACCTAATGAGAAATTCTCTACACACAAGAAAAAATAGAATGCATAATGTTAGAGGGATCGGTGAGGTGGTTTCATATGGCATCAAATTGACGTCTGAATTCCTCACCGATATTTGAAAAAGGGACCCCAGAAGAAGAAGGGTGGTATGGCAGGGGTCGGGGTGGGAGGGTGGTAGTGCCTTGCAAAGGAGACACTGGTGATGGTCCCACGAACTGTGTGGTGACCGTAGATGGAGTCACCAGCGGTGTCAGGGTGGTGGTGGATGAAGGGAATGGTAGATGGCTGGGTGAGATATGAGGGGGTGAAAAGGTTGAGGAAAAGAAGGTGGAGATGGGACTTGAGAAAGTGAAGCTGGATGTTGGAGCGGAAAAGGTAGTGCTCGGTGAAGAAAATGGGGAAGTAGAAAATGTGGGTGGAGGGATTGTTGTGGAGGAAGGTGGGGGTGGTGGTAGATGGTGGGAGGGTGGTGGATGGGAGTGTGGTGGGGGTGGTGGTGGTGGTGAGCTCCTCATGTAGGCTCATGATGAAAGAGTCTATAGAGGAGGTAGTGATTGGTTCCACCGGATGGGGGCGTTCCGTCTCCGGTTGTAGCTTTGATGTTGGCATCCCCGACAGCTGTGTCGGTTGTAAACGTACCTTGGATGGACGTTTGACTGGTATTTTTGTTAACCTAGCTGTCGGGGCAGTTATGCTGAGCTCTGTCTGTCCCGCTTGGGTTGTCCTAGCTTGTACTTTGATCGGAGCTAGGAGTTTGGTAATCTCTTTGTCAGTAAAGAGAAATTGGTCTTTGTCATAGTCCGCTAGCTCCGGGAGCGGTAACAGGGTTCTGGAAGATCGGATTGTTGGGCAAAAGATGTAGTGTAGTTGCACATCCTTCTCCTTGATAATGTAGGAGTTCTTCAAGGTTTGTTCATTAGTAAGGATGTCACCCTTGATCTTCGTGCATCGAGGAAGCAATCTGTCCATCTTGAGATATTTGATGATGGAAGTAATGTGCCCACCCTTGCAAATTTCTTTCCCTATGGCGTAGGCTAAGAATTTTTGTATCATGTGTCGGCCAATATTGACCGGCTTTCCATGCAGAATGGACCATAGAAGAAAAAGGTCAGTGGTTATAACATTTCCTCCTTCTGTTCTAGGGAAGAGTGCACCAGTGAGGATCTTGTGAAGTGTACACACGAATCTAGAATGGATATTGGAGGCTTTGCATGTCTTTGCTTCATAGGTCGGGAACCCTGTTAAGGTTTTCCAAAAGCTGTGTCTATTGAATTGAGAATTTTCCATGCCTACAACTTTGGCCTTTTTGAGATATTATGGGTTGTCTATGAAGATTTCGCTCAGAAGATTTTCTGTTATAACGACGTTGCTTCGAAAAAGCTTGGTGACCAGCCTGCGATCACCTCCGTCCCTTACCCGATGTGTAATGTCCACCGCTTCTTTAGTGAGATATGTGAAGAATTCAGTAGTCGGCTCGGCGTATGAAAGTTCGGGGACAAAACATATCCTGGAGAGGTTAGCGTTGTCTAGTATGGTGAGGATTCTTTTGTCGATCCCCATCTTGAGTAGTACGCTAGAGCAGACATACTTTGTTGGTTTTAGCATTTTGTCGATGGAGGGGAGGGTATGGATGTAAAGGTTTTCTGGTGGTGGTGCGGTGGTGGTTAGTATGCAGAAGACGAGGGTGGTGGTGATTGCAGGAGTGGTGGTAGGGGTGGTGGTGGTGGTGGATGGGATATGGCTTGCTAGGGTTTGTTCCCTAGCAGTGGCATGTCAGACCTGTTTTCTTGCCCTCTTTGTTGGGGGTTGTTTGATTGTAGCTTCTTGGACCTTTCGCTTCCCCTTGGATTTTTCAACTGGGGATTCTTCCTCGGAATGTGGCTCGTATTCAGAGCCTTCATCACTGGAAGAGATTTCGTCCACGTCTTCTTTGGGCTCCGTAGTTAAGCATTTGTTAATGCGGTCAATCTCGCCCATGACCGCCACGATGTTGACCTTGGGTTGGATTTTTCCGGTTGCTTTAAAGGTATCCACCACTTTCTGGAGCTTAGCACGGTCCTCCAGTAGTTGTTCCTCAGTCCAGAAAGGAGCGTCGGTGGTTCTTGTGGGTTGCTTTGTTGATGAAGCCATTTCTAAAAAATGGAAAATTATGTGTTAGAATAACATGTTTAGTATGGATTTTATTTGTGTTTATGTGTTTTCATGTTTTAACAAAATTCAAGCGGTTTTGAAGAGGCCAAACGGTTTGAGGACCGTTTGGTCCCAAATGGTTTGGAGACCGTTTGGTCCCAAACGGTTTGGATACCGTTTGGAAGGTAAAACGTCAGGGAGCGGCCGACGATAGCGGAAGTGACAGTGACGATGAGGAAGGGAAACGCCGGGGAGTGCCGCGGCATCACCGAGGGTGTCGATGGTGGCAAAAACGGTTGCAGAGGCGGAAAAGATAGCAGTGCGATATAACAGGGAACCACGACGGCGTTGCAGGCGTCGGTGTTGATTGCGCGTCTACCTAGTTGCTGCGGATGAGGGAGACGGCGATGAGAATGTCAGTAACACAGATGCGAAAGTGGTGCCAGCGAGCTGACACTGTGGGTTGCGTCGGAGGGAGAATCGGGGAGACAAGGGTTGACATTCGCACGAGGGTTTAAGAAAGTTCCAGAGTCAAAAGAAAGAAGAAGGAGGGGAGGGGGTTATATTTATAGGATTCAGGGGGTTGACCTTGCAAAAACCCTAGGTCAAACGGTTTAGCGACCGTTTGGCTCCAAACGGTTTCAGGATCGTTTGGCTCCAAACGGTTTCAGGGCCGTTTGGGAGGGTTAAGGTTATTTTGATATTTATATTTTTATATTAGTATTGGTTATATAATTTTTTTTAATATTTTCAGAAGATAATCCTAAGGTAACTTAAAGGAACAAAAGATAAAAGAAGAAGCTCAGATATTGGGTTGCCTCCCAAGTAGCGCCTGGGTTTTACGTCGCTGGCTCGATGAGGTTTTGAAGTTGTTATGATGATGTTGTGGTGTCTCTGATCTCAATAGTATGTCTCAACATTTTATCTGTTGGAGTGTAGTATTTTTTCAATCGATGGACATTGACTGTCCTTTCTCCTCCATTGTCGTCAACAATTATGACAGCTCCAGTTGGGTATATATGTTTGATGATGAAGGCCCGGACCACTTTGTGCGGAGTTTTTTGGGGAATAGTTTGAGCTTGGAGTTGAAAAGAAGTACTTTGTCACCAATAGCGATGTCTTTCCTTTTTAGATGACCGTCGTGCCACATCTTGGTTTGTTCTTTATAAATCCTGGCACTTTGATAAGCGGTCATTCGGAGATCCTCTAGCTCTTCTAATTGGAGTTGTCTGTTTTCTTCGGCACTCTTGAAATCCAAATTCAGTTGTTTAATGGACCACTAAGCCTTATGCTCCAGTTCTACTGGAAGATGACATGAATTCCCGTATACCAAACAGAACGGGGTTGTCCCGGTTGGTGTCTTATAAGCTTTTCAATATGCCCAAAGGGCGTCGGGAAGCTTGGTGGACCAGTCAGTGCGGTGTCTATTGACTGTTTTTTCTAAGATTTCCTTCAGTTGTCTATTTGATACCTCGACCTGACCACTGGTCTGCGGATGGTAAGGAGTGGCTACTTTATGGTTAACTCCATATTTTTTCAAGAGGGCTTCAAAGCTTCGTTCCAGAAAATGGGTCCCGCCATCAGATATGATAGTTCGGGGGACTCCAAATCTGGGAAAAATGATATCTTTAAACATCTTAATGACTGGTTTGGAATCGTTGGACACCGTGGGTATGGCTTCGACCCATTTCAAAACATAATCTCCTGCAACCAGAATGTAGGAGAAACCATTTGAAGAAGGAAAGCGGCCCATGTAGTCTATCCCCCACACGTCGAAAAGTTCGATCTCTTGCCACATGGTGAGGGGCATTTCATTCCTTTTAGATATGCCGCCAGAAAGTTGACATTTGTTGCAAGTTTTTAAAAAATCATAAGAATCTTTTGCTATGGTTGGCCAAAAGAAACCTGATTGCAGAACTTTCATAGCGGTTTTCTTCGCACTCATGTGCCCCCCAGTGGGGCCGGAATGGCAATGCTCTAAGACGGGGGTAATCTCTTCTTCAGGTAAGCAGCGACGGAAAAGTCCATCTGCACATAGGTGAAAAAGGTAAGGTTCATCCCAATAGTATTGCTTTACATCGTGGAGGAATTTCCTTTTGTCATGATGGGAGGCAGAAGGGTGAATGATTCCTGTAGCCAGATAATTAACAATGTCGGCATACCACGGGAATCCATTAGTAACTTTCATTAGTTGGTCATCTGGAAGGGAGTCTCAGATAGGTAGTTTATCTGCATCCTCGACTTCAATACGTCTGAGATGGTCGGCTACAACATTTTCTACTCCACTTTTGTCTTTGATTTCCAAATCGAATTCCTAAAGCATCAACACCAAGCGGATAAGTCTGGGTTTTACATCTTTCTTCTGAATTAGATATCATATGGTAGAGTGGTCAGTGTAGACGATGACCTTGGCTCCAATCAGGTAAGAACGGAATTTCTCAAATGCATTGATGACAACTAGGAACTCCTTCTCTGTAGTAGTGTAGTTCTTCTGTGCTTCATCAAGCATTTTGGATGCATAGTAAATTACATAAGGTTTCTTGTCGATTCTCTGTCCTAAAATGGCCCCTACGGCATAATCGCTGGCGTCACACATGATTTCAAAAGGTTGTGACCAATCTGGGGCTCTTAGTATGGGTGTGGAGATTAAAGCATTTTTTAGAGTTGAGAAACTTTATAAACATTCTTGATTAAAATTGAACTCAGTATCTTTGGTAAGAAGTTGGGTCATGGGTTTTGCTATTTTTGAGAAATCTTTAATGAATCTTCTGTAAAACCCAGCATGATCCAGGAATGCTCGTACTCCTTTTATATCTTTTGGCGGTGACAACTTTGAGATAAGATCAATTTTTGCCTTGTCGACCTCAATCCCTCTGTCACTCACTCTATGTCTGAGGACGACACCTTCGGTTACCATAAAATGGCATTTTTCCCAATTCAGGATGAGGTTCGTCTCCTCGCATCGTTGTAAGACTTGTCCAAGGTTGAGTAAATAGTTATCGAAGGAATATCCGTAAATGGAAAAAATCATCCATGAATACCTCCATTATAGATTCCATTAATCCTATAAAAATGGCATACATGCACCTTTGAAAAGTAGCAGGTGTGTTACACAACCCGAATGACATTCTTATGAAAGCATAGGTCCCAAAGGGGCAGATAAAAGTAGTTTTCTCTTGGTCTTCCAGGTGTATAGGGATTTGGTAGAACCCGGAATAACCATCTAGATAACAGAAGAACTTTTGATGGGCTAAGCGTTCAAGGACTTCGTCCAGAAAAGGTAGAGGGTAGTGGTCTTTTCGCGTTGATTTGTTTAGTTTCCTATAGTCGATACACATCCTCCACCCTATTACAGTCCTTGTCGGTACTAACTCATTCTTGTCATTTAACACGATGGTGGTTCCTCCCTTTTTGGGGACCACTTGGACATGGCTAACCCATTGGGAATCTGAGATTGGGTAAATTATGCCAGCTTTCAGTAGTTTGAGAACTTCAAGGCGAACTACTTCTTTTAGATTGGGGTTCAGCTTCCTCTGGTGTTCTCTTGATGGCTTGAATTCTTTGACCATGGGCAGTTTATGCATGAGTAAGGCTGGGTTTATACCTGTAAGGTCAGTTATTTTGTTCCCCATGGCATTTTTGTGTTTCCTCAGCTCAACAAGAAGCCTTTCTTCCTGGTTTTCTATCAGGGTGGAACTGATGATGACTGGACATAATTTTTCTTTGTCCAAGAAGACGTCTTTAAGTCCCGATGGTAAAGTCTTCATCTCGGGGGCCTTGGGTTCTTCTGTTGCTTCTAAAATGGTGATAGATTTGAGCTCCTCGAAGGTGGCTGTCGGCACTTCTTCAACTTTCTCTAAATGTTGCAAACATTGTTGGACTAATTCATTTGCAGAAAATTCGACCTCTGGGTTGGTTAGAATATTCTCTAATTCATCAGATGGCTCAGATATTTCTAATTGGGACATTTGGTGTATTGCATCTAAGAGAAAGACCTCCTCTTGAATGCTGGGACCTTTCATGCTATTGAGAACTCAGAATTGAATTGCTTCTTTTCCGAGTCTTAGAATGATCGTGCTAGCTTCAACATCAATAAGCTCCCTGGATGTGGCAAGGAAAGGTCTACCAAATATTATTGGGTATCTCAGATCCTCCTTGATATCCATAATGACAAAATCGCATGGGACACAGGCATCTTTGCCTATCCTGGCTGGAATATCTTCGATAATTCCTAGAGGTGCAGTTATAGTGGAATCAACTAACTGAATTGTCATCATTGTGGGCAGCAAGTCAGTGAAACCTAATCGTTTACACATTGAATAGGGCATAATTGATATGCTAGCCCCTAAGTCAGCTAATCCCTTTTTACTTGAGGCATTTCCAATACAGCACTGAATACCGAAGGAACCATGGTCCTTCTTTTTCTTTGGCATCTTATTAAGGATGATATCGGAGGTGGTTTGAGCTAGTTTGACGATTTCTTGTTCTTCAGTAATGTATTTCCTTGATAACAAAGTTTTTAGGTATTTAGCCCAAGCCAGTTCTTCAGAGAGAGCATCGAGGAGTGGGATGTCGATATAGAGTTTCTTCATCGCTTCCTTAAATCTTTGGAACCTAGTGTCCATTTTAGTCTCTCTCAATCTTCTCAGGTATGGTATCCTTGGTTTATACTGCGGAATTTCTAGCTCTTTGGAAGCTTGTTCTTTTTCTTCGCCTCTTGCGTCCTCTGTGGTCTTTTTAGTTCCTAGGTTCGGGTTTGCATTTGGCATAAGGACAAGCATATCATCATCATCAAGAGCGATTCTCGTAGTTTCGTGGAGGGTACGTCTAGATCTTGTAGTAACAACATTCAACTATTCAGGTCTATTCTGGTCATGTCTAGGGTTCGACTCAGGTTGTCCTGCAAAAGTGCCTGCTGGTCGCTTCAGTTGCGCAACAATTTGTGCTAGTTGAGCCTCCACCACCTTCTACTGAGCTTGCTGATTAGCGAGCATGGTTTGTTGGGATTATAGGATCTGCCTTATCAAATTCATCTCGTCCGCTGGCTGGGAGGGGGCATTTTTCTGAGCGAGTTGTTGTTGTCCTTGATGTGGTTGCTGTGGAAGCGGTGGTAACTGAGGTTGCTGCAACTGAGGGTGCAGTTGTGGGTGTAGAGGAGGATGGGTATATTGATAGTAGGTGGAGGGGTTTCTAGGATAGTTGGATCTTGGGAAGTTATTTCTGGGGTTTCCTTGATTTTGATTAAAGTTGGTTTGGAATCCAGGTGGAAACCTATTGGAGGATCTGCCTTGTGTCTAGTGTTGTGGGTTGGCAGTCCCTGCAGGGTTCTTGTATTGAAAACCTGGGTGGTTTCTTGGTTGATTAGGATTATAGTAATCTTGTCCAGGTATGGAATGAATGGAATTAACTTGTTCAGGCATTTGCTCTTCAGGTTGTTCAATGATTCGTTCGTACTACTGTTGCGGTGGGTGCATATCCATCATCACATTGTAAAGTAGACCGCATGACAGAGTTGGGTGATCGGATGCGTGACAAGCTTCACAGGTCCCTGTGGCAGCTTTAACCTGTTGAATTTGAGGGTTTTTCTTCTTATCGAATTCTCCAAGCGAAGTTTCAAGAGCCTTCTGTTTATGAGCTATGGTCTTTAAGGCTTCAGCAATAGCCTTCATTTCCATTGATTCCTCAGCTTTATAAACTTTGAGGACTCCCTTGCTAGATGATCGTCCGCAATTGGATTGATGCTCAGCTCCAAGTGTGACGATTTTCCAAGCATCCTCGTAGTTCTTTCTCATAAAATTTCCTCCAGATGAGGAATCCAGAAACTGCTTGATGTCATCACTCACTCCCCTATAGAATGTTTCTATTAATTGATTTTGGGAGATGTCGTGATGAGGACACTTTCGTAGAAGCTCTTTGAACCTTTCCCAAGCTTCTGTGAGTGATTCTCCAGGAAGTTGGGTGAAGTGGATAATCTGCCCCCTAATTTCGTAAGTTAACGAAGGGGGGAAGAACTTCTCCAGGAACTTTTCTTCCAAGGTAGCCCATGTGGTGATTATTGGCTCCCTATTAAGCGAGTTGTACCAGCTCAAAGCTCTTCCTGATAGAGTGAAGTGGAAAAGATGTAGCATTATTGCGTCGAAAGAAACTCCGGCCTGTGGGACCAGTCGGCAAAGTGCCTTGAACCTCTTCAAGTGATCCATACAGTCATCTCCAGAACCTCCAGAGAATGAGATGCCCTGCATGATCTGAATCCATTATGTCCGGATCTCAAAGTTGGGTATGTTGATGATCGGAGGCCGAATTGGATGATTGTCTTCATAGTTCTTGGGGACAACATAGTCCCTCAATTGCTTGTTTCTGAGCTCTAACTGGGCAGCTTGGTTAGCTGCTTCATTTTCAGCTCGGATGCGGGCTTGTTCTTCCACTCGGATCTCCGCTTGAATCTGAGCACGGGTATCAGCAATGAGTTGTGCTCATTGAGCGGCTATGGCGGCATTGACCCTCTCCATTACTAGTGCAACTTGGTGTTGATCTTCAGCCATTTGCCTGGCTCTTTGGCGGTTGAGTCTGATGCGGCGGTGGAAGCTTCTCTCTACCTCAGAGTCGTACTCTGGATTAGGAGAGAATCTGAGGTTATGCGATGATTGCATACACGTCTTCTAGCTGAGTAGAGAAAGGGACACACCATTTAGATGATACTAGATATATGATGAACTTAAGAAGATATGAACTAATGATTAAAAGAAAGTGTAAAACCCTAACCAACTAGCAAGATACTAGATGAAATAAAAACGTTCCATTGTCCCTGACAATGATGCCAATTTTTGATGGAGCTTCCACTCACGTGGAATTGCGTGTACCACTAAAAATCCTAAAGATGGTAAGTCTTTAAGTTTAGCTTTACTTATACTAGATCGAAAACTCCACCCCCGTATGCTAAGATACGTGGAAGTCTTATCATAGTATAGTTAAGGGTCGAATCCATGGGCCAATGGTCTTGTTGGGAGCAACAAGATAAGAAAATGTTAGAATTTCACTTAATGTCTTAATAGTAGGTACTTAGATCAAAAGGTTGGTTTGGTTGTTTTTAAACTAAGAGCAAGTAAAGCAAAGCAAATAAGTAAATTTAAGGATGTCAGCAATGATAAGGGACCACTAGGATGTGATCGGCTTTCACCGCCACTACACATGGATCAAAACATGAAAACTAAAACATAACCTGCAACAAGAGTCTAAACAGTTAGTATCTTTGTAGATTTAGTTTCCTTTTCGGAGAACTAACTACGACAAGTGCGGGAATGTTGCAACGCCAGCCATCCCCGAACAAATGGTCACTTACTTTGTATCATTCCCTTCGCAAAGTGTGTTCCTTGACTTTATCAAGATTGTACTTTCATATGTCAACTGATTCCATTTCATAGTATGAAAGTACAACGATGGAAGTGAGTTTACTCCACTTCTTGAACAACACTCCTAGATACCAAAATAGATGCATGGTGTATACATGCATCAAGAACCAACATTCAATTCAGATTCGAATCTAATAGTACAAACATAGACAATTCATACTAAAAGATAAAAGATAACACAAGTTGGTGATCAAGCAACAAGCATTCATTAAACGATTGATGTTGAACTGAAAACAAGGAATCTCTATATTGCAAACTATGGATTACATTACATGAAATGAAAACATGGGTAGCGGGGCTACTCCCTGCACCCTAGTGAAAGAGACTACTCGCTCATAGCTAGGACAAAGAAGGAGGCGAGAAGAGAGGGAGAGAGCATCATCCCCACAAAGGAGAGAGGAAAGTCAACCCCTTGGAAAGAGAGAGAGTGATGATCTTCAAACTTCACAGGTTGCTCGATGATGAGGTCTCCTCTTCCCACCTTCTTTGACGAAGTGAGAGAAAGAAGCTTCAGGATGGAGCGTGGATCTCAGAGTGGCAGCCTTTGGGCGGAGGATGGAAGTTGGAAAAGCTCTGGAGTAGTAGAGGCAGCCTCTGGGCGTCTGAAACTTGATACCTTTTGGGAGGACCCCTTGGGTCTTATTTATAGGCCTTAAGTGAAGTCCAAACGGTTTGGTCGGCTTTGGGTTCAAACGGTCTTGAAGACCGTTCGGGTCCTGAGACCGTTTGGACCCCGACACCGTTTGGACTCTGAAACCATTTGGACTCTGAGACCGTTTGGGCTCATGCGGTCTTGAGATCGTTTGACTCCATGCGGTCTTGGGACCGGTTGGCTTCATGCGGTCTTGGGACCGTGTGAGTCCATGCGGTCTTGGGACTGGTTGGCTTCATGCAGTCTTAAGATTGTTTGACTCCATGCGGTCTTGGGATCATTTGACTCCATGCGGTCTTGGGACCGGTTGGCTTCATGCGGTCTTGGGACCGTGTGAGTCCATGCGGTCTTGAGACCGGTTGGCTTCATGCGGTCTTGAGATCGTTTGACTCCATGTGGTCTTGGGACCGGTTGGCTTCATGCGGTCTTGGGACCGTGTGAGTCAATGCAGTCTTGAGACCAGTTGGCTTCATGCGGTCTTGGGACCGTGTGAGTCCATGCGGTCTTGGGACCGTTTGAGTCTTTTGTGATTTTTTTTGTATCTTTTTCTGTAAGTAAAAAGGAGAAAAGTTAATCTAATAGTATATTTGCAATAAAAGAGGATAACTAGGGATTCTATCTAATTTATCTAAGAAAGAGTGTGGAAAATTGAAGAAAAGCACTAAGATAACATTGCAAAATTGGAGGTTATCAGTCACCTACCACATTAGGTTGATTTCAACACATAGTGTCCAGTTATCTCATGTTGTTGCTTTTGCCTTTACTTAGTGGCTACTGCCCTGGTGTACTAGGAATTTATTGCACTGGTAACACCAAAAACTTTGGCTTCCAGAATATCTAGGCAAATGTCTCTAGAATTGTAGAGACCTTACCTTAATTCATAGCTTATGGCCCCTCCTTGGGCACTACCATCACATATGTACTGTTTGTCCAGACTTATGGCAGAGTCTACTTTCTTGCCATTTATTAATCTTTCCCACATTTCCACTATTATAACATGACCATGTCACTCAGGAATCCTTTCAAAGCCTAAAGTTTATGCATTAAAGACTGGTAACTTAGATTGTAATACTAGTATCCAGTCTTCTATGCATTACTGTTGTCCTACCCTGCCCTTCAAGAGCATAACATAGGATTCTCTATCCTAATTAGGTCAAGGTGGGAATTCCCAAGCACTAGTTCTCCTCTTGCCTGGTCCCATGCACCCTCTCCTGGTGCAACAACATTGCCCTTAGCAATGTGTTCCTCATGTTCTCCAGTCATTTTCAAGTTCTTCTTCTCCTATGTGAGCAGAAGATACTATCAGATAAACTGGAAAGCACTTAGAACAGACTCTACAACCTTAGTCCAATGTCTCTGTAGACTCAACAAACCTAGAGCTCTGATACCACTTAATTGTGGCATACAATTTACAAAAACATAATTAATTAATGCGGAAGCATTCACTAAGAAGCAGATTACCAAAAATCACTAAAAATTAAAACCTTTTTATCAAGAGATCCATCAAAGGAAAACTTTCTCACAAAGAACCAAAGTAACACATTTACATTCTTGTTCGAAGGTAAATATTATACATCATCTCCTTTTTAGAATTACAAGCATTAACTGTCCTGTCAAGCTAAACACAGGTAGTATAAAATCTCGAGGCACTGCGCCAAAATCTCGAAAGCACTAACTACTACTCCGAGGACCTGAGAGTACAGAGACAACACATAGGACTCTATCTACATCTATACAAGGCATAACAACCAGTGTCTCCACCTGAGACTTCACTGTTGTCCCTGCTGTTGTTGTTGCTGTCCTTCTCCTACTGAAGGATTCATGTCTCCTCGACTGCATCCACCTAAAAATGTAGTTCCCACGTGGGTGAGACAATTGTAAATTGTCCCAGCGAGATATATAACTCTCCGCCAGTAACATTATTATTGCAGCTTAAGAAGATAAATATGCACAAAGGAATCATATTTGTTTAACAACAATTAATTCAATGTCTAACAGATTAGGATAATATTTTTATCTAAAACATTGCAACTATAACTTTAAAGAGCAACATATCACTTATTCATTAAGGAATATGAAGAAGATGTATAACATTTATTCACTACAACATCATTACCAAACATTAACTCTCTTCAGGCTTAGATCATATATCTAATACCTGGCATTGTCATTGTGGAGTCATGGCCTATAGCCATACTCTTTTCACAAAGTGTTGGGATCTTAATCCCTCAACTCACCAAGTACATTTCCTCTTCTTAATAGGTTCATCATCATGATTATAGCATCTGGGTATTTTGAACTCATAACTCTCCATAGGATACTTATTACCAATTGATAGGTAACTTTTTACCTTCAGATCATCTGACAAAAAAATCATAATTCTTGCTATACAATGTATTTTACATAGTACACAAAGCTCATTGATTCTTACTACACAAAGCATACGAAGGCTTATAAAGCCTATAAAACATTCTCAATAAACAAGCATCATAGCCCATACATGGCTATGCTTCTCATCTCATCATCCCTGCATGATTAGTATTCTTGGTAACAATTTTAATGCTTTCATATCAGTATCATACAACACTAAGTAGTATTATCCCCTTTTTAGGGTTCATGATTTCTCTTTCACATCAGTACCATACAACACTAAGTGATACCACTGTTCCCTCTTTAGGGTTTTCCATAAATAACCACTGGGGTTCTTAAGATCATATTATTAATGATCAACCCTATTCCATTTCTTCTCAAGGCTAGAAACCAAAAATAGATATCATAAGTATTCAAACATACTTATATATCCTCATCATGCATCATTGAATGTATTATCAACACAAAGTATGAGTTTCTTCCTCATCTTTATCAGACTATGATTGAATCATAATATATTAATTTGGATTAACCTTTTCACAAGGCATGTTAGCCTACAACCATCAAGGTGGATTATATCTCAATGTAACAATTGACATGACACATTTCATGTGTCATCCATTCCAATTATAATGAACTTAGAATACATCATGATATATCAAAATTGGGGTGTTGGATGTGATATCTATCATACTGTGATGTATCACTTCCTCCAACACCTTCATCTTACCTGAGTTATTCTCTTAGATTGTATTAGGGTATCACTCATCCCAATACTCATGTACTAGATCATCACATTCATTATGCTATGTATTGGTCATGATTCATCTATTTTAGAAAACATAACCATTGCCAAAGATATGGACTCACCCTTGAGTCAGGGACTATTAATGTAAGGATGTCCATAATCAACCCCTCTAGGTATTTCATTTGTCAATACATTAATCACTATTCAATTAAAAGGAATAAGATTTCCATAATTATAATTGACGTTCACTTAGCATCTCACAAACATATATAGATTTCACCTAGGATCACTCTTTATTAGGGTTTCACATAACAACCTTCTATATCAGGGTTTCACCTAGTATTATGTGAAATTAAGATTTCACAACACATCACCCAGTGTTAAGGCTTCACATTAGTATTAATGACACTAACCTATATTAGGGTTTCATATACCTTTATCCCATTTTAGGGAATTAGGGTTTACCATTCACATCCAAGTGGGGTTTCTCTTTCCTCATACCCAAATTAGGGTTAGGATATACAATTCTCATTAAATTAGGGTTTCTTGCATTGTGACACTAAGTTAGGGTTTCCTCATCACCCTAGATTATGGTTTCACTGAGCTTTGCCCTTAAATTAAGGTTTCACATTAACCTTGCTCTAATTTAGGATCAAGGTACATCAATATTCTCAATGAAGATTTCATAATCTCATATTATGAATCAAACCCTGATTACACATTTATTCACAATGAGAGAATTAGGGCTTATTAAGTAAGCAATCATATCTCCCATTCACTCTCCCTCTCATCCTCTCTAAGTTGTTAACTATTCCAAGATTAATCTAGGTCAACTCTTTACTTGAGTACACAAAGCTAGGGTTAACCTTCATAATCATCATGGGTCTACATCATTAATAATCACATAGATAATTGACTTTTGATCATATTAGATGTCCAAAGGGTCTAATCAATTAAACCATCAATTATATAAGGAATTCAAAAGAATTGACCAATTAAACTTTCAATTCGACAAAGTGATCAATTGAGTTAACCATTGAAATGTTCAATTGCATTAAGTAGCCAAATGGGTTCACCATATTGGAACTTCAATTATATGAGATACCCAAATAGATTAACCATGTTGATCTTCACAATATTAATTAATTAGACCGTCAATGATCTTAGTTCTCATAAATCAATTGGTTGAAAACCATTTGAACAAGTTATACTTGAAACCAATTGAACAAGGTAGGTATTGAAACTGTTTGAACTTTGGGTCTCCAAATAGTTTGAGATCGTTTGGTCCCAAACGGTCTTGAGACCGTTTGGTCCAAACCTTCTCAAAACCGCATGGACCAAAAAGGCACTTCAACACTCAATCGACTCAATGTTTCAATCCATGAACCAATTATAAATTGAACCACTAAAGCATTCATCAATTGGACCACTGAATCACCATTCAATTATACCTTCAATTTAGGGTTTTGAACCCAACTGAACTAGGTTTGATAATCAAGAAACCATCACTTAGGGTTTGAAATCGAGGATCCACTAATGGTTGACATTGTGGAATCAAATCAATTGAAATCAATAAACTATCATCATCACATGATATGACCTGACCTCAAATGGTCTTGGATAACCACCAAACGGTTTTGAGACCATTTTGTTGATCTCCAAACAGTCTTGAGACCGTTTTCCCATTCCATCATCAAAATCCATGACATCTAATTAGGGTTTTGGACCATTGGATTGATTATCAAATCAACACTTAGTTGCAATACATTTAGTACCTTTGGACCTTCAAACACTTAACCATACTTAACCCTAGACCTAAAAATGGTCTTGGGTGACCAACAAACGGTCTTGAGACCATTTGGGTGATTCCCAAACAGTTTTGAAACCGTTTGGGTCAATCAACCCAAAACATCATCTCAATCAATTTCAAAATCAGCACTTAGCCGATTAGGGTTTGCAATTAAGGAATCATTAACAATTGAAACCTTCAAGATCAACCAATTGAAACCATTGGATCAATATCCAAGAACCACAACATATATCTTCAAATGGTCAACCATTTCAAACGGTCAACCATCCCAAACGGGTTGGAACCCAAACCACCAAACGGTTTGGTGAAACCGTTTGGTCTCAACATTGAAACCGTTTGCCCTAGATATTTGGGGAGGTGTGTGCTTATAATGATGTCATCATCATCAAGCTCCAAACTCATGAAATATACTGTGATTTCCATGGAGATTGCATCAATCAACCAAACTTAATTTCGGAAATGTAGAAATGATCACCAATTGATAAGGAATTGATTGCAATAATAAAATTAAGGGTTCAAGTTATAAAACCCGCCTCCAATTGAGCTCCAAAGCTCCAAGCTCACGGAAACAATTGTGTATGCAACTCCTTTCACTATTCCAAGGGTCGTCCTCAAGCTTTGAGTGAAAAGAATTGGTTAGAATTGAAGAAGGGATCGAGATATGAAGAATTTATACATTGATTTTTGATTTTCACCATGGATTCAATGTGAAAGGAGGTCAAGAACCTTACCAACAGGTTGGGTGTCGTTCTCCTGATCCTCCACAGCTCCTTGGTCGTTTTCTAGGCAAGGGGAAAGAAAGAAATCCGAAAAAGCCTTTGTTTTGGCTTCGAAAGGGTACTTTTATAAGAAAATTGATGAGAGAGAAAATACTTTATAAAAGTCTTTTCATTCCAAAATTGTTGCCACAACTCCCCCCTTGGTTTCTTACATGAAACAGCATATCTATCCCACCGAGATCCCTTCCATTATCCAAGAATTAAGGGAAAAGAAATTAAGCACCTTAACCCTTATATTAAGAATATCCATATGTGAGTGGAAATTATTTTCCTTATAATAATGGTGAGTGGGATTTCACCTCCTTAGGATATGTTCGTGCCTTTTCAAGGCTTTAATATCATCCACACACATCTGAATCCAACCATTTTAATTTTGGTTGAAGGCCCTTTAATTAATACATTCATTTTTGCCCTAAATTGAATTAGGGTTTCAATTAGGATTAAATCTTGATTATTTTAATATCAAGATTCTCTCTCCTCCAAATTAATGCAAATGAGGACCCCCTCTAATTTTATTTACTCTACATTAATCCAAGAAACATTAGTGACCTTATTGAAGTGGTAATTTGCATGTTGAACCTTAGGTTTTGGGTAAATTGCACATTACACCAAAACTAGGTTTTAATGCACAAGGATTGCTTTACAAGCTTAATCTTGGTGCCCAAGCTTGTGAAAACCATACCACTACATCATCTTGATTCTTATGATGTCTCAGCATTATAGGAACATCTTATCATGCAACATTTGCAAATTAACCCCTCAACTTAGGTAATTTGCACTTTAGTTCAAAATAAGCAAACCTTGCTTCAACATTGTTCAAACAGGACCAAAATTGAAACATAAGTTTCTCATGACCCCTAATTACTTTTCCCAAGATAAGATTAAGAATCTACTTCAACCTTATTAGGAAAAACATAGGGTTAGAATATAACCCAGGTCAGGGATGTTACAACGGTCTTGCTTGATGATTTGTGTACTGACCACAAGAAGGTGAGGTCATGGAGTCCGGATCTCCTTAGACCTTGTGTGGCACCGGATTGGGCTTCACAGCCAATGGTTGGATTTGAGTAGGGAAGGCTCACTTCCTTAGGGCATAATAAAATGTTATACAACCGAATAGCATATGCTACACAGAATAAATACGAAACATTGTTTGAGGCCTTGTTTATAGATAATCCAGTTACCTACTTACAGTTGCTTATATGATCTTGATATCTTGTGATAAGTTCATGTAATGCTTATCTTGTCAATCATGTTCCATAAATAGAATCTGGATACATGCCTCATGGATATCCTGGTAAGGATGATGGATAATATAGTCTTGCTCAATATGCTGCTCATAACAAGTTATCTATTTTATTTTCTTTTATCTTATAAGGTTTTATAGTTGCGGCGGGGAGTTATGTTTCTCACTGGGACTGTGTGTCTCACCCCGCTGGTTTACAACCTTTTTAGGTAGCCGTGCTGGTCAAGGTGGTGACCCCGGTGTTGAGGCTGAGTAGCAGGAGGAGCAGTAGAAGGCAAGAGATGGACATGCTGCTGTTTTGGTGGTTTTGTAGTAGAGTCCTAGAGTCATCCCTATACTCTCAGGTCCTTAGAGGTGTTTGATGATGTTTAATGATGACTAGTTGTAATCTTGTATATCCTGTTGCTGGCCTTACATGGCCCATTATGTATGTACTAATTGGTGATGAACTCTGGTGCTGACAGTACAGATGGTTCCGATAAGTTGTGGACATATATCAAGGCTTGTAATATTTTTATAACATGTTTCTCTGCAGGATCTGGATGCAAAAGTTCTCTTATGTATGCTTTCCACAATCAGTTTTAATTAACCCTTGTTTTTGGTAATATGTGGTTCCACACATTTTTCACGTGTCACCTCGTTGTCTGTGTGATGGCGGGATGTCACAGAAAGAAACAAGTTAAATGTATAACATAAAATGAATCATTTTAGATAGCATTTTTGGACATTTAAGTTCTGAGAGAGCTATATTACATGGAAATTACATAAGTCATTTCAATAGAAAAGAAAAAGTAGTAATATGGAGAGGTAAAACTATATACAAAATATGGTGAGTTATTATATCTCATCTTCGAGATTTTCTCTTTTGATTTGAAATAACCAAATGTATATATTTGGTTTTTCCAAAAATTGAATAGTCGTGTGATGTATGTATTATCCTTTTGTTGGGCTCAAGCATGTCTAGCATCCAACTCATTTTATTCTACAACCATCTTCTTGATGATTGATTTCAGATATTTCCCATTAAAGAATAGAATTCATAAATATTTAAAAATGGTAGATTGAGTTGTCGACTTCCATCACAATATTTTACAGCATAATCTTCACTAAAACCATGTGACTTCTAGAATCATTTTATTGTAACCATATTATTATAATTTAAAATTGGTTTTATTAAATATTATTACATCTATGATTCAGTTGTACGTGTTTTCATTTTATTTGTTTGAAAAAGACTACCATAATTTTTTTAAACTATATTCAAGAATGACTAGAACTGTGTATATATTCTCTCTTTCAGATGACATGCATGTGTACTTGAAATGGTTACGTAAAACTTTCAATAATGATATAGAAAATGTTACTATTAGTATTGAATACAGTCTTTTATTGTAGTAGGACATTAATAGCTGTACTGATACACTCTCCACCAACAATACAAAAAGTTAATTGTTTGCAAAAAAAGTATGTTAAGCTGAAAATTTACTTTATTTATTCAAAAGTTTGGCAAATGAAACCACCTACTATGATTATAAATAAAAAGGGAACATTTGAATCATGGTGAATGTTGAATTTAGGTCCTAAGATTCAAACTTTTATCTAATATAGAATAACTTTTTCCTCATATTTTCATGCACACTTTTTTAAACTAGCTGAATAAGCATGGAGAATTGTACCATGTTAATACACAATAAAATAGATGTAATCTATCACCATAATATATATATATGCATATATGTATAATCTAATTAAACTCATTATGCAACGATATTTAATCCTTAATTGAATAACGAATAAAATAAAAATAATTTCTTAAAGATAATAAGCAAATCAGCTAAAAGTCCAACCCTTCTTTAAAATATCAAACAACATATGGAAATATAGAAAAGAAAAACGGTGCAACAGAAACATAGTGAACCCATAACCCTCAGGTCCCAAGATTAAAATCTGGATTTGATATAAGAAAATGTATCATTCATATATTATTTTATCTCAATTATTTCATAAAATAGAACATATGTTATTTTTTGAATATTCTACCATATTTTTTCCTAAATTCAATTTAAGAACAACAAAAAAATGACATAATATCTCTGGTGGATGAGTTACACAAGAATTTCAAAGAGTGGCATTTAAATTTATATAATAAACTAAAAAATGCCACCTTATATATTTTATGAAATCTTTATTATAAAATAACAATGATCAAACAAAATGTCCGGCAAAAATCACATGACCCAGAAACATCACTTCCTTTATCCAGAACTCACACTTTGAGAATTTTTCATAGACTTGATTTTCTCGTAGTGTGTTGAGTACAATCTACAGATGCTCACGATGTTCTTCTAACCTCTCAGAATAAACCAAAACGTCATCGATAAACACCACCATGAACTTGTCAAGGTATGGGCAGAACACTCAGTTCATCAAGTCCATGAAGGTAGCATGGGAATTTGTCAAGCCGAAAGGCATGACCATGAATTCGTAATGCCCATAGTGAGTTCTGAATGCCATCTTCGGGACATCATCATTCTTCATGCGCATCTGGTAGTAGCCACTTTGTAGATCTATCTTGGAGAACACAGTGGCTGACTTTAGCTGGTCGAACAAGTCGTCGATGTGAGACAAAGGATAATGGTTCTTCACCGTCACTTGGTTAAGCATGCGGTAGTTCATACACATCTGCATCAAACCACCCTTCTTCTTCATGAACAAGACATGGGCTCCCTAAGGTGAAACATTGGGGCAGATGAAGCCCATGTCGAGAAGCTCTTCTAACTGCTTCTTCAGTTCGACAAGCTCGGTAGGGGCCAAGCGGTAAGGAGGCTTGGATATTGGCGAAGTTCCGGGTACAAGCGTGATGGAGAACTCCACCTCCCGAGTTGGTGATAAACCAGGGAAATCCTCGGGAAGGACGTCCGGGAAGTCTTTCACCACATCTATGTGGTTGAGAGAAGGAGGTGTAGCCTCGAGGACTATAGAGGCTAAGAAAGCTCTACACCCTTACGAGACTAGCTTTTTAGCTTTGATGGAGGAGATAACAAATTTCTTATCCTCTCGCTTCCTACCCTTGACAAACAATCTTCCCTCAACAGGATGTGACAAACTAACCTTTAATTCTTCACAAAACAAAATAGCTTTGTACCTTTTCAACCAATCCATTCCCAAGATGACATCAAAGGCGGTCATGTCAAGCATGATGAAATCTGAGGGAAACATTATACCAGATATACAGAGGTCCATGGTCGGAGTTCATAGATATGAAGAGAAGATCTTACCACTAGGGGTTTTTACATCTAATATATGATCCACATACTCAGATTCTATTTCTAATATAGAAGCAAGCTGACATGATATAAAGGTATTCGATGAGCCAGAATTAAACAATGCCTTTATAGGATGCATATTAAGATGCAAGGTACCTTCAATAACGTCATTATCTTCTCCTACTTCCTCAGCTTTGAGAGAAAACACTCTCCCATTCTGCCTCTCCACTGGTGGTCGCCTCGGGTTCTGATTGTTGTTGTTATTATTATTCCGTACAGGCAGATTCTGCCTTGGCTGCTGCGGTTACTGGGCATTATTATGTCCTTGCTGGAAATAAGGGCATAGTGGCCAGATATGCCCAACTTGGCCACACTCGTGGCAGGTCGGAGGAGACCAGTTGTCTCTACGAGCAGGTGCATTGTTGATAGGACATCTCCCTGGAGGATGGTGGCGAGAGCACCTATTGTACTAATCATGTCCGCAATTCTCATTCTGGGTAGGGTTCTTCCTCTTGTTGTTGTTGTAGCCATGATCTAAAATTGGCTATGATAAAATAAAATGCATCACATAACAATTATTTTATCTCACTTCTTCCATAATGTGGAGAAAAAGTACAAGATTTAGGATTTAAATTTAATTGAGGTATTAAGGTATAAAATGGTTGAATATGTATGTTTGAAATTCACTAGCATACTATTCTTAAATGAGAATCAAGAATAATTAGATTTTTAGATAAAAAGAATTCTTGGATGCAATACACGATTATTCTGAAGAGTTGCATATAACTTCAGATAATGATCTAAAAAATGTCATCTTGTATATCTAAAAGGAATCTCCTAGCATATCACAAAATGTAATAAATGTGTCTATATACTCTATACAATACAATACAACAAAGATAAAATTAATTGTGCTTGAATAATATCTTTTAATTTTAGTATCACTTAGTTTGATATATTTTGTAATTTGTTTGATATTTATCATAACCTTCCTCAAGTAGGGTTGTTATATCCAAAAAGAGTAGAATATGGAATTCCCCTCAGATACCAACACATGGGAGGGAACAATCATATTATATTTTGGGTCAGCATTTGTGAAAGGATTAATCCATTTAAGGTGCCCAATTAAGGATCTAATTTTGGGTCCCTTCATTGGTGTTCCCCATCAACTACCACTTTATCTACTCTCAATAAAAAAATCTTATATTAAACCCACTTTATAAGAGGAGAATGGATAGTAAAAAAATAGCATACTATAATCTTGGCGGGTGTTTCACTCTAAAAGACCCAAGATTCAAACTTTTCTCTAAGACAGAAGAAGTACATCCTTATGTTGTTCATACATATTTCCTCTCAATCACGACAAATGAAATCCATGTACAATTAAACCATGACTTTCAGTATAAGATAAACATATTTTGAGTGACACATGTTAAGCTTGTGATATATATAAGTATTGATTAAAAAAATTGTTCCAATTTTGATGAAACAATTGTAGTCTTAGATATGTGATTGGTTTTATACAGTGGTGTGATTGTGGTTTGGTATAAACTGTACCACAAATGCTCCATTGACATCCCTAAATAAAATCCACTTAAAAAGAGTGTTCTAAATAAGATATACAAGATAAATGGAAAAAATATAAAACACTCATTTGGTATAGCATTTTAGGGAATTTAAGTTCTCAAAAGCTATATAACATGGTGAGTTATAATATATCATCTTCATGAATTTCCTTTCCACTTTGAGACATACAAAGTGTATTTATCATATTTTAGCTTTATAAAAAATCCAATATTTAGAACAAAATTATCCATGTTTCCTTTTAAATAGTCATTCGATGCATGTATAACCCTTCTCTTCATTTGAATATGTCTAGACTCCAACTCATTCTATTCCAAAACCATATTCTTGATGATTGATGCTAGATATTTCTCATTAGAGAAATGAAGTCATTAATATTTTCAATTGATAGAGTGACTTGTTAACATCCATCACAATATTCTTACAACATGATCTTCACATAAATTATGTGACTTTTAGAATCATGTTATTGTAATCATATTATGTATAATTTAGAATTAGTTTTATTTTTTATTGATACATCATGATTTTCATGTACATGCTTTCATTTTATTAGTTTAAAAATGACTACCATATTTATTTTGAAATTGTATTCAAGAATGACTAGTACTATGTATATAATATTTTTTTTGTAAGACATCCACATGTATTTTAAATGGTTGCATAAAACATTCAATAGTGATATAGAAAATGTTACTATTAGTATCAAATAAAATCTTCTATTGTAAGATAAAATTATTACTTATACAGATATACTCTCCAAAAGTAATAAAATTAAATTAAATGTTTGCAAATAACATTCATTAAGTTGAAAGTTTAGTTTATTTATACAAAATTTCAATAAATGAAACAACTTAATAAGATTAGAATTAACAAGAAAAGGTAAAATGTAAACCATGGTGGATGTGGAATTGATGGGTCCTAGGATTTAAACTTTTCTCTCATATATAATAAGTTTTTCCTCATATTTTTCAAGCATATTTCCTTTTAAACAAGATGAATAAAAGCATGTACAATTGAACCATGATATTCCAATATACTAGTAAAACATATCTAATATATCATCATAATATGTTATGCATAAAGGTAAGAAAAAATCTTGAAATATATTTCCAAATTTATATAATATAAATGGGTACTGTGACAATCTTTCAATTTGACTTCATATAAAATTAACATTATATTTTGAAATGATCTTAATTGCACAACAGATTTGTATACTTTAATGCATATGATGCATGTTGTCAAGATGCAAAGATATAACTGATGGTAATATGGCAAGTACTACCCTAGATGTTAAAACTAGTTTTTTTACTAAAAATATATATAATATATACAAATATATATATAAATATTTATATTTATATATGTTTTTTTTATATGTTGACTTCACTAACTGTGAAAATATTATAATAAATCAGGAAATGAAGAAATATAATTGAATGTGTTAAGAACAAAAAGAAATATACTAAAGGTCTAGTTATCAATAAAAATATTCGATACCAAAAAGAGCTATACAAAATCAAAGTGGCCCAACGGAAGTGTGGTGGGCCCATAACCCACAGGTCCCAGGATCGAAACCTGGATCTGATAGAATAAAATGATTCAAGTAACTAATATTTTATTTCACTACTTTCATAATAAAGAGAAGAAGTACAAGACTGGGGATTTAAATTTAACTGAAGTATTAATGTATTAAATGGTTGAATACATATGTTTGAAATACACTGACATACTATTCTTAAATAAGAATTAAGAATAACTATATTTTTAGATATAATTCTCTTGCATGACATACATGATTATTTTAAAGAGTTGCACATAACTTTAGATAATGATCTAAAAAATAACAACTTTGAGGGAACAATCAAATTATATTTTGGGTCAGCATGTGTGATCGTAGTAATCCATTTAAGGTGCCAAACTAGAGGTTCAATATTGGATAACCTTCATTGGGGTTGCCCTTAAATTGCAACTTTATCTACTCACTAAAATAATTCTTATTTTGAATCCACTTAATAATAATGTAAAGCAAAGGAAAAAATAGCACATTACAATTTTGGTGTATGTTACAATCTATAGGACCCAAGGTTCAAAGTTTTCTCTAAGATAGAAGAAGTTCCTCCTTATGTCATTCATGCATAATTCCTTTCAATCAAGTAAATGCATTTAATATTGAACCATGATGTTTCAGTAGTAAGATAAAACTAATTTTGAATGTTATGTATCAAGGTTGTGATATATATATATATATATATATATATAAGTATTGAGTAAAAAAAATCTTCCAACTTCAATGAAATTACTATAGTTTTAGATATGTGATTGGTTTTTTTTACTATGGTGCAGTTGTGGTTTTTGTATAAATTGTACCATATATGCACCATTGACATCCCTAACTACAATATTTGTTTTGAAACAAGATTCAAGAATAAGTACAAGTTGCATATAATTTCACTTATGGATGACACATGAGTATTTTGGATAGTTAAATATAACTTTCTACAATAATGTACAAATGGTGCCATAAATATCAAAATATAATCTCATATGGTAACATTACAATGTTATTTGTATTTATACACTCTACACAAAATTGATATGTCACCCATTTCGTTATTGTTTGTAAACATAAACCTACTTAATACAGAGAAACAAAAAATACAACATTAGAATCATTATAGATGTCAACTCCATTGGTCCCAAGATTAAATATTTTCTATAAGATAAAATGATTTCAAACTCACATGTTAATGTAGATGTCTTCTTTTCTATGTGAAGGAAGCTCTCCAAGGTAGATCCACATTGAAACCACCCCAACATAGTAGAACTCGAGATCTAACAAAAGTCACACATGTGCCATGCAAGTAGCATGAAATAACATAGCAAGGCTTGATCTTAGTTGGTGTTTCCCATGACCTCTAACAAAAAACCTTTTTTATGAATTGAGTCTGCAATTGTTTGTTGTATATGAGTTAAACAAAGTATGTATAACATAACCATTATGTTTCAATATAACATAAAGCTTGCTCTAAACATCACATAATATGGTAGTAATAAATAGAATTATGTGGTTTAAAATTATTTCAACGTTATGCGTAGTACATGGGTTTTATGATGAAATTTTAAAATTTTAGTTCTAATTTGAAGTTAAAATATATCTCAGGATAACTATTTGGATATTCTGTTAATGTAGCTTATGTTCCATACATATTTTTTTCTAGTAAGGGAAAGTGTGGTTGATGATTTTTTTGGTCCCCAATGGAGAGACTCGAGTTTGGACCACATTGACAAGCATTTTTTTATTTACTACACTTTCAAGCGTATGCCCTCCGCTTGGGATGTGGAAGAGGGGGACAAATCTTTCTCTTTGAATCCCTTGCCTTAGTTTCACCGTTATGAATTTTAGTTCTCCCTAATTTCATTTTATGTGTTATGCCTTCAACATTTATAGAAGCTTGTGTGTGCAGATCTGATCCCATTTGTCATATCAATTTTTTTTATACTTCCACTAACTATAGAGTCAATGGTATTACAATTTGGACATCTGTATGTAGATTGACACTTATTTTCACACAAGAAATAAATAAATAAAAATATATATATATATATGTATGTATGTATGTATGTATGTATATATATATATATTTGCGTGTGTGTGGGTTTGTGTGTGTGTTTAAGTTGAAGACTAGCAAGAGATAACAAGATACATTATATAGATAGAGACATTTACTGATTTCTATTTTAAGCATATCCAGTTGGTGTTTCATTTCAACGAGTCATTATGGTGGATCTTCATTTGGAATCTAAAAAAATTGATTAACAAAATATATTAATGCTAAAGAATTAAGTATGCCATGCCCATTTGTAGCATACTTAATTCTTTAGCATTAATATATTTTGTTAATCAATTTTTTTAGATTCCAAATGAAGATCCACCACAATGACTCATTGAAATGAAACACCAACTGGATATGCTTAAAATAGAAATCAGTAAATGGCTCTATCTATATAATGTATCTTGTTATCTCTTGCTAGTCTTCAACTTAAACACACACACAAACTCACACACACACAAATATATATATACATACATACATATATATATATATATATATATTTATATATATGTGCATATATCTATAATCTATTTAAACTCATTATGCAACAATATATAATCCTTAATTCAAAAACGCAGAAAATGAGAATAATTTCTTAAAGATAATAAGAAAATCCACTAAAAGTCTAGCCCTTTTCGAAATATCAAACAATATATGGAAATATAGGAAAGAAAAATGGTGCAGCGAAAATAAGTGAGCCCATAACCCTTAGGTCCCATGATTAAAATCTGGTTTTGATGTAGGAAAATGTATCATACATATATTATTTTATCTCACTTTTTCATAAAATAGAACATATGTTATTTTTGGAATATTCAACCATATTTTTTCCTAAATTAAATTTAAGAAGAACAAAAAAATTGACATAATATCTCTGGTGGATGAGTTACACGAGAATTTCAAAGAGTAGCATTTAAATTTATATAACAAATGAAAAAATGCCACCTTATATATTTTATGAAATCTTTATTATAGCATAATAATGATCTATATATTGATACACATCCACTCTCTATTATGTATTAAGAACTAAATGAAATGTTTGTGAAAAATGTGTATTAGTTGAAAATTCTCATATTTGGTAACCTATTTTTATTTGGTAGAGAGAACTTTCCACAAGAACTATCATTAATGGATCCAATATGACACATTAGATCATTGGCCCATGTTAGCTACTAGAACAAATGAGGAGATGTTGAAATCACATAGTCCTCTAGTCTATGCGAGGTTCAGAACTAAGGTTTCGATCTATAGTCCCTTCTTTGGGATTCCTCATTTATTACCACTTGAGATACTCTTGTTGATACATTTGGGTAAATAATATCCACTTAAAAAGAGCAACAAAACAAGTAATAATAATGAATCACATCATGGTGATGGCAAAATCCATATATCCTAAGATAACTTGTTTGAAATAAAAAGCTAAATGGAAATAACATAAAAAATCATTTGATATAGCATTTTAGGGAATTTAAGTTCTCAAAAAGCTATATGACATAGAGATTACATAAATAGTTTCAAAAGAAAACATAGATTTGAAAGTTTGAATGGTAAAATTAGATATAAAATTGGTGAGTTATAATATCTCATTTTCATGAATTTCCTTTCCACTTTGAAACTTACAAAATTATTTATCATATTTTAGCTTTTTGAAAATGTAGAAAAACATTATGCATGTTTCCTTTTGAATAGTCATTTGATGTATGTATAACCCTTCTCTTGGTTTGAAATATGTCTAACCTCCAAGTCATTATATGCTATAATCATATTCTTGATGATTGATGCTAGCTATTTCTCATTAGAGAATAAAAATCATTAATATTTTCAATTGGTAGAGTGACTTGTTGAATTCCATCACAATATTCTTACAACATAATCTTCACATAAATTGTGTGACTTTTAGAATCATGTTATTGTAATCATATTACGTATAGTCTAGAATTAGTTTTATTTTATATTAATACATCATGATTTTGTTGTACATGCTTTCATTTTATTAGTATAAAAATGACTACCATATATATTTTGACATTATATTAAAGAATGACTATTACTATATATCTAATCTTGTTTTTGTAATACATGCACATGTATTTTAAATGGTTGCATAAAACATTAAATATTGATACAGAAAATGTTATTATTAGTATCAAATATAATCTTCTATTGTAGCAATAAATTCTTTTTTATATAGATATACTCTCCAAAAGTAATGTAATAAAATTAATTGTTTGCAAATAACATCTATTAAGTTGAAAGTCTTTTTATTCAAAATTTCAGTAGATGAAACCACTTAATAAGATTATAAATAAATAAAAAAAGGAAAAATGTAAACCATGGTGGATGTGGAATGGATGGGTCCCAAGATTTAAACTTTTCTCTAGTATAGAATAAGCTTTTCCTCATATTTTTCATGCAGATTTCCTTTTAAACTAGATGAATAAAATCATGTACAATTGAACAATGCTATTTCAAAATGCTAATAAAATATATCTAATATATCACCATAATATGGTATGCATAAATGTAATTATAAAGCTTGAAATATATTTCCAATTTTATATAAAATAAATGGGTACTACAAAAATCTTTCAATTTGACTTCATATAAAATTTACATTATATTTGGAAATGATCTTAATTCCATAACAGATTTGTGTATTTTATTGCATATGTTGTATGTTGTAAAGATGCAAAGATATAACTGATGGTGATATAGTAAGTAATGCCCTAGTTGTTAAAACTAGTTTTTTACTAAACATATATATAATACATACACACATGTGTATATATCTATATATATATTATAAATATATGTATGTATGTATATGTATATATTTTATATGTTGACTTCACGATCCGCAAATATATTATAATAAATCAAGCAATAAAGAAATAGAATTGAATGTTCTACGAAAATAAAGAAATCCACTAAAAGTCTAGTTAACAATAAAAATATTAAATACCAAAAATAGCTATATAAAATCAGAGTGGCGTAGTAGAAGTGTGTTGGTCCCATAATCCACAAGTCTGAGGATCCAAACCTGGCTCTGATAGAATAAAATGCATCACAAAACTATTATTTTATCACACTTCTTCCATAATGTAGAGAAAAAGTACAAGAATGGGGATTTAAATTTAATATAAGTATTAATGTATTAAATGGTTGAATACATATGTTTGAAATACATTAACATACTATTCTTAAATAAGAATCAAGAATAGCTATATTTTTAGAAATAATTTCTCTTGTATGACATACATGATTATTTTGAAGAGTTGCATATAACTTTATATAACAATCTCAAAAATGCCATCTTGTATATCAAAATAAAATCTCCTATCATGTCACAAAGCAAATAAATATGTCTATATACTCTGTACAATACAATACAACAAAGATAAAATTAATTGTACTTGAATATTTTCTTTAAATTTTAATATCACTTAGTTTTTTTATATTTGGTTATCTATTTTATATTTATCATAACCTTCCTCAAGTACAACCTCTATATCCAAATAGAGTAGAATCTTGAATTCCCCTAAGATACCCACACACAGTAGGGAACAATCAAATTATATGTTGGGTCAACGTGTGTGATGATAGTAATCCATTTAAGGTGCCTGACTAAGGGTTCAATGTTGAGTCACCTTCATTGGGGTTCCCCATCAATTGCCACTTTATCTACTCTAAAAACATTCTTTATATTGAAGCCACTTAATAAGAAGGTAACACATAGTAAAAATAGCACATTAATATTGTGGTGGATGTTTGAATCTATTAGACCTAGGTTCAAAGTTTTCTCTAAGACAGAAGAAGTTCCTCCTTATGTCATTCATGCTTATTTCCTCTCAATCAAGTCAAACAAAATGCATTTACAATTGAACCATGATGTTTCCATATAAGATAAAACTGATTTTGAACGTTGCATATCAAGGTTGTGATATATATATATATATATATATAT
Organism: Alisma plantago-aquatica; assembly: GCA_963693085.1. Classification (NCBI taxonomy): domain Eukaryota; kingdom Viridiplantae; phylum Streptophyta; class Magnoliopsida; order Alismatales; family Alismataceae; genus Alisma; species Alisma plantago-aquatica. The sequence goes on along the minus strand of OY856410.1, from coordinate 368,622,454 downwards.
ATATATATATATATATAAGTATTGAGTAACAACATCTTCCAATTTGATGAAATAACTATAGTTTTAGATATGTGATTGGTTTTTTTATTGTGTTGTGGTTGTGGTTTCGGTATAAATCATACCATATATGCACTGTTGATATCCCTAGCTACCATATTTAATTTGAAACAAGATTCAAGAATAAGCTTAAATTGGATATAATTTCTCTTATGGATGACACACATGAGTGTTTTGGATAGTTAAATATAAATTTCTAAAGTAATCTAGAAAATTGTGCCGTAAATATCAAAATATAATCTCATAGTGTAACATTAAAATGTTACGTGTATTGATACACTCTCCACAAACTTAATAAATCACCCAATTCCTTAATTTTGTAAACATAAACCCTCTTTATAAAGAGAATAAAAAATTCAACATTAAAATCATTATGGATTTCAAATACATAGGACTCAAGATTAAATATTTTCTATAAGATAAAAGAATTTCAAACTCACATGTTAAATGTATATGTCTCTTTTCTATAAGGAAGAACTCAAAGGTAGAGGCACATTGAAACCATCCCAACATAGTAAAACTCGAGACATGATAAAAGTCACACATGTGCCATGTAAGTTGCATGAAATAACATAGCAAGGCTTGATCTTAGTTGATGTTTCTGACCTCTAACAAAACACCTTGTTTGTGAATTGAACTCGCAATTGTTTGTTGTATATGATTTAAGTTAAAGCTTGTACAACATAACCATGATGTTTCAATATAACATAAACCTTATTCTAAACATCACATAATATGGTAACAATATATAGAATTATGTAGTTTAAATTATTCCGATGTTATGCATAATACATGGGTTCTATGATGAAATTTTAAAATTTTATTTTTAATTTGGATTTGAAATATATCTTAGAGTAACTATGAGCACATTAAGTTAATGTAGGTTAAGTTATTTACATATTTTCTTCTAGTAAGGGAAAGTGTAGTTGATGAGTTTTTAGGTCCCCAATTAAGAGGCCTGAGTTTGAACCACATGGACAAGCATTTTTTATTTACCACACTCTCGAGTGTATGGCCTCCTCTTAGGATGTGGGAGAGAGGCACAAACGTTCTCTTTTAATCCCTTACCTTAGTTTCACCATTATGAATTTTAGTTCTCTCTAATTTCATATTATGTGTTATGCCTTGGACATATATGTAGTTCATAATAGGGTACAAACCGCGATGTAAGTCGTAAATAGTAAAGCTTTTACCAGAGATACACTGAGGCATGTAGAGAGCACTGTCCTTAAGAGTATTTTTGCGATACTCGACGGCGAGCGCCTGTGCGATAGTCTCCTGTGCGGCTACTCTCCCAGGATCCAACAACATTTGCCGATGTGAAGCGCGCACACGCAGTCACGACGACGAGCGAAAGGCGACTAATCGTTCTTCCAGTGGACAGAAAGCAGATGAAGAAGAAGAAAGTGAGAGATATTGTGCAACTGTTTCGAATGACAATGAGGGACAAAGATAAATAGCAAAGAGAGGCGCATGAAGAGTTGTGTTGCGGTTGCAAACCGGGTTGCCGTTTGGAAGCGTCCAAACGAAGAGGTGCGTCGAAAATATGCGGCAAATGTCTCTATTTGGTTCAGTGAACCGAAGAGCAAAACCAAGCCGGGGCCGCACCCGCACAAGGGGCTCCGGGAGGCCGGATTTGCACCCCCCTGTGCGCGGGATGTGATGTGCCCGATTAAAGGGTTTCTGGACCGGGCTGGCCCAAACCCCGTTGGCAAGGCCCACCATGCGCGTGCGTAGGGCATATCTCCTTTCATTCCTCAATTTTACTATGGATAAGAGTCCATATATAAGGAGGAGGGAAGTCTCCAACATAAGCAATATGAGACTAAACTTTTTCCTTTTAGTTTGAAATATAGAAAAAAGCATAACAATCCCCCACTATTTCAAAACAAAACAATATTAAACCGAGTTGACCATTGGAAGAACTTAAATAAATGACATGCATAAGCTTTGGTAGAACTGAGTTCTTTCAACTAAAGCATTGAGTAGATGTACGTAATCTGTGGAAGATTGGTAGAACTATGTTCTTGAACCAATTCCTCCTTAATCTGATTAGAGGTACATTGCTCACATGACATTCATAAAATCAATTACCTTTCTTACAGATTGGCACCTTTAGGCCATGCGCCTACTGGGAAAATTCATGAATGCTCTAGAGATCTGCCCAAATCTCAACAGGAGTGGCCCCACTCCACACTCATATAGTTGGACTTTCATCAAGCATATATTGCAGTATATACACCACCATGAATGGCCATGAAATCCATTAAGAACTATATTCAATTGAATCACTATAAATTATTGTTTACATCATAAGAATGAGATACATTTATTACAACATGGTGAGTCCTCTAGTGACTTAGTTTTTCCCATTGAACCTTCTTCCCGGGATCACCATTCATGAAGGTTGGGTGTCCATCACTTTGACTTCTGGTATGGGCATAGTCCCATTTTCCTCGATGTATTGCCCACTAGTCGTTGACTTAATGACTTTGTTAGAGGATCGACCAAGTTTAATTCTGACTTAACATAATCCATTGAGATTATGCTATCACATACAAGCTGCCTCACAATATTGTGATGTAGACGAATATGTCTACTTTTCCCATTATAAACTTTGTTTTTAGCTCTTTCTATGGCAACTTGATTATCACAGTGTATAAACACTGGTGGAGAAGGTTTCTCCCAAATGGGAAGATCCATTAGAACATGTCTTAGCCATTCAACTTCAGTCCCAATCTTTTCTAAGGCAATAAACTCATATTCCATAGTGGAACGAGCTATACATGTTTTCTTGGAGGATTTCCAAGACACAACACCTCCACCCATAGTGAAGATGTAACCACTTGTAGATTTCAATTCATCTGAATCATAAATGCAATTGGAATCACAATATCCTTCTAGCACAGTTGGAGATCCACAAAAAATCAATCCATGATTAATTGTGCCTTTAATGTATCTTAAAACCCTATGTAGAGCATCCCAATGATCCTTATTAGGATTTTGAGTATATCTACTTAATCTCCCCACTGCATATGCTAGATCTGGATGAGTATAGTTCATTAAGTACATCAGGCTTCCAATTACTTGTGCATATTTGACTTGTTGAACACTATAACTTTTATTTTTCTAGAGATTGCAATTAGAATTAAAAGGTGTACTTACTGGCTTACAATCAAACATTGAAAACTTATTGAGAATTTTCTCAACATAGTGTTCTTAGGATATCATGATGAAATCATCATTTTTAAGAAGTTTAATTCCTAAAATTACATCTGCCTCACCCATATCTTTCATGTCAAAATTAGAAACCAAGAAGCCTTTGTACTATTTATTATATCAATATTAGTGCCAAAAATAAGCATGTCATCTACATAGAGACATATTATACACAACCTTGTTATCGACTTTAGAATATATACATTTGTCTCCTTCATTTATATGGAATCCATATGATACAACGACCTTATCAAATTTCTCATGCCACTATTTAGGTGCTTGTTTCAAACCATAGAGAGATTTTATTAGTCTGCATACCATATGTTCTTTTCCCGAAGCTACATACCCTTCGGGTTGATCCATATAAATTTCCTCATCTAAATCTCCATTCAAGAAAGTAGTTTTAACATCAAATTGGTGTATAATTAATTTCTTAATAGATGCCAAAGCAATTAAAATCCTGATTGAAGAGATTCTAGTAACATGAGCAAAGGAATCAAAATAGTCAATATCCTTTTGTTGTTTATATCCCTTGGTAACCAAACGAGCTTTGTATTTATCTACAATCCCATCTGTTTTCAATTTTCTTTTAAATATCCATTTACATCCTTTGGGTTTAATACCTAGTAGAAGATCTACTAGTTCCCATGTATGATTAGATAATATAGATTCAATCTCACTATTAATTGCTTCCTTCCATAAAGAGGAATCAATTGAATTAATAGTTTCATTGTAAGATTGAGGGTCATTATCCACTATAAAAGAATAGAAATCATCACCAAGACTCTTTTCCTTCCTTATCCTAGTGGATCTTCTAGGTTCTATATCATCTGATTCTAAAACATCATTAGAATTGGATGTACTTGGGATATTCTCTAAAATTTCATTTGAAGGATTAGCTAAGTTTTCTAAGGGAGTTTTCATAGGAAAAATATGCTCAAAAAATTCAGCATTTTTAGATTCAACAATTGTACTAGGTTCTACAACATTGTTGCCACTTCTAATAACCAAGAATCTATATTCAGCACTATTCTGAGTATAACCTATAAAACACCATCTAGGGTTCTAGATCCCAATTTTCGTTTTTTAGGCTCAGTTAATAAGACTTTAGCCAGACACCCCCACACTTTGAGGTATTTCAAATTAGGAGGATATCCTTTCCATAATTCATGTGGCGTCTTATTTGTCTTCCTACTAGGGATGAGATTTTGAAGAAAACAAGATGACAAAATCGCTTCCCCCCACAAGTTGTTGGGTGCTCCTGAATTGATTAAAATAGAATTCATCATCTCCTTTAGAGTTCTATTTTTATGTTCAGCAATACCAATTGATTGAGGCAAATATGGAGGTGTGTATTCATGTATAATACTATGGTTCACACAAAATTCATTAAAGGGAGAACAATCATATTCACCACCCCTATCTGAGCGAAGACATTTTATTTTCTTATTGAGTTGATTCTCTACTTCTGTTTTATAATTAACAAACATTCCAAAGGCTTCATCCTTTGAATGTAGTAAATATAATTTTTTATATCTTGAGAAATCATCTACAAAAATAATGTAGAAATGTTTCCCACCTCTAGATAGATTTCCTTTTAAATCTCCAAGATCAGTGTGAATTAGATCAAGCAATTCAGAATTTCTATGTGAAATTTGAGGACACAGTTTCTTGGTAGATTTAGTTTCAGCACATATTTGACATTTATTATTTAAATTAACAACACCATCAATATCCTTTAGTAAACCTAAAGATTTCATGCGTTGTAAATATTTAAAATTAACATGTCCTAATCTACTGTGACATACATCAAAAGAATCAACGATATAAGCAGAAGGACTTATTTCATTAGCAGAAGAGTTTGGTACATTCAACAGAAAGAGACCATTTGAGCAGTAACCCATGCCTAGGTAGTCCCCAGACTTGGTGAGAATGACCTTGTTTGATTCAAAGGATACTTTCACCCAAACTTAACAAGTTGAGAAATAGAAATTAAATTATCACGGATATCTGGGACAAACAACACATCTTTGATCAACAAAATTTTTCCTGAAGTCATCTTGATCATGACGTTACCCTTTCCGGTTACATGAGAAGCAGTTGAGTTGCCCATGACAACCCAGTGTTCCTCTTGTCCTACTTCAGTGTAGGTGACAAAGGCATCTCTATTGCCACTGATGTGGCGACTAGCCCCCGAGTCAATGATTTAATCATTCTGGTGGAATGATCCCATGTTGACAATGCTGAAAAATGTCACAAATACGTCCGCAGTAACAAGGTTGGTTGAAGGTTCCTTTGAATCCACTCCTTTTTTCTTCCTATGCCTGCATTTAGGAGAAGTATGACCAGGTTTGCCACAAACATAGCAAAAAACATTCTTTTTATTAATATCTTTGTTTCCTTTATATTTATTCTTATTTCCTTTCCCTTTCTTATTTTTCCATTTAGACTGATCAGTAGAAACTTTATTTTCTTTAACTTCATTATTAACAAAGTTAGCAGTACATGACAACTCTTTATTCAGTTCAGATTTGTCTCTAGTATGATTTTGATCTTCAACTCAGATATGTATTATTACATCATCCAGTGACATAGTGTTTCTTTTGTGCTTTAAATTGTTCTTGTAATGTTTCCAAGAACCAGACATTTTTTCAATTAAAGAACCCACAACGAAAGACTCAGGAAGATCAATTTTTTCGTTTTTCAAATCATCAAGTAAAATCAGAAATTCATGAATTTGAGTTGTTATATCTTTATCTTCAGTCATATGAAAATTTAGAAAATTTGCAACAGTAAATTTTTGGGTAGAAGCCTCTTCCAGAATATATTTCTTGTTCAGACTTTGCCAAATTTCGGATGCAATTTTAATTGAAAAGTAGGCGTCAAATAGTTGATTAGATAATGTACTTAAAATCACATGTCGGCAAATGCGATTTGCTTTTTCCCAATCAATAGAATCATTTTCAGGTTTGGGTTCAGTTAAAGCAAACGACACATTAGAAACTTCTAAAGCAGTAATATTTTTTTCTTGCCAACGCCTATACTGTTGTCCATTAAACTGTTCAATTTTCATAACATTAGGGATAGGTGTTTGCGAAACAGTAGAAACAGTGATGATTTGGTTGTTATTACTTGATGGCGTCGCAGGCGTAAAAGGGGTTTCAAAACCTTCCATATTAGTACCCATCAGAGAAATAGTCTACCCTTAAGATTGTAGTTCATAATAAGGTACAAACCACAATCTAAGCCGCAAATAGTAAAGCTTTTACCAGAGATACGCTGAGGCGTGTAGAGAGCATTGTCCTTAAGAGTATTTCCGTGGTACTCGACGGCGAGCGCCTGTACGATAGTCTCCTGCGTGGCTACTCTCCTAGGATCCAACAACGTTTGCCGACGTGAAATGCGCACACGCAGTCACGGCGACGAGCGAAAGACGACAGATCATTCTTCCAGTGGACAGACAGTAGGCGAAGAAGAAGAAAGTGAGAGATATTGTGCAAATGTTTCGAACGACAGCGGGGGACAAAGATAAATTGCAAAGAGAGGTGCACGAAGAGTTATGTTGCAGTTGCAAATCGGGTTGCCGTTTGGAAGCGTCCAAACTAAGAGGTGCGTCGAAAAGATGCGGCAAATGTCTCTATTTGGTTCAGTGAAAGAAAAACCAAGCCCGGACCGTGCCCACACAAGGGGCGCCTGATTAAAGGGTTTCCGGACCGGGCCGACCCAAACCCCGTTGGCAAGGCCCACCATGCGCGTGCGTAGGGCCTATCCCCTTTCATACCTCAATTGTACTATGGATAAGAGTCCATATATAAGGAGGAGGGAAGTCTTCAATACAAGCAATATGAGACTAAACTTTTTTCTTTTGGTTTGAAATATATCAAAAAGCATAACAATATATAGAGGCTTGCGTGTATGGATAGGATGCCATTTGTCACAAAACTTTTTGTTACCCTAATCCTATTGCCACTAACTATAGAGTCAATGGTAGTTGGATTTGAACATCCGTATGTAGAATGTCACATAGTTTCACATAAGCAATTTATATGTAAGATCAAGAGTAGAAAGAGCTAACAAGATACATTACAAAGATAGAGACATGTATTTATTTCTATTTCATGAATATCCATTGGTGTTTCATTTCATTAAGTAGTTGAAGTTAGGGGTGAGCATTCAGTTAATTCAGACGGTTACGGTTAATTCAGTTCGGTTAAACGGTCAATTTGTGGTTTGAGATTTTAACCATTTACCTAACCAAATTGATTCGGTTAATTTAATTATTATCCAATCGGTTAATGGTCAATTCAGTCAATTTATTTGGTTAACCAAATAATACTCGTGTAATAATATTATTTGAAATACTCATAGAATTTAGGACAATTGTTATATTATAGTAGTATTGTTGTAAATTTAATAATGTATGGCTCATAAAAACTTGATTACTATATATAAGGGGATGTATTTTGAAATAAAATTACAACTATATATGTATATATGCTTGTATAGGATATTATTTATGAATACATTCTGACTATTCAGTTAATTCAATAAACCAAATCAAAAAATATCTTTAACTGTCAAATTAACCATTTAATTGATTAAAAAAATAAATTAACCAAGTTAACTGAATTAACCAAATTGACCCAATAAAATTAACCATTTAGAATTAACTATTTAGTTAATCGGTTATTAACCAAATTCTACTCACCCCTAGTTGTAGTGGATCTTCATTTGGAATTTAAAAAATTGATAAACAAAATATATTAATGCTAAAGCATTAAGTACACTATGAAAGGGCATGTAAACATATTTTATAGTATACCAAAGTTTATTGGATAGAAACACCATATCAAGAAAAAATGAAATCATTCGTAGAGCATATTCTATGTTTTATTTTCTATTATATCAACATTAGGAATTTGTTCAACTTCCAAGGAAACGGTCCAAGAAGGGCATATGAGGATCAAAGGCTAAATGTCACCCTATTTTGACGTGAGGGGCCTCAAGAGAAAATCAATGAGCTAAACCTATTTCAATTGAGCCTAGTGCTCTAATTAATCCTGAGAATTTAGATAGTTACACATCTCTATGTAATGGATTTCTCTAATATATGTTCCAGGCTTATCAACATAGTATAATCATAAAATATGAAAGTAGTATTTATAGGACAATAGCTCAACAAGTAACTAACTTGACACGCATTCATATGAGCATACCTACAAACCAAACAATATCTTAGTATGGTCAACAAATTAAGCATACCTTGTGAGTAATGAGCAAGATGTGATTATTGAGTAAGATTCATAGAAAAGGTCCATCCAAACGGGACCTATTCTTGAAAAAGATATAACATGGGGTCTTATATCAGTAGTGTTTTGATATATACACATCATATGGTTTATGCGGTTATTTCTCCTAAGCATAGGTTCATATAGTTCATGCTTAGATTCAAGGTTCCAAACATGCATGCTATTACTAAAAACAATCCAAGTGTCATCATTAAGTGTTGGTTATAGGTGAGCCATCACATTGTTAGTGATACTAGATAAAGATAATATTTGATTCTAAAATAGGGAGATCATGAGATTTATATTATTGTCATGGTTTAATCATCCAATACCATAAATAGACATACTAGACAATTTTCATGCAATATTGTCACATTTACATGTCATAAGATCATAAAAGGGAATAGGGTAGATCAGTTTGTAGTTAGGTTTACAACTATGACATTTTATTGATTTGAAGTCTAAAGACAACATTTGTAAGATTTGAGCATAGTTCTTACAAGATTAAAGTCCAATATGTGCATAGAGATTTATCAGGCATAACTAGTGCACAAAGATGAGTCTTTATGTCATACAAATACCACCCTAGATTCAAAGATATAATTGATGGTTATATAAGGAGTTCTGAGGAGATGTTAAAATTAGTTTTTTTCCTTATATATATATATACAATATATATATATATAATACATATGTACATATATACGTATATATATTTTTTCATATGCTGACTTCACTATCATTGAATATATTATAATAAATTAAGAAATGAAGTAGTAGAATTGAATATGTTAAGAAAATAAATAAATCCACTAAACATATAGTTATCAATAAAAATATTTGATACCAAAAAGAGTAATACAATATCAAAGGGGCACAACAAAAGTGTGGTGGGCCCATAACCCATAGTACCCAGGATCTAAACTTGGCTCTCATAGAATAAAATGCATCACATAGCAATTATTTTATCTCACTTCTTCCATAATGTAAAGAAAAAGTACAAGAATTGAGATTTAAATTTAATTGAAGTATTAAGGTATTAAATGGTTGAATATGTATGTTTGAAATATACTAGCATACTATTCTTAAATAACAATCAAGAATAATTAGATTTTTAGATAAAAAAATATTGGATGACATACATTATTATTTTGAAGAGTTGCATATAACTTTAGATAATGATCTAAAAAGTGCCATCTTGTATATCTAAAAGGAATATCCTAGCATATCACAAAATGTAATAAATGTGTCTATATACTCAATACAATACAATACAATAAAGATAAAATTAATTGTGCCTGAATAATATCTTTTAATTTTAGTATCACTTTGTTTGATATATTTTGTAATTTTTTTGATATTTATCATAAGCTTCATCAAGTAGGGTCGTTATATCCAAATAGAGTAGAATTTGGAATTCCCTCAGATAGCTACACACTGGAGGGAATAATATTATATTTTAGGTGAGCATATGTGAAAGGATTAATCCATTTAAGGTGCCTAATTAAGAATCCAATTTCGGTCTCTTCATTGGCATTCCCCATCAAATACCACTTTATCTACTCTCAATAAAAAATCTTCTATTAAATCCACTTGATAAGAGGAGAATTGATATTACAAAAATAGCATATTATAATCATGGTGGATGTTTGACTCCATAACGCCCAAGATTCAAACTTTTCTCTAAGACAGAAGAAATACTTCCTTGTGTTGTTCATGCATATTTCCTCTTAATCACGTCAAATGAAATGCATGTACAATTAAACCATGACATTCTGTATAAGATAAACATATTTTGAGCGACACATGTTAAGCTTGCGATATATATAAGTATTGACTAAAAAATGTTCCAATTTTGATGAAACAATTGTAGTCTTAGATATGTGATTGGTTTTAGTAATATGGTGTTATTGTGGTTTTGGTATAAACAGTACCACATATGCGCCATTGACTCCCCTAAATAAAATCCAATTAAAAAGAGTGTTCTAAACAAGATATACAAGATAAATGGAAAAAATATAAAACACTCATTTGATATAGCATTTTACGGAATTTAAGTTCTAAAAATCTATATAACATGGTGAGTTATAATATCCCATATTCATGAATTTCCTTTCCACTTTGTGACATACAAAATGTATTTATTATATTTTAGCTTTATAAAAAAATTAAATAATTAGAACAAAATTATCCATGTTTCCTTTTGAATAGTCATTTGATGCATCTATAATCCTTCTCTTGGTTTTAAGGTGCCTAACTAGGGGTTCAATATTGGGTAACCTTCATTGGGGTTGCTCATAATTGCAACTTTAACTACTCATTAAAAAAATTCTTATTTTGAAGCCACTTAACAATAAGGTAAAGCAAATTAAAAAATAGCACATTACAATTGTGGTGTATGTTAGAATCTATAGGACCCAAGGTTCAAAGTTTTCTCTAAGATAGAAGAAGTTCCTCCTTATGTCGTTCATGAATAATTCCCCTCAATAAAGTCAAACAAAATGTATTTACAATTGAACCATGATGTTTTAGTGGTAACATAAAACTAATTTTGAACATTATGTATCACGGTTGTGATATATATATATGCATATATATATATATATATATATATATATATATATATATATATATATATATATATATATATAGTAAAACAATCCTCCAACTTTAATAAAATAACTATACTTTTAGATATGTGATTGGTTTTTGATATGTGATTGGTTTTTTTACTGTGGTGTGGTTGTGGTTTTTGTATAAATTGTACCATATATGCACCATTGACATCCCTAACTACCATATTTTCTTTTGAAACAAGATTCAAGAATATGTACAACTTGCATATAATTTTTCTTATGGATGACACGCATGAGTATTTTGGATAGTTAAATATAACTTTCTACAATAATGTACAAATGGTGCCATAAATATCAAAATATAATCTCATATGGTAACATTACAATGTTATTTGTATTTATACACTCTGCACAAAATTGATAGATCACCCAATTCATTAATTTTTGTAAACATAAACCCACTTAATAAAGAGAAACAAAAAATACAACATTAGAATCATTATAGATGTCAACTCCATTGGTCCAAAGATTAAATATTTTCTATAAGATAAAATGCTCACATGTTGATGTAGATGTCTTCTTTTCTATGTGAAGGAAGCTCTCCAAGGTAGATCCACATTTAAACCACCCCAACATAGTAGAACTCGAGATCTAACTAAAGTCACACATGTGCCATGCAAGTAGCATGAAATAACATAGCAAGGCTTGATCTTAGTCAGTGGTTCCCATGACCTCTAACAAAACACCTTTCTTATGAATTGAGCCTGCAATTGTATATTGTATATGAGTTAAGTCAAAGTATGTATAGAAGAACCATTATGTTTCAATATAACATAAAGCTTGCTCTAAACATCACATAATATGGTAATAATAAATATAATTATGTGGTTTAAAATTATTTCAATGTTATGCATAGTACATGGGTTCTATGATGAAATTTTGAAATTTTGATTCTAATTTGAAGTTAAAATGTATCTCAGGATAACTATTAGCATACTTATTTAATGTAGCTTAAGTTCCATACATATTTTTTTCTAGTAAGAGAAAGTGTGGTTGATGAATATTTTGGTCCCGAATGGAGAGACCCAGGTTTGGACCACATTGACAAGCATTTTTTTGTTTACCACACTTTCATGTGTATGGCCTCTGTTTGGGATGTGGAAGAGGGGGACAAATCTTTCTCTCTTAATCCCTTGCCTTAGTTTCACCGTTATGAATTTTAGTTCACCCTAATTTCATTTTATGTGTTATGCCTTAAACATTTATAGAGGGTTGTGTGTGCATCTGATCCCATTTGTCATATAAATTTCTGTTAACCCTAATCCTACTACCACGAACTATAGAGTGAGTGGTATTAGGATTTGGACATCTGTATGTAGATTGGCGCATATTTTCACACAAGATATATATATATATATATATATTTGTATATGTGTATATATATATGTATATGTATATGTATATATATGTATATGCATATGTATATATATGTATATATATATATATCTGTGTGTGTGTGTGTTTATATATATATATATATATAATACATAGGTACATATATATGTATATATTTATTCATATGCTGACTTCACTATCTGTGAATGCATTATAATAAATTAAGAAATGAAGCAGTAGAATTGAATATGTTAAGAAAATAAATAAATCCACTAAACGTCTAGTTATCAATACAAATATTTGATACCAAACAGAGCTATACAATATCAATGGGGCATAGTGGAAGCGTGGTGGGCCCATAACCCATAGTACCTAGGATCTAAACTTGGCTCTGATAGAATAAAATTCATTACATATCAATTATTTTATCTCACTTCTTCAATAATGTGGAGAAAAAGTACAAGAATTGGGATTTAAATTTAATTGAAGTATTAAGGTATTAAATGGAGGAATATGTATGTTTGAAATTCACTAGCATACTATTCATAAATGAGAATCAAGAATAATTAGATTTTTAGATAAAAAGAATTCTTGGATGACATACACGATTATTGTGAAGAGTTGCATATAAATTCAGATAATGATCTAAAAAATGTCATCTTGTATATCTAAAAGGAATCTCCAAGCATATCACAAAATGTAATAAATGTGTCTATATACTCTATACAATACAATACAACAAAGATAAAATTAATTGTGCTTGAATAATATTTTTTAATTTTAGTATCACTTAGTTTGATATATTTTGTAATTTGTTTGATATTTATCATAACCTTCCTCAAGTAGGGCTGTTATATCAAAATAGAGTAGAATCTGGAATACCCCTCAGATACCAACACATGGGAGGGAACAATCATTTTATATTTTGGGTCAACATTTGTCAAAGGATTAATCCATTTAAGGTGCCTAATTAAGGATCCAATTTTGGGTCCCTTCGTTGGCATTCCCCATCAACTACCACTTTATCTACTCTCAATAAAAAATATTATATTAAACCCACTTTATAAGAGGAGAATGGATAGTAAAAAAATAACATACTATAATCTTGGCGGGTGTTTGACTCTATAAGACCCAAGATTCAAACTTTTCTCTAAGACAGAAGAAGTACATCCTTATGTTGTTCATACATATTTCCTCTCATTCACGTCAAATGAAATCCATGTACAATTAAACCATGATGTTCAGTATAAGATAAACATATTTTGAGTGACACATGTTAAGCTTGCGATATATATAAGTATTGATTAAAAAAATGGTTCCAATTTTGATGAAACAATTGTAGTCTTAGTTATGTGATTGGTTTTTGTATAGTGGTGTGATTGTGGTTTGGTATAAACTGTACCACATATGCACCATTGACATCCCTAAATAAAATCCACTTAAAAAGAGTGTTATAAACAAGATATATAAGATAAATGGAAAAAAATATAAAACACATTTGGTACAGCATTTTAGGGAATTTAAGTTCTCAAAAGCTATATAACATGGTGAGTTATAATATCTCATCTTCATGAATTTCCTTTCCATTTTGAGACATACAAAGTGTATTTATCATATTTTAGCTTTATAAAAAATCAAATATTTAGAACAAAATTATCCATGTTTCCTTTTGAATAGTCATTCGATGCATGTATAACCCTTCTCTTCATTTGAATATGTCTAGCCTCCAAATCATTCTATTCCAAAACCATATTCTTGATGATTGATGCTAGATATTTCTCATTAGAGAAATGAGGTCATTAATATTTTCAATTGATAGAGTGACTTGTTAACTTCCATCACAATATTCATACAACATGATCTTCACAAAAATTATGTGACTTTTAGAATCATGTTATTGTAATCATATTATGTATAATTTATAATTAGTGTTATTTTATATTGATACATCATGATTTTCATGTATATGCTTTCATTTTATTAGTTTGAAAATGACTACCATATATATTTTGAAATTGTATTCAAGAATGACTAGTACTATGTATATAATATTTTTTTGTAAGACATGCACATGTATTTTAAATGAATGCATAAAACATTCAATAGTGATATAGAAAATGTTACTATTAGTATCAAATAAAATCTTCTATTGTAAGATAAAATTATTATTTATACAGATATACTCTCCAAAAGTAATAAAATTAAATTAAATGTTTGCAAATAACATCCATTAAGTTGAAAGTTTACTTTATTTATACAAAATTTCAGTAAATGAAACAACTTAATAAGATTAGAAATAACAAGAAAAGGAAAAATGTAAACCATGGTGGATGTGGAATTGATGGGTCCTAGGATTTAAACTTTTCTCTCATATATAATAAGTTTTTCCTCATATTTTTCAAGCATATTTCCTTTTAAACAAGATGAATAAAAGCATGTACAATTGAACCATGCTATTCCAATATACTAGTAAAATATATCTAATATATCATCATAATATGGTATGCATAAAGGTAAGCGAAGAGCTGGAAATATATTTGCAATTTTATATAATATAAATGGGTACCATGACAATCTTTCAATTTGAGTTCATATAAAATTAACATTATATTTTGAAATGATCTTAATTGCACAATAGATGTGTATACTTTAATACATATGATGCATGTTGTCAAGATGCAAAGATATAACTGATGGTAATATGGCGAGTGCTATCCTAGATGTTAAAACTAGTTTTTTACAAAAAAAAGATATAATATATATAAACATATATATATATATATTTATTTATGTTTTTTTATATGTTGACTTCGCTATCTGTGAAAATATTATAATAAATCACGAAATGAAGAAATATAATTGAATGTGTTAAGAACATAAAGAAATCTGCTAAAGGTCTAGTTATCAATAAAAATATTCAATACCAAAAAGAAACATACAAAATCAGAGTGGCACAGCGGAAGTGTGGTGGGCCCATAACCCACAGGTCCTAGGATCGAAACCTGGCTCTGATAGAATAAAATGATTCAAGTAACTAATATTTTATTTCACTACTTTCATAATAAAGAGAAGAAGTACAAGAATGGGGATTTAAATTTAACTGACATACTATTCTTAAATAAGAATTAAGAATAACTATATTTTTAGATATAATTGTCTTGCATGACATACATGATTATTTTAAAGAGTTGCACTTAACTTTAGATAATGACATCAAAAATGACATCTTGGAGGGAACAATCAAATTATATTTTGGGTCAGCATGTGTGATGGTAGCAATCCATTTAAGGTGCCAAAATAGGGGTTCAATATTGGATAACCTTCATTGGGGTTGCCCTTAAATTGCAACTTTATCTACTCACTAAAAAAATTCTTATTTTGAAGCCACTTAATAATAAGGTAAAGCAAAGGAAAAAATAGCACATAACAATTGTGGTGTATGTTAGAATCTATAGGACCCAAGGTTCAAAGTTTTCTCTAAGATAGAAGAATTCCCTCCTTATGTCGTTCATGCATAATTCCTTTCAATCAAGTAAATGCATTTAATATTGAACCATGATGTTTCAGTGTAAGAAAAAACTAATTTTGAACGTTATGTATCAAGGTTGTGATATATATATATATATATAAGTATTAAGTAAAAAAATCCTCCAACTTCAATGAAATAACTATAGTTTTAGATATGTGATTGGTTTTTTTACTATGGTGTGGTTGTGGTTTTTGTATAAATTGTACCATATATGCACCATTGACATCCCTAACTACCATATTTCTTTTGAAACAAGATTCAAGACTAAGTACAACTTGCATATAATTTCACTTATGGATGACACACATGATTATTTTGGATAGTTAAATATAACTTTCTACAATAATGTACAAATGGTGCCATAAATATCAAAATATAATCTCATATGGTAACATTACAATTTTATTTGTATTTATACACTCTGCACAAAATTGATATATCACCCATTTCATTATTTTTTGTAAACATAAACCCACTTAATAAAGAGAAACAAAAAATACAACATTAGAATCATTATAGATGTCAACTCCATTGGTCCCAAGATTAAATATTTTCTATAAGATAAAATGATTTCAAACTCACATGTTAATGTAGATGTCTTCTATTCTATGTGAAGGAAGCTCTCCAAGGTAGGTCCACATTGAAACCACCCCAACATAGTAGAACTCAAGATCTAACAAAAGTCACGCATGTCCCATGCAAGTAGCATGAAATAACATAGCAAGGCTTGATCTTAGTTGGTGTTTCCCATGACCTCTAACGAAACACCTTTTTTATGAATTGAGCCTACAATTGTTTGTTGTATATGAGTTAAGCAAAGTATGTATAACAGAACCATTATGTTTCAATATAACATAAAGCTTGCTCTAAACATAACATAATATGGTAATAATAAATAGAATTATGTGGTTTAAAATTATTTCAATGTTATGCGTAGTACATGGGTTGTATGATGAAATTTTAAAATTTTAGTTATAATTTGAAGTTAAAATATATCTCAGGATAACTATTAGGATATTCAATTAATGTAGCTTAAGTTCCATACATATTTTTTTTTAGGAAGGCAAAGTGTGGTTGATGAATTTTTTGGTCCCCAATTGAGAGACCCAGGTTTGGACCACATTGACAAGCATTTTTTTATTTACTACACTTTCAAGTGTATGCCCTCCGCTTGGGATGTGGAAGAGGGGGACAAATCATTCTCTCTGAATCCCTTGCCTTAGTTTCACCATTATGAATTTTAGTTCTCTCTAATTTCATTTTATGTGTTACCCCTTCAATATTTATAGAGGCTTGTGTGTGTGGATCTGATCGCATTTGTCATATAAATTTTTGTTACCCTAATCCTACTTCCACTAAATATAGAGTCAATGGTATTACAATTTGGACATCGGTATGTAGATTGGCACAAATTTTCACACAAGATATATATATATATATATATATATATATATATATATATATATATATATGTATGTATGTATGTGTATGGGATAAAGAGAGGCATTCTCTCCACCTCTCCCATGCCCGTGACAGAGGCTGAACGTCCAGGAGGGTGGTAAACTAAGGCGGCAGCTGGGATTCGAAACCCGGGTCCCTTCACAATAGAATTGTATGTATGTATATATATATATATATATATATATATATATATATATATATATATATATATATATATATATATATATATATATATATATATATATATATATATTGTGTGTGTGGGTCTGTGTGTGTGTTTAAGTTGAATACTAGCTAGAGATAACAAGATACATTATATAGATAGAGACATTTAATAATTTCTATTTTAAGCATATCCAGTTGGTGTTTCATTTCAACGAGTCATTGTGGTGGATCTTCATTTGGAATATTAAAAAATTGATTAACAAAATATATTAATGCTAAAGAATTAAGTATGCTAAAAATGGGCATGTAAACATAATTTAATAGTATATCAAAGTTGCTTGGATAGAAACATCATATCAAGAAAGAGGAACACATTTATAGAGTGTATTCAAAGTGTTATTTTCCATTATATAAATATTAGGCATTTGTCCAACTTCTAAGGGAAGGGTCCAAGTGGCGCATATGAAGATCAAAGCCTAAATGTCACCCTATTTAGACATGAGGGGCCTCAAGAGAAATTCATTGAGCTAACCCTATTTCAATCATGCCTTGTGCACTTATCCTAAGAATTTAGATAGGTACACAACTCTATGTAATGGGTTCTCTAATTTATGTTCAAGGTTTGTCAACATAGTATAATCATCAAACAAGAAAGAAATATTCATAGGATAATAACTCAACAAGTAACTAACTTGAAAAGGATTCATATGAACGTACATACAAGGCAACCAATATCATAGTGTGGTCAACAAATTAAGAATGACTTGTGAGTAATGAGCAAGATGTGATTACTGAGTAAGATTCCTAAAGAAGGTCCAACCAAAGAGGACCTATTTTTGAAAAAGATATAACATGGGTTCCTACATTAGTAGATTTTTGATAAATAAACATCATATGGGTCATGTGGATGTTTCTCTAAGGCTTTAGTTCATTTAGTTCATTCTTAGATACAAGGTTCCAAACATGTATGCAATTACTAAAAAAAATCCAAGTGTCATCATTAAGTCATGGGTATAGGTGAGCCATCCACATTAATAGTAATACTAGATAAAGATAATCTCTTATTTTAAAATAGGGAGAGAATGAGATTTAGATTATTTTCATGGTTTAATCATCCAAGACCATAAATAGACATACTAGACAACTTTCATGCAACATTGTTACATTTCCATGTCATAAGATCATAAAAGAGCGTAGGATCGATCAAGTTTATATTTAGTGTGACATGTATGATAGTTTATTTATTTTAGGTCTAAAGACAACATTTGTAAGATTTGAGCGTAGTTCTTACAAGATTAGAGTCCAATATGTGCATAAAGATTTATCAGGGCTAATTTGTGTACAACAATGAGTCTTTATGTCATATGAGTACCACCCTATATGCAAAGATATAATCGATGGTGATATAGTAAGTACTTCCCTAGATTTTAAAACTAGTTTTTTGCTTTACATATATATAATACATACATGTATATATGTATGTATGTTTTATTATATGCTGACTTCGCTATCCGTGAATATATAATAATAAATCAAGAAATGAAGCAATAGAATTGAATGTACTAAGAAAATAACGAAATCCACTAAAGGTCCAATTATCAATAAAAATATCCAACACCAAAAAGAGGTATAAAATATTATAGTGGCGTAGCATAAGTGTGGTGAGCCCATAACTCATTGGTCCCAGGATCGAGACCTTGCTCTGATATTATAAAATGCATCACATTACTTCTATTTTATCTCACTTCTTCAATAATGTAGACAAAAAGTACAAGAATTGGGATTGAAATTTAATTGAAGTATTTATGTATTATATGGTTCAATATATATGTTTGAAATACTCTGACATACAATTATTAAAAAAAATCAAGAATAATTAGATTTGACATACATGACTATTTTGAAGAGTTGCATATAACTTCAGATATTGGTCTAAAAAATCCCATCTTGTATATCAAAAAGGAATCTCCTAGCATATCACAAAAGCTAATAAATGTGTATGTATACTGTGTACAATACAATAAAAAAAGATAAATTAATTGTGCTTGAATAATATCTTAGAATTTTAGTATCACTTAGTTTGATATATTTGGCATTCTGTTGATATTTATCATAACCTTCCTCAAGTAGGCCGCTATATCCAAATAGAGTAAAATCTTGAATACCCCTCAGATACCATCACATTGGAGGGAACAATCAAATTATATTTTGAGAGAAACATTGTACAATTGAACAATGATGTTATAGTATAAAATAAAAAGTAACTCTAAATGTCTAATAATATGATAAGAACGAATGAAATATTGAATACAAATTTATTGCCAGTATTGTAAGAAAATAAATAGGTCTCATGAATATATTAAATTTGACATCATATAGAAATTGAAATTACATTTGAGAATAACCATAATAGGACATTGAGTATGTACAAGTTAAGTTATCCATGTTTACGATGTAAAAAATGATAAATTATATTAGATAGTGGTGTAGCACTGACAACCCTTAATATTAGATATATTATATTGTATATAAATTGTTTTTTCATGTCAAAAAACACTAACTAGTATTATTATATACATGTATATGTTTACATTCATTATTCCCTCAAATATTGAATTAAAAGTCCTATCAATATTAAACTGATGAAAAAACATGTGGTCCATCTTAATTTATTAAACATATCAATATTAATGTAACAAATGGGTGATTATATATGTTTGAAATGTACTAACATATTTTTTCCTGAACTGAATCTAAGAAGAATCATTATATATATATATATATATATATATATATATATATATATATATATATGCTGTCTTATAGATGACAAATATGATGATTTTGAAGAGTTTAATTTAACTCTAGAGTAATAATGCAGAAAATTACACCATAAATATTAAAAGGAATCTTTACTATAGAATAACAATAATATGTGTATTGACACACTCTCTAATGTATCAAAAATTAAATTAATTGTGTATTAATAATTTAAATTATTTGAAAATATCATATTTGGTAATGTGTCTTTGATTTTTGAGAGTAGTTTCCCTAAATAGGGTCAGTAGTAGATGCACCCTGATAGATTAAAACATTGGTACATGTTAGCTACTCATGCATTTGAGGGATGTTGAAATCACATAATCTTACAGAATGTCTGCGGTTCACAACTGGGGCTTCGATTAGGAGTCCTTTCATTGGGATCCCATATTACTTCCATTTTAGATACTCCTTTTTGATAAATTTTAGTATATAAAATCCACTTTAAAAGAGGAGTGATATAAGTAAAAAAATAACACATCAGAATCATAGTGAAAGTACAATCCATATGTCCTAAGATAACATGTTTGAAATTAACTAGTAGAGAGTAACAAAGAGATGGAAAGAAATAGGTTAAATGTATAAAATAAAAAGAATCATTTTAGATAGCAGTTTTGGACATTTAAGTTCTGAGAGAGCTATATTACATGGAAATTACATAACTCATTTCAATAGAAAAGAAAAAGTAGTAATATGGGGAGGTAAACCTATATAAAAAATATGGCGGGTTATTATATCTCATCTTTGAGATTTTCCCTTTTGTATTGAAACAACCAAATGTATATAAGATTTGGTTTTTCCAAAAATGGAATAGGCATGTGATATATGTATTATCATTTTGTTGGACTCAAGCATGTTTAGCATCCAACTCATTTTATGCTACAACCATATTCATGATGATTGATGTCAGATATTTCCCATTAAAGAATAGAATTCATAAATATTTTAAAATGGTAGATTGATTTGTCGACTTACATCACAATATTCTACAACATAATCTTCACTAAAACCATGTGACTTCTAGAATCATTTTATTGTAACCATGTTATTATAATTTAAAACTTGTTTTATTAAATATTATTACATCTATGATTTAGTTGTACGTGCTTTCATTTTAATTGTTTGAAAAAATATACCATAATTTTTTTTAAACTATATTCAAGAGTGAGAAGAACTGTGTGTATATCTCTCTTTCAGATGGCATGCTTGTGTACTTAAAACGGTTACTGTTAGTATTGAATACAGTCTTTCATCATAGTAGAACACAAATAGTTGTATCGATATGCTCTCCTCAAGCAATAAAAAAAATAATTGTTTGCAAAAAAATGTATGTTAAGTTGAAAATTTACTTTATTTATTCAAAATTTTGGCAAATGAAACCACCTAATATGATTATAAATAGAAAGGGAACATATTAATCATGGTGAATGTTGAATTTAGTACCTAAGATTCAAACTTTTATCCAATATAGATTAACCTTTTCCTCATATTTTCATGCACAGTTGTTTAAACTAGCTGAATAAGCATGGACAATTGTATCATGTTAATACACAATAAAACAAATGTAATCTATCACCATAATATATATATAATCTATTTAAACTCATTATGCAACAATATATAATCCTTAATTCAAAAAAGAAGAAAATGAGAATAATTTCTTAAAGATAATAAGAAAATCCACTAAAAGTCTAGCCCTTTTTGAAGTATCAAACAACATATGGAAATATAGAAAAGAAAAATGGTGCATCGGAAACATAGTGTGCCCATAACCCTTAGGTCCCATGATTAAAATCTGGTTTTGATGTAAGAAAATGTATCATACATATATTATTTTATCTCACTTCTTTCATAAAATAGAACATATGTTATTTTTGGAATATTCTACCATATTTTTTCCTAAATTAAATTTAAGAAGAACAAAAAAATGACATAATATCTCTGGTGGATGAGTTACATGAGAATTTCAAAGAGTGGCATTTAAATTTATATAACAAATGAAAAAATGCCACCTTATATATTTTATGAAATCTTTATTATAGCATAATAATGATCTATATATTGATACACATCCACTCTCTATTATGTATTTATAAGAACTAAATGAAATGTTTGTGAAAAATGTATATTAGTTGAAAATTCTCAGATTTGGTAACCTATTTTTATCTGTGAGAGAAATTTCCAAAAGAATTGTCATTAATGAATCCAATATGACACATTAGATCATTGGCCCATGTTAGCTACTGGCACATATGAGGAGATGTTGAAATCACATAGTCCTCTAGTCTATGCGAGGTTCAGAACTAAGGTTTCGATCTGCAGTCCCTTCTTTGAGATTCCTCATTTATTACCATTTGAGATACTCTTGTTGATACATTTGGGTAAATAATATCCACTTAAAAAGAGCAGCAAAACAAGTAATAATAATGCATCACAATCATGGTGATGGCAAAATCCATATATCCTAAGATAACTTGTTTGAAATAAACAAGCTGAATGGAAATAACATAAAAAAATCATTTGATATAGCATTTTAGGGAATTTAAGTTCTCAAAAAGCTATATGACATAGAGATTACATAAATAGTTTCAAAAGAAAACATAGATTTGAAAGTTCAAATGGTAAAATTAGATATAAAATTGGTGAGTTATAATATCTCATTTTCATGAATTTCCTTTCCACTTTGAAACTTACAAAATTATTATCATATTTTAGCTTTTTGAAAATGTAGAAAAATATTATGCATGTTTCCTTTGGAATAGTCATTTGATGTATGTATAACCCTTCTCTTGGTTTGAAATATGTCTAATCTCCAACTCATTATATGCTATAATCATATTCTTGATGATTGATGCTAGCTATTTCTCATTAGAGAATAAAAATCATTAATATTTTCAATTGGTAGAGTGACTTGTTGACTTCCATCACAATATTCTTACAACATAATCTTCACATAAATTGTGTGACTTTTAGAATCATGTTATTCTAATCATATTACATATAGTTTAGAATTAGTTTTATTTTATATTAATACATCATGATTTTGTTGTACATGCTTTCATTTTATTAGTATAAAAATGACTACCATATATATTTTGACATTATATTAAAGAATTACTATTACTATATATATAGTCTTCTTTTTGTAATACATGCACATGTATTTTAAATGGTTGCATAAAACATTAAATATTGATACAGAAAATGTTATTATTAGTATCAAATATAATCTTCTATTGTAGTAATAAATTCTTTATTATATAGATATACTCTCCAAAAGTAATAAAATAAAATTAATTGTTTGCAAATAACATCTATTAAGTTGAAAGTTTTTTTATTCAAAATTTCAGTAGATGAAACCGCTTAATAAGATTATAAATAAATAAAAAAGGAAAAATGTAAACCATGGTGGATGTGGAATGGATGGGACCCAAGATTTAAAATTTTCTCTAGTATAGAATAAGCTTTTCCTCATATTTTTCATGCATATTTCCTTTTAAACTAGATGAATAAAATCATGTACAATTGACCAATGCTATTTCAAAATGCTAATAAAATATATCTAATATATCACCATAATATGGTATGCATAAATGTAAGTATAGAGCTTGAAATATATTTCCAATTTTATATAAACTAAATGGGTACTACAAAAATCTTTCAATTTGACTTCATATAAAATTTACATTATATTTGGAATTGATATTAATTCCACAACAGATTTGTGTATTTTATTGCATATGTTGTATGTTGTAAAGATGCAAAGATATAACTGATGGTGATATAGTAAGTAATGCCCTAGTTGTTAAAACTAGTTTTATACTAAACATATTTATAATACATACACACATGTGTATATATCTATATATATATATGTATATGTATATGTATATATTTTATATGTTGACTTCTCGATCCGCAAATATATTATAATAAATCAAGCAATAAAGAAGTAGAATTGAATGCTCTACGAAAATAAAGAAATCCACTAAAAGTCTAGTTAACAATAAAAATATTAAAGACCAAAAATAGCTATATAAAATCAGAGTGGCGTAGTAGAAGCGTGTTGGTCCCATAATCCACAAGTCCTAGGATCCAAACCTGGCTCTGATAGAATAAAATGCATCACAAAACTATTATTTTATCACACTTCTTCCATAATGTAGAGAAAAAGTACAAGAATGGGGATTTAAATTTAATATAAGTATTAATGTATTAAATGGTTGAATACATATGTTTGAAATACATTAACATACTATTCTTAAATAAGAATCTAGAATAGCTATATTTTTAGAAATAATTTCTCTTGTATGACATACATGATTATTTTGAAGAGTTACATATAACTTTATATAACAATCTCAAAAATGCCATCTTTTATATCAAAATAAAATCTCCTATCATGTCACAAAGCAAATAAATATGTCTATATACTCTGCACAATACAATACAAAAAAGATAAAATTAATTGTACTTCAATATTTTTTTTTTAAATTTAAATATCACTTAGTTTGTTATATTTGGTTATCTATTTTATATTTATCATAACCTTACTCAAGTACGGCCTCTATATCCAAATAGAGTAGGATCTTGAATTCCCCTAAGATACCCACATACGGTAGGGAACAATCAATTTATATTTTGGGTCAACGTGTGTGATGGTAGTAATCTGTTTAAGGTGCCTGACTAAGGGTTCAATGTTGGGTCACCTTCATTGGGGTTCCCCATCAATTGCCACTTTATTTACTCTAAAAAATTTCTTTATATTGAAGCCACTTAATAAGAAGGTAACACAAAGTAAAAATAGCACATTAATATTGTGGTGGATGTTTGAATCTATTAGACCCAGGTACAAAGTTTTCTCTAAGACAGAAGAAGTTCCTCCTTATGTCATTCATGCCTATTTCCTCTCAATCAAGTCAAACAAAATGCATTTACAATTGAACCATGATGTTTCCATATGAGATAAACCTAATTTTGAATGTTACATATCAATGTTGTGATATATATATAAGTATTGTGTAAAAAAATCTTCCAATTTGATGAAATAACTATAGTTTTAGATATGTGATTGGTTTTTTTATTGTGTTTTGGTTTTGGTTTCGGTATAAATTGTACCATATATGCACTGTTGATATCCCTAACTACCATATTTCATTTGAAATAAGATTCAAGAATAAGCTTAAATTGGATATAATTTCTCTTATGGATGACACACATGAGTGTTTTGGATAGTTAAATATAAATTTCTAAAGTAATCTAGAAAATTGTGTCGTAAATATCAAAATATAATCTCATAGTGTAACATTATAATGTTACTTGTATTGATACACTCTCCACAAACTTAATAAATCACCCAATTCCTTAATTTTGTAAACATAAACCCTCTTTATAAAGAGAATCAAAAATTGAACATTAAAATCATTATGGATTTCAAATACATACGAATCAAGATTAAATATTTTCTATAAGATAAAAGAATTTCAAACTCACATGTTAAATGTATATGTCTCTTTTCTATAAGGAAGCACTCCAAGGTAGAGGCACATTGAAACCATCCCAACATAGTAAAACTCGAGACATGATAAAAGTCACACATGTGCCATGTAAGTTGCATGAAATAACATAGCAAGGCTTGATCTTAGTTGGTGTTTCCGACCTCTAACAAAACACCTTGTTTGTGAATTGAACACGCAATTATTTGTTGTATATGATTTAAGTTAAAGCTTGTACAACATAACCATGATGTTTCAATATAACATAAACCTTATTCTAAACATCACATAATATGGTAACAATATAAAGAATTATGTAGTTTAAAATTATTCCAATGTTATGCATAATACATGGGTTCTATGGTGAAATTTTAAAATTTTATTTTAAATTTGGATTTGAAATATATCTTGGAGTAACTATTAGCACATTAAGTTAATGTAGGTTAAGTTATTTACATATTTTCTTCTAGTAAGGGAAAGTGTAGTTGATTAATTTTCTGGTCCGCAATTAAGAGGCCCAGGTTTGAACCACATGGACAAGCATTTTTTATTTACCACACTCTCGAGTATATGACCTCCTCTTAGGATGTGGGAGAGGGGCACAAATGTATGGCTCATAAAAAATTGATTACTATATATATGGGGAAGTATTTTGAAATAAAATTTCAACTATATATGTATATATGCTTGTATATGATATTATTTATGAATAAATTATGACTATTCAGTTAATTCAGTTAACAAATCAAAAAATATCTTTAACTGTCAAATTAACCATTTAATTGATTAACCAAAATAAATTAACCAAGTTAACTGAATTAACCAAATTGACCCAATAAAATTAACCATTTAGAATTAACCGTTCAGTTAATCGGTTATTAACCAAATTCTACTCACCCCTAGTTGTAGTGGATCTTCATTTGGAATTTTAAAAAATTGATAAAAAAAATATATTAATGCTAAAGCATTAAGTACTCTACGAAAGGGCATGTAAACATATTTTATAATATACCAAAGTTTCTTGGATAGAAACACCATATCAAGAAAAAATGAAATCATTCATAGAGCATATTCTAAGTTTTATTTTCTATTATATCAACATTAGGCATTTGTTCAACTTCCAAGGAAACGGTCCAGGAAGGGCTTATGAGGATCAAAGCCTAAATGTCACCCTATTTTGACGTGAGGGGCCTCAAGAGCAAATTCAATGACCTAACCCTATTTCAATTGAGCCTTGTGCTCTAATCCTGAGAATTTAGATAGCTACACATCTCTATGTAATGGATTTCTCTAATATATGTTCCAGGCTTGTCAACATAGTATAATCATAAAACATGAAAGTAGTATTTATAGGACAACAGCTCAACAAGTAACTAACTTGACAAGCATTCATACAAGCATACCTACCAACCAAACAATATCTTAGTATGGTCAACAGATTAAGCATACCTTGTGAGTAATGAGCAAGATGTGATTATCGAGTAAGATTCATAGAAAAGATCCATCCAAATGGGACCTATTCTTGAAAAATATATAACGTGGGGTCTTATATCAGTAGTGTTTTGATATATACACATCATATGGGTTATGCAGATATTTCTCCTAGGCATAGGTTCATCTAGTTCATTCTTAGATTCAAGGTTCCAAACATGCATGCTATTACTAAAAACAATCCAAGTGTCATCATTAAGTGTTGGGTATAGGTGAGCCATCACATTGTTAGTGATACTAGATAAAGATAATATTTGATTCTAAAATAGGGAGATCATGAGATTTATATTATTGTCATGGTTTAATCATCCAACACCATAAATAGACATACTAGACAATTTTCATGCAATATTGTCACATTTACATGTCATAAGATCATAAAAGAGAATAGGGTAGATCAGTTTGTAGTTAGGTTTACAACTATGATATTTTATTGATTTGAAGTCTAAAGACAACATTTGTAAGATTTGAGCATAGTTCTTACAAGATTAAAGTCCAATATGTGCATAGAGATTTATCAGGCATAACTAGTGCACAAAGATGAGTCTTTATGTCATACGAGTACCACCCTAGATTCAAAGATATAATTGATGGTTATATAATGAGTTCTGAGGATATGTTAAAATTAGTTTTGAACGTTATATATCAAGGTTGTGATATATATATATATATATATATATATATATATATGTATATATATATGTATATATACATACAATATATATATTACATATGTACATATATACGTATATATATTTTTTCATATGCTGACTTCACTATCATTGAATATATTATAATAAATTAAAAATGAAGTAGTAAAAT
Source organism: Alisma plantago-aquatica (assembly GCA_963693085.1). Classification (NCBI taxonomy): domain Eukaryota; kingdom Viridiplantae; phylum Streptophyta; class Magnoliopsida; order Alismatales; family Alismataceae; genus Alisma; species Alisma plantago-aquatica. The sequence goes on along the minus strand of OY856410.1, from coordinate 368,594,136 downwards.
TGAATATGATAAGAAAATAAATAAATCCACTAAATGTCTAGTTATCAATAAAAATATTTGATACCAAAAAGAGTTATATTGTATCAAAAGGGCACAAAAAAAGTGTGGGGGGCCCATTATCCATAGTACCCAGAATCTAAACTTGGCTCTGATAGAAAAAAATGCATCACATAGCAATTATTTTATCTCACTTCTTCCATAATGTAGAGAAAAGGTACAAGAATTGGGATTTAAATTTAATCTAAGTATTAAAGTATTAAATGGTTGAATATGTATGTTTGAAATACACTAGCATACTATTCTTAAATAAGAATCAATAATAATTAGATTTTTAGATAAAAAAATCTTGGATGACATACATTATTATTTTGAAGAGTTGCATATAACTTCAGATAATGATCTAAAAAGTGCCATCTTGTATATCTAAAAGGAATCTCCTAGCATATCACAAAATGTAATAAATGTGTCTATATATTCAATACAATATAATACAATAAAGATAAAATTAATTGTGCCTGAATAATATCTTTTAATTTTAGTATCACTTTGTTTTGATATATTTTGTAATTTGTTTGATATTTAGCATAACCTTTATCAAGTAGGACCGTTATATCCAAATTGAGTAGAATTTGGAATTCCCCTCAGATACCTACACACTGGAGGGAATAATCAAATTATATTTTAGGTCAGCATATGGGAAAGGATTAATCCATTTAAGGTGCCTAATTAAGAATCCAATTCCGGGTCCCTTCATTGGAATTCCCCATCAAATACCACTTTATATAATCTCAATAAAAAAATATTTTATTAAATCCACTTGATAAGAGGAGAATGGATAGTACAAAAATAGCATATTATAATCATGGCGGATGTTTGACTCCATAAGGCCCAAGATTCAAACTTTTCTGTAAGACAGAAGAAGTACATCCTTGTGTTGTCCATGCATATTTCCTCTCAATCACGTCAAATGCAATGCATGTACAATTAAACCATGACATTCAGTATAAGATAAACATATTTTGAGTGACACATGTTAAGCTTGCGATATATATAAGTATTGACTAAAAAAATGTTCCAATTTTGATGAAACAATTGTAGTCTTAGATATGTGATTGGTTTTTGTAATGTGGTGTTATTGTGGTTTTGGTATAAATAGTACCACATATGCACCATTGACACCCCTAAATAAAATCCACTTAAAAGGAGTATTCTAAACAAGATAAATGAAAAAAATATAAAACACTCATTTGATATAGCATTTTAGGGAATTTAAGTTCTAAAAAGCGATATAACATGGTGAGTTATAATATCCCATATTCATGAATTTCCTTTCCACTTTGTGACATACAAAATGTATTTATTATTTTTAGCTTTATAAAAAAATCAAATAATTAGAACAAAATTATCCATGTTTCCTTTTTAATAGTCATTTGATGCATCTATAATCCTTCACTTGTTTGAATATGTCTAGCCTCCAACTCATTATATGCTAAAACCATATTCTTGATGATTGATGTTATATATTTCTCATTAGAGAAATGTAGTCATTAATATTTTCAATTGTTAGAGTGACTTGTTGACTTCCATCATAATATTCTTACAACATAATCTTCACATCAATTATGTGACTTTTAGAATCATGTTATTGTAATCATATTATGTATAATTTAGAATTAGTTTTATTTGATATTGATACATCGTGATTTTGTTGTACATGCCTTCATTTTATTAGTTTAAAAATGAATACCATATATATTTTGAAATTGTATTCAAGAATGACTAGTACTATAAATATAATCTTCTTTTTGTAATACATGCACATTTCTTTTAAATGGTTGCATAAAACATTCAATAGTGATATAGAAAATATTACTATTCTTATCAAATAAAATCTTCTATTGTAACATAAAATTATTATTTATACATATTTTCTCTCCAAAAGTAATAAAATAAATTAAATATTTGCAAATAACATCCATTAACTTGAAAGTTTACTTTATTTATACAAAAATTCGGTAAATGAAACAACTTAATAAGATTAGAAATAACCAGAAAGGAAAAATGTAAACCATGGTGGATGCAAAATTGATGGGTCCCGGGATTTAAACTTTTCTCTCATATATAATAAAGTTTTCCTTATATTTTTCATGCATATTTCCTTTTAACAGGACGAATAAATGCATGTACAATTGAACCATGCTATTTCAATATACTAGTAAAATATATGTAATATATCATCATAATATAGTATGCCTAAAGCAAAGCAGAGAGCTTGAAATATATTTCCAATTTTATATAAAATAAATGGGTACCATGAGAATCTTTTAATTTGACTTCATATAAAATTCACATTATATTTTGAAATGTTCCTAATTGCACAACATATTTGTATACTTTAATGCATATGATGTATATTGTCAAGTTGCAAAGATATAACTGATGGTGATATAGTGAGTACCACCCTAGATCTTAAAACTAGTTTTTTACTAAACATATGTATCATACATACAAAAAAATATATATTTGTATTTGTTTTTTTATTTGTTGACATCACTATCTACAAAATATTATAATAAATCAAGATATGAAGAAATATAATTGAATGTGTTAAGAAGATAAAGAAATCTACTAAAGGTCTAGTTATCAATTAAAATTTTCAATACCAAAAAGAGCTATACAAAATCAGAGGGCGCAGTGCAAGAGTGGTGGGCCCATAACCCACAGGTCCCAGGATCAAAACCTGTCTCTAATAGAATAAAATGATTCAAGTAACTAATATTTTATTTCACTACTTTCATACTATAGAGAAAAAATACAAGAATGGGGATTTAAATTTAAGTGAAGTATTAATGTATTAAATGGTTGAATGCATATGTTTGAAATACATGAACATACTACTCTTAAATAAAATTTAAGAATAACTATATTTTTAGATATTATTTCTCTTACATGACATACATGATTATTTTGAAGTGTTGCACATAACTTTAGATAGTGATCTCAAAAATTACATCAAATTATATTTTAGGTCAGCATGTTTTATATTTTAGGTCAGCATGTTTGATGGTAGTAATCCATTTAAGGTGCCTAACTAGGGGGTTTAATATTGGGTAACCTTCATTGGGGTTGCCCATAATTGCAACTTTAACTACTCACTAAAAAAATTCTTATTTTGAAGCCACTTAACAATAAGGTAAAGCAAAGTAAAAAATAGCACATTACAATTGTGGTGTATGTTAGAATCTATAGGACCCAAGGTTCAAAGTTTTCTCTAAGATAGAAGAAGTTCCTCCTTATGTCGTTCATGAATAATTCCCCTCAATCAAGTCAAACAAAATGTATTTACAATTGAACCATAATGTTTTAGTGGTAATATAAAACTAATTTTGAACATTATGTATAAAGGTTGTGATATATATATATATATATATATATATATATAGAGAGAGAGAGAGAGAGAGAGAGAGAGTAAAACAATCCTCAAACTTTAATAAAATAACTATACTTTTAGATATGTGATTGGTTTTTTTACTATGGTGTGGTTGTGGTTTTTGTATAAATTGTACCATATATGCACCATTGACATCCCTAACTACCATATTTTCTTTTGAAAAAAGATTCAAGAATATGTACAACTTGCATATAATTTCTCTTATGGATGACACACATGAGTATTTTGGATAGTTAAATATAACTTTCTACAATAATGTACAAATGGTGCCATAAATATCAAAATATAATCTCATATGGTAACATTACAATGTTATTTGTATTTATACACTCTGCACAAAATTGATATATCACCCAATTCATTATTTTTTGTAAACATAAACCCACTTAATAAAGAGAAACAAAAAATACAACATTATAATCATTATAGATGTCAACTCCATTGGTCCTAAGATTAAATATTTTCTATAAGATAAAATGCTCACATGTTGATGTAGATGTCTTCTACTCTATGTGAAGGAAGCTCTCCAAGGTAGATCCACATTTAAACCACCCCAACATAGTAGAACTCGAGATCTAACTAAAGTCACACATGTGCCATGCAAGTAGCATGAAATAACATAGCAAGGCTTGATCTTAGTCAGTGGTTCCCATGACCTCTAGCAAAACACCTTTCTTATGAATTGAGCCTGCAATTGTTTATTCTATATGAGTTAAGTCAAAGCATGTATATAAGAACCATTATGTTTCAATATAACATAAAGCTTTCTCTAAACATCACATAATATGGTAATAATAAATAGAATTATGTGGTTTAAAATTATTTCAATGTTATGCATAGTACATGGGTTCTATTATGAAATTTTAAAATTTTGGTTCTAATTTGAAGTTAAAATATATATCAGGATAACTATTAGCATACTTAGTTAATGTAGCTTAAGTTCCATACATATTTTTTTTCTAGTAAGAGAAAGTGTGGTTGATCAATTTTTTTGGTCCCGAATGGAGAGACCTAGGTTTGGACCACATTGACAAGCATTTTTTTTGTTTACCACACTTTCATTTGTATGGCCTCCGTTTGGGATGTGGAAGAGGGGGACAGATCTTTCTATATTAATCCCTTGCTTTAGTTTCACCGTTATGAATTTTAGTTCACCCTAATTTCATTTTATGTGTTATGCCTTAAACATTTATAGAGGCTTGTCTGTGTGCATCTGATCCCATTTTTCATATAAATTTCTATTAACCCTAATCCTACTACCACTAACTATAGAGTTAGTGATACTAGGATTTGGACATCTGTATGTAGATTGGCACATATTTTCACACAAGATATATATATATATATATATATATATTTAAATATATATATATATATATTTAAATATATATATATATATGTATATATATGTATATATTTGTATATGTGTAAATATATATGTATATGTATATGTATATATATGTATATGCATATGTATATATATGTATATGCATATGTATATATATGCATATATATATATCTTTGTGTGTGTGTGTTTATATATATATATATATATATATCTATATCTATATCTATATATTTGTATATATATATATATATATATATATATATATATATATATATATATATATATATATATATATATACGTATATATATAATACATAGGTACATATATATGTATTTTCATATGCTGACTTCACTATATGTGAATGTATTATAATAAATTAAGAAATGAAGCATTAGAATTGAATATGTTAAGAAAATAAATAAATCCACTAAACGTCTAGTTATCAATAAAAATATTTGATACCAAATAGAGATATACAATATCAATGGGGCAGAGTGGAAGCGTGGTGGGCCCATAACCCATAGTACCCATGATCTAAACTTGGCTCTGATAGAATAAAATGCATCACATAGCAATTATTTTATCTCACTTCTTCCATAATGTGGAGAAAAAGTACAAGAATTGGGATTTAAATTTAATTGAAGTATTAAGGTATAAAATGGTTGAATATGTATGTTTGAAATTCACTAGCATACTATTCTTAAATGAGAATCAACAATAATTAGATTTTTAGATAAAAAGAATTTTTGGATGACATACACGATTATTCTGAAGAGTTGCATATAAATTCAGATAATGATCTAAAAAATGTCATCTTGTATATGTAAAAGGAATCTCCAAGCATATCACAAAATGTAATAAATGTGTCTATATACTCTATACAATACAATACAACAAAGATAAAATTAATTGTGCTTAAATAATATCTTTTAATTTTAGTATCACTTAGTTTGATATATTTTGTAATTTGCTTGATATTTATCATAACCTTCCTCAAGTAGGGCTGTTATATCCAAATAGTGTAGAATCTAGAATACAACTCACATACCAACACATGGGAGGGAACACTCATTTTATATTTTGGGTCAGCATTTGTCAAATGATTAATCCATTTAAGGTGCCTAATTAAGGATCCAATTTTGGGTCCCTTCGTTGGCGTTCCCCATCAACTACCACTTTATCTACTCTCAATAAAAAATATTATATTAAACCCACTTTATAAGAGGAGAATAGATAGTAAAAAATAGCATACTATAATCTTGGCGGGTGTTTGACTCTATAAGACCCAAGGTTCAAACTTTTCTCTAAGACATAAGAAGTACATCCTTATGTTGTTCATACATATTTCCTCTCATTCACGTCAAATGAAATCCATGTACAATTAACCCATGATGTTGAGTATAAGATAAACATATTTTGAGTGACACATGTTAAGCTTGCGATATATATAAGTATTGATTAAAAAAATTGTTCCAATATTGATGAAACAATTGTAGTCTTAAATATGTGATTGGTTTTTGTACAGTGGTGTGATTGTGGTTTGGTATAAACTGTACCACATATGCACCATTGACATCCCTAAACAAAATCCACTTAAAAAGAGTGTTCTAAACAAGATATACAAGATAAATGGAAAAAAATATAAACACTCATTTGGTATAGCATTTTAGGAAATTTTTGTTCTCAAACTATATAACATGGTGAGTTATAATATCTCATCTTCATGAATTTCCTTTCCACTTTGATACATACAAAGTGTATTTATCATATTTTAGCTTTATAAAAAATCAAATATTTAGAACAAAATTATCCATGTTTCCTTTTGAATAGTCATTCGATGCATGTATAACCCTTGTCTTCATTTGAATATGTCTAGCCTCCAACTCATTCTATTCCAAAACAATATTCTTGATGATTGATGCTAGATATTTCTCATTAGAGAAATGAAGTCATTAATATTTTCAATTGATAGAGTGACTTGTTAACTTCCATCACAATATTCTTACAACACGATCTTCACATAAATTAGGTGAATTTTAGAATCACGTTATTGTAATCATATTATGTATAATTTAGAATTAGTGTTATTTTATATTGATACATCAAGATTTTCATGTACATGCTTTCATTTTATTAGTTTAAAAATGACTACCATATATATTTTGAAATTGTATTCAAGAATGACCAGTACTAAGTATATAATATTTTTTTTGTAAGACATGCACATGTATTTTAAATGGTGCATAAAACATTCAATAGTGATATAGAAAATGTTACTATTAGTATCAAATAAAATCTTCTATTGTAAGATAAAATTATTATTTTTACAGATATACTCTCCAAAAGTAATAAAATTAAATTAAATGTTTGCAAATAACATCCATTAAGTTGAAAGTTTACTTTATTTATACAAAATTTCAGTAAATGAAACCACTTAATAAGATTAGAAATAACAATAAAAGGAAAAATGTAAACCATGGTGGATGTGGAATTGATGGGTCCTAGGATTTAAACTTTTCTCTCATATATAATAAGTTTTTCCTCATATTTTTCAAGCATATTTCCTTTTAAACAAGATGAATAAAAGCATGTACAATTGAACCATGCTATTCCACTATACTAGTAAAACATATCTAATATATCATCATAATATGGTATGCATAAAGGTAAGCAAAGAGCTTGAAATATATTTCCAATTTTATATCATATAAATGGCTACAATGACAATCTTTCAATTTGACTTCATATAAAATTAACATTATATTTTGAAATGATCTTAATTGCACAATAGATGTGTATACTTTAATACATATGATGCATGTTGTCAAGATGCAAATATGTAACTGATGGTAATATGGCGAGTGCTATCCTAGATGTTAAAACTAATTTTTTACTAAAAATATATATAATATATACAAACATATATATATATATAATTATTTATATATGTTTTTTTATACGTTGACTTCACTATCTGTGATAATATTATAATAAACCACGAAATGAAGAAATATAATTGAATGTGTTAAGAACATAAAGAAATCTACTAAAGGTCTAGTTATCAATAAATATATTCAATACCAAAAAGAGATATACAAAATCACAGTGGCACAGTGAAAGTGTGGTGGGCCCATAACCCACAGGTCCCAGGATCAAAACTTGGCTCTGATAGAATAAAATGATTCAAGTAACTAATATTTTATTTCACTACTTTCATAATAAAGAGAAGAAGTACAAGAATGGGGATTTAAATTTAATTGAAGTATTAATGTATTAAATGGTTGAATAAATATGTTTGAAATACAGTGACATACTATTCCTAAATAAGAATTAAGAATAACTATATTTTTTGATATAATTCTCTTGCATGACATACATGATTATTTTCAAGAGTTGCACTTAACTTTATATATTGATCTCAAAAATGACGTCTTGGAGGGAACAATCAAATTATATTTTGGGTCAACATGTTTGATGGTAGCAATCCATTTAAGGTTCCAAACTAGGGGTTCAATATTGGATAACCTTCATTGGGGTTGCCCTTAAATTGCAACTTTATGTACTCACTAAAAAAATTCTTATTTTGAAGCCACTTAATAATAAGGTAAAGCAAAGGAAAAAATAACACATTACAATTGTGGTGTATGTTAGAATCTATAGGACCCAAGGTTCAAAGTTTTCTCTAAGATAGAAGAAGTTCCTCCTTATGTCGTTCATGCATAATTCCTTTCAATCAAGTAAATGCATTTAATATTGAACCATGATGTTTTAGTAGTAAGATAAAACTAATTTTGAACGTTATGTATCAAGGTTGTGATATATATATATATATATATATAAGTATTGAGTAAAAAAATCTTCCAACTTCAATGAAATAACTATAGTTTTAGATATGTGATTGGTTTTTTTACTATGGTGTGGTTGTGGTTTTTGTATAAATTGTACCATATATGGACCATTGACATCCCTAACTACCATATTTCTTTTGAAACAAGATTCAAGACTAAGTACAACTTGCATATAATTTCACTTATGGATGACACACATGAGTATTTTGGATAGTTAAATATAACTTTCTACAATAATGTACAAATGATGCCATAAATATCAAAATATAATCTGATATGGTAACATTACAATGTTATTTGTATTTATAGACTCTGCACAAAATTGATATATCACCCGTTTCATTATTTTTTGTAAACATAAACCCACTTAATAAAGAGAAACAAAAAATACAACATTAGAATCATTATAGATGTCAACTCCATTGGTCCCAAGATTAAATATTTTCTATAAGATAAAATGATTTCAATCTCACATGTTAATGTAGATGTCTTCTTTTCTGTGTGAAGGAAGCTCTCCAAGGTGGATCCACATTGAAACCACCCCAACATAGTAGAACTCGAGATCTAACAAAAGTCACACATGTGCCATGCAAGTGGCATGAAATAACATAGCAAGGCTTGATCTTAGTTGGTGTTTCCCATGACCTCTAACAAAACACCTTTTTTATGAATTGAGCATGCAATTGTTTGTTGTGTATGAGTTAAGCAAAGTATGTATAACAAAACCATTATGTTTCAATATAACATAAAGCTTGCTCTAAACATCACATAATATGGTAATAATAAATAAAATTATGTGGTTATAAATTATTTCAATGTTATGCATAGTACATGGGTTCTATAATGAAAATTTAAAATTTTAGTTCTGATTTGAAGTTAAAATATATCTCAGGATAACTATTAGGATATTCAGTTGATGTAGCTTAAGTTCCATAAAAAAAATTCCAATAAGGGAAAGTGTGGTTGTTGAATTTTTTGGTCCCCAATGGAGAGACTCGGGTTTGGACCACATTGACAAGCATTTTTTTATTTACTACACTTTCAATTGTATGCCTTCCGCTTGGGATGTGGAAGAGGGGGACAAATCTTTCTCTCTGAATCCCTTGCCTTAGTTTCACCGTTATAAATTTTAGTTCTCCCTAATTTCATTTTATGTGTTATGCCTTCAACATTTATAGAGGCTTGTGTGTGTGGATCAGATCCCATTTGTCATATAAATTTTGTTACCCTAATCCTATTTCCACTAACTATAGAGTCAATGGTATTACAATTTGGACATCTATATGTAGATTGGCACATATTTTCACACAAGATATATATATATATATATATGAATGTATATATATATATATATTTGTGTGTGTGGGTCTTTGTGTGTGTTTAAGTTGAAGACTAGCTAGAGATAACAAGATACATTATATAGATAGAGACATTTACTGATTTCTATTTTAAGCAGATCTAGTTGGTGTTTCATTTCAATGAGTAATTGTGGTGGATCTTCATTTGGAATCTAAAAAAATTGATTAACAAAATATATTAATGCTAAAGAATTAAGTATGCTACGAATGGGCATGTAAACATAATTTAATAGCATATCAAAGTTGCTTGGATAGAAACATCATATCAAGAAAGAGGAACACATTTATAGAGTGTATTCAAAGTGTTATTTTCCATTATATAAACATTAGGCATTTGTCCAACTTCTAAGGGAAGGGTCCAAGTGGGGCATATGAGGATCAAAGCCTAAATGTCACCCTATTTTGATGTGAGGGGCCTCAAGAGAAATTCATTGAGCTAACCCTATTTCAATCGTGCCTTGTGCACTTATACTAAGAATTTAGATAGGTACACAACTCTTTGTAATGGGTTCTCTAATTTATGTTCAAGGTTTGTCAACATCGTATAATCCTCAAACAAGAAAGCAATATTCATAGGATAATAACTCAACAAGTAACTAACTTGAAAAGGATACATATGAGCATACATACAAGCCAACCAATATCATAGTTTGGTCAACAAATTAAGCATAACTTGTGAGTAATGAGCAAGATGTGATTACTGAGTAAGATTCCTAAAGAAGGTCCAACCAAAGAGGACCTATTTTTGAAAAAGATATAACATGGGTTCCTACATTAGTAGATTTTTTATAAATAAACATCGTACGGGTCATGTGGATGTTTCTCTTAGGCCTAAGTTCATTTAGTTCATTCTTAGATACAAGGTTCCAAACATGCATGCAATTCTTCAAAAAAAATCCAAGTGTCATCATTAAGTCATGGGAATAGATGAGCCCTCCACATTAATAGTAATACTAGATAAAGATAATCTCTTATTTTAAAATAGAGATAGAATTATATTTAGATTTTTGTCATGGTTTAATCATCCAAGACCATAAATAGACATACTAGACAACTTTCATGCAACATTGTTACATTTCCATGTCATAAGATCATAAAAGAGCGTAGGATTGACCAATTTTATATTTAGTGTTACATGTATGATAGTTTATTAATTTTAAGTCTAAAGGCATCATCTGTAAGATTTGAGCATAGTTCTTACAAGATTAGAGTCCAACATGTGCATACAGATTTATCGGGCGTAATTTGTGTACATTAATGAGTCTTTATGTCATATGAGTATCACCCTATATGCAAAGATATAACTGATGGTGATATAGTAAGTACTGCCCTAGATTTTAAAACTAGTTTTTTGCTTTACATATATATAATACATACATGTATATATGTATGTATGTTTTATTATATGTTGACTTCACTATCCATGAATATATAATAATATATCAAGAAATGAAGCAATAGAATTGAATGTATTAAGAAAATAATGAAATCCACTAAAGGTCCAGTTATCAATAAAAATATCCAATACCAAAAAGAGGTATACAATATCAGAGTGGCGCAACATAAGTGTGGTGAGCCCATAACTCACAGGTCCAAGGATCGAGACCTTGCTCTGATATAATAAAATGCATCACATAACTTTTATTTTATCTCACGTCTTCCATAATGTAGACAAAAAGTACAAGAATTGGGATTTAAATTTAATTTAAGTATTTATGTATTAAATGGTTCAATATATATGATTGAAATACACTGACATACAATTCTAAAAAAAATCAAGAATAATTAGATTTCCCATACATGACTATTTTGAAGAGTTTCATATAACTTCAGATATTGGTCTAAAAATTCCATTTTTCAGTTTGGTTGGTAAAATTTGATAATTGTTATTGATTATTTGTCGAGCATTTGATCCTGTTAATTGAGATAATGGCTATGACCTCTTGGTCTCCCTTAATTGGTGGTTATCGGGAGGCGGGGTCCTTACATTTGGTATCAGAGCCATTATCTCAATTGGTCTACCTTCTTGGGCATAATTATGTATATATATGTATATGTATATATATGTATATGTATATATATATAGGTATATATATGTATATATATGTGCGTGTGAGTGTGTATGTTTATATATATATATATATATATATATATGTATATATATAATACATAGGTACATATATATGTACATATATTTTTTCATATGCTGACTTCAATATCTGTGAATGTATTATAAAAAATTAAGAAATGAAGCAGTAGAATTGAATATGTTAAGAAAATAAATAAATCCACTAAACTTCTAGTTATCAATAAAAATATTTGATACCAAACAGAGCTATACAATATTAATGGGGCACAGCAGAAGCGTGGTGGGCCAATAACCCATAGTACCCAGGATCCAAACTTGGCTCTGATAGAATAAAATCATCACATATCAATTATTTTATCTCACTTTTTCAATAATGTGGAGAAAAATTACAAGAATTGGGATTTAAATTTAATTGAAGTATTAAGGTATTAAATGGTTGAATATGTATGTTTGAAATTCACTAGCATACTATTCTTAAATGAGAATCAAGAATAATTATATTTTTAGATAAAAAGAATTCTTGGATGACATACACGATTATTCTGAAGAGTTGCATATAAATTCAGATAATGATCTAAAAAATGTCATCTTGTATATCTAAAAGGAATCTCCAAGCATATCACAAAATGTAATAAATGTGTCTATATACTCTATACAATACAATACAACAAAGATAAAATTAACTGTGCTTGCATAATATCGTTTAATTTTAGTATCACTTAGTTTGATATATTTTGTAATTTGTTTGATATTTATCATAACCTTCCTCAAGTAGGGCTATTATATCCAAATAGAGTAGAATTTGGAATTCCCCTCAGATACCAACACACTGGAGGGAACAATCATATTATATTTTGGGTCAACATTTGTGAAAGGATTAATCCATTTAAGGTGCCTAATTAAGGATCCAATTTAGGGTCCCTTCGTTGGCGTTCACCATCAACTACCACTTTATCTACTCTCAATAAAAAAATCTTATATTAAACCCATTTTATAAGAGGATAATGGATAGTAAAAAATAGCATACTGTAATCTTGGCAGGTGTTTGACTCTGTAAGACCCAAGATTCAAACTTTTCTCTCAGACAGAAGAAGTACATCCTTATGTTGTTCATACATATTTCCTCTCATTCACGTCAAATGAAAACCATGTACAATTAAACCATGACGTTCAGTATAAAATAAACATATTTTGAGTGACACACGTTAAGCTTGCGATATATATAAGTATTGATTAAAGAAATTGTTCCAATTTTGATGAAACAATTGTAGTCTTAGATATGTGATTGGTTTTTGTACAGTGGTGTGATTGTGGTTTGGTATAAACTATACCACATATGCACCATTGACATCCCTAAATAAAATCCACTTAAAAAGAGTGTTCTAAACAAGATATACAAGATAAATTGAAAAAAATATAAAACACTCATTTGGTATAGCATTTTAGGGAATTTAAGTTCTCAAAAGCTATATAACATGGTGAGTTATAATATCTCATCTTCATGAATTTCCTTTCCACTTTGAGACATACAAAGTGTATTTATCATATTTTAGATTTATAAAAAATCAAATATTCAGAACAAAATTATCCATGTTTCCTTTTGAATAGTCATTCGATGCATGTATAACCCTTCTCTTCATTTGAATATGTCTAGCCTCCAACTCATTCTATTCCAAAACCATATTTTTGATGATTGATGCTACATATTTCTCATTAGAGAAATGAAGTCATTAATATTTTCAATTGATAGAGTGACTTGTTAACTTCCATCACAATATTCTTACAACATGATCTTCACATAAATTATGTGACTTTTAGAATCATGTTATTGTAATCATATTATGTATAATTTAGAATTAGTGTTATTTTATATTGATACATCATGATTTTCATGTACATGCTTTCATTTTATTAGTTTAAAAATGACTACCATATATATTTTTAAATTGTATTCAAGAATTACTAGTACTATGTATATAATATTTTTTTTGTAAGACATGCACATGTATTTTAAATGGTTGCATAAAACATTCAATAATGATATAGAAAATGTTACTATTAGTATCAAATAAAATCTTCGATTGTAAGATAAAATTATTATTTATACATATATACTCTCCAAAAGTAATAAATTTAAATTAAATGTTTGCAAATAACATCCATTAAGTTGAATGCATATGTTTGAAATACATGAACATACTACTCTTAAATAAAATTCAAGAATAACTATATTTTTAGATATAATTTCTCTTACATGACATACATGATTATTTTGAAGTGTTGCACATAACTTTAGGTAGTGATCTAAAAAATTACAACAAATTATATTTTGGGTCAGCATGTATGATGGTAGTAATCCATTTAAGGTGCCTAACTAGGGGTTTAATATTGGGTAACGTTCATTGGGGTTTTGCCTATAATTGCAACTTTAACTACTCACTAAAAAAAATCTTATTTTGAAGCCACTTAAGAATAAGGTAAAGCAAAGTAAAAAATAGCACATTACAATTGTGGTGTATGTTAGAATCTATAGGACCCAAGGTTCAAAGTTTTCTCTAAGATAGAAGAAGATCTTCCTTATGTCGTTCATGAATAATTCCCCTCAATCAAGTCAAACAAAATGTATTTACAATTGAACCATGATGTTTTAGTGGTAAGATAAAACTAATTTTGAACATTATGTATCAAGGTTGTGATATATATATATATATATATATATATATATATATATATATATATATATATATATATATATATATATATATATATATATATATATATATATATATATATATATATATATATACAGAAAGAGAGAGAGTAAAACAATCCTCCAACTTTAATAAGATAACTATACTTTTAGATATGTTATTGGTTTTTTTACTATGGTGTGGTTGTGGTTTTTGTATAAATTGTACCATATATATACCATTGAAATCCCTAACTACCATATTTTCTTTTGAAAAAAGATTCAAGAATATGTACAACTTACATATAATTTCTCTTATGGATGACACACATGAGTATTTTGGATAGTTAAATATAACTTTCTACAATAATGTACAAATGGTGGCATAAATATCAAAATATAATCACATATGCTAACATTACAATGTTATTTGTATTTATACACTCTGCACAAAATTGATATATCACCCAATTCATTATTTTTTGTAAACATAAACCCACTTAAGAAAGGGAAACAAAAAATACAACATTAGAATCATTATAGATGTTAACTCCATTGGTCCTAAGATTAAATATTTTCTATAAGATAAAATGCTCACATGTTGATGTAGATGTCTTCTATTCTATGTGAAGGAATCTCTCCAAGGTAGATCCACATTTAAACCACCCCAACATAGTAGAACTCGAGATCTAACTAAAGTCACACATGTGCCATGCAAGTAGCATGAAATAACATAGCAAGGTTTGATCTTAGTCAGTAGTTCCCATGACCTCTAACAAAACACCTTTCTTATGAATTTAGCCTGCAATTGCTTATTGTATATGAGTTAAGTCAAAGTATGTATAGAATAACCATTATGTTTCAATATAACATAAAGCTTGCTCTAAACATCACATAATATGGTAATAATAAATAGAATTATGTGGTTTAAAATTATTTCAATGTTATGCATAGTACATGGGTTCTATGATGAAATTTTAAAATTTTGATTCTAATTTGAAGTTAAAATATATCTCAGGATAACTATTAGCATACTTAGTTAATGTAGCTTAAGTTCCATACATATTTTTTTCTAGTAAGAGAAAGTGTGGTTGATGAATTTTTTTGGTCCCGAATGGAGAGACCCGGGTTTGGACCACATTTACAAGCAGTTTTTTTGTTTACCACACTTTCATGTGTATGGCCTCCATTTGGGATGTGGAAGAGGGGGACAAATCTTTCCCTCTTAATCCCTTGACTTAGTTTAAATTTAATTGAAGTATTAAGGTATAAAATTTAATTGAAGTATTAAGGTATAAAATGGTTGAATATGTATGTTTGAAATTCACTAGCATACTATTCTAAAATTTGAATCAAGAATTATTAGATTATTCTGAAGAGTTGCATATAATTCAGATAATGATCTAAAAATGTCATCTTGTATATCTAAAAGGAATCTCCAAGCATATCACAAAATGTAATAAATGTGTCTATATACTCTATACAATACAATACAACAAAGATAAAATTAATTGTGCTTGAATAATATCTTTTAATGTTAGTATCACTTAGTTTGATATATTTTGTAATTTGTTTGATATTTATCATAACCTTCCTCAAGTAGGGCTGTTATATCAAAATAGAGTAGAATCTGGAATGCCCCTCAGATACCAACACATGGGAGGGAACAATCATTTTATATTTTGGGTCAGCATTTGTGAAAGGATTAATCCATTTAAGGTGCCTAATTAAGGATCCAATTTTGGGTCCCTTCGTTGGCGTTCCCCATCAACTACCACTTTATCTAGTCTCAATAAAAATATTATATTAAACCCACTTTATATGAGGAGAATGGATAGTAAAAAAATAGCATACTATAATCTTGGTGGGTCTTTGACTCTATAAGACCCAAGGTTCAAACTTTTCTCTAAGACAGAAGAAGTACATCCTTATGTTGTTCATACATATTTCCTCTCATTCACGTCAAATGAAATCCATGTACAGTTAAACCATGATGTTGAGTATAAGATAAACATATTTTGAGTGACACATGTTAAGCTTGCGATATATATAAGTATTGATTAAAACAATTGTTCCAATTTTGATGAAACAATTGTAGTCTTAGATATGTGATTGGTTTTTGTATAGTGGGGTGATTGTGGTTTGGTATAAACTGTACCACATATGCACCATTGACATCCCTAAATAAAATCCACTTAAATAGAGTGTTCTAAACAAGATATACAAGATAAATGGAAAAAAATATAAAACACTCATTTGGTATAGCATTTTAGCGAATTTAAGTTCTCAAAAGCTATATAACATGGTGAGTTATAATATCTCATTTTCATGAATTTCCTTTCCACTTTGAGACATACAAAGTGTATTTATCATATTTTAGCTTTATAAAAAATCAAATATTTATAACAAAATTATCCATGTTTCCTTTTGAATAGTCATTCGATGCATGTATAACCCTTCTCTTCATTTGAATACCTCGAACTCATTCTATTCCCAAACCATATTCTTGATGATTGATGCTAGATATTTCTCATTAGAGAAATGAAGTCATTAATATTTTCAATTTATAGAGTGACTTATTAACTTCCATTACAATATTCTTACTACATGATCTTCACATATTATTGTAATCATATTATGTATAATTTAGAATTACTGTTATTTTATATTGATACATCATGATTTTCATGTACATGCTTTCATTTTATTAGTTTAAAAATGACTACCATATATATTTTGAAATTGTATTCAAGAATGACTAGTACTATGTATATAATATTTTTTTTGTAAGACATGCACATGTATTTTAGATGGTTGCATAAAACATTCAATAGTGATATAGAAAATGTTACTATTAGTATCAAATAAAATCTTCTATTATAAGTTAAAATTATTATTTATACAAATATACTCTCCAAAAGTAATAAAATTAAATTAAATGCTTGCAAATAACATCCATTAAGTTGAAAGTTTACTTTATTTATACAAAATTTCAGTAAATGAAACAACTTAATAAGATTAGAAATAGCAAGAAAAAGAAAAATGTAAACCATGGTGGATGTGGAATTGATGGGTCCTAGGATTTATACTTTTCTCTAATATATAATAAGTTTTTCCTCATATTTTTCAAGCATATTTCCTTTTAAACAAGATGAATAAAAGCATGTACAATTGAACCATGCAATTGCAATATACTAGTAAAGCATATCTAATATATCATCATAATATGGTATGCACAAAGGTAAGCAAACAGCTTTAAATATATTTCCAATTTTATATAATATAAATGGGTACCATGACAATCTTTCAATTTGACTTCATATAAAATTAAAATTATATTTTGAAATGATCTTAATTGCACAATAGATGTGTATACTTTAATACATATGATGCATGTTGTCAAGATGCAAAGATATAACTGATGGTAATATGGTGAGTGCTATCCTAGATGTTAAAAATAGTTTTTTACTAAAATTATATATAATATATACAAACATATATATATATATATTTATATATGTTTTTTTATATGTTGACTTCACCATCTATGATAATATTATAATAAATCACGAAATGAAGAAATATAATTGAATGTGTTATGAATATAAAGAAATCTACTAAAAGTCTAGTTATCAATAAAAATATTCAATACCAAAAAGAGATATACAAAATCAGAGTGGCACAGCGGAAGTGTGGTGGGCCCATAACCCACATGTCCCAGGATCAAAACCTGGCTTTGATAGAATAAAATGCTTCAAGTAACTAATATTTTATTTCACTACTTTCATAATAAAGAGAAGAAGTACAAGAATGGGGATTTAAATTTAATTGAAGTATTAATGTATTAAATGGTTGAATACGTATGTTTGAAATACAGTGACATACTATTCTTAAATAAGAATTAAGAATAACTATGTTTTTAGATATAATTCTCTTGCATGACATAAATGATTATTTTAAAGAGTTGCACTTAACTTTAGATAATGATCTCAAAAATGACATCTTGGAGGGAACAATCAAATTATATTTTGGGTCAGCATGTGTGATGGTAGCAATCCATTTAACGTGCCAAACTAGGGGTTCAATATTGGATAACCTTCATTGGGGTTGCCCTTAAATTGCAGCTTTATCTACTCACTAAAAAAATTCTTATTTTGAAGCCACTTAATAATAAGGTGAAGCAAAGGAAAAAATAGCACATTACAATTGTGGTGTATGTTAGAATCTATAGGACCCAAGGTTCAAAGTTTACTCTAAGATAGAAGAAGTTCCTCCTTATGTCGTTCATACATAATTCCTTTCAATCAAGTAAATGCATTTAATATTGAACCATGATGTTTCATTAGTAAGATAAAACTAATTTTGAACGTTATGTATCAAGATTGTGATATATATATATATATATATATATATAAGTATTGTGTAAAAAAATCTTCCAACTTCAATGAAATAACTATAGTTTTAGATATGTGATTGGTTTTTTTTACTATGGTGTGGTTGTGGTTTTGTATAAATTGTACCATATATGCACCATTGACATCCCTAACTACCATGTTTCTTTTGAAACAAGATTCAAGACTAAGTACAACTTGCATATAATTTCACTTATGGATGACACACATGAGTCTTTTGGATAGTTAAATATAACTTTCTACAATAATGTACAAATGGTGCCATAAATAACAAAATATAATCTCATATGGTAACATTATAATGTTATTTGTATTTATACACTCTGCACAAAATTGATCTATCACCCATTTTGCTATTTTTTGTAAACATAAACCCACTTAATAAAGAGAAAAAAAAATACAACATTAGAATCATTATAGATGTCAACTCCATTAGTCCCAAGATTAAATATTTTATATAAGATAAAATGATTTCAAACTCACATGTTAATGTAGATGTCTTCTTTTCTATGTGAAGGAAGCTCTCCAAGGTAGATCCACATTGAAACCACCCCAACATAGTAGAACTCGAGATCTAACAAAAGTCACACATGTGCCATGCAAGTAGCATGAAATAACATAGCAAGGCTTGATCTTAGTTGGTGTTTCCCATGATCTCTAGCAAAACACCTATTTTATGAATTGAGCCTGCAATTGTTTGTTTTATATGAGTTAAGCAAAGTATGTATAACATAACCATTATGTTTCAATATAACATAAAGCTTGCTCTAAACATCACATAATATGGTAATAATAAATAGAATTATGTGGTTATAAATTATTTCAATGTTATGCGTAGTACATGGGTTCTATGATGAAATTTTAAAATTTTATTTCTAATTTGAAGTTAAAATTTATCTCAGGATAACTATTAGGATATTCAGTTAATGTAGCTTAAGTTCCATAAAAAAAAAATTCCAATAAGGGAAAGTGTGGTTGTTAAATTTTTTGGTCCGCAATGGAGAGACCCGGGTTTGGACCACATTGACAAGCATTTTTTTATTTACTACACTTTCAATTGTATGCCCTCTGCTTAGGATGTGGAAGAGGGGGACAAATCTTTCTCTCTAAATCCCTTGCCTTAGTTTCACCGTTATGAATTTTAGTTCTCCCTAATTTCATTTTATGTGTTATGCCGTCAACATTTATAGAGGCTTGTGTGTGTTGATCAGATCCCATTTGTCATATAAATTTTTGTTACCCTAATCCTACTTCCACTAACTATACAGTCAATGGTATTACAATTTGGACATCTATATGTAGATTGGCACATATTTTCACACAAGAAATATATATATATATATATATATATATATATATATATATATATATATATGTATGTATGTATGTATGCATGTATGTATATATTTGTGTGTGTGTGGGTCTTTGTGTGTGTTTAAGTTGAAGACTAGCTAGAGATAACAAGATACATTATATAGATAGAGACATTTACTGATTTCTATTTTAAGAATATCTAGTTGGCGTTTCATTTCAATGAGTAATTGTGGTGGATCTTCATTTGGAATCTAAAAAAATTGATTAACAAAATATATTAATGCTGAAGAATTAAGTATGCTACGAATGGGCATGTAAACATAATTTAATAGTATATCAAAGTTGTTTGGATACAAACATCATATCAAGAAAGAGGAACACATTTATAGAGTGCATTCAAAGTTTTATTTTCCATTATATAAACATTAGGCATTTGTCCAACTTCTAAGGGAAGGGTCCAAGTGGGGCATATGAGGATCAAATCCTAAATGTCACCCTATTTTGATCTGAGGGGCCTCAAGAGAAATTCATTGAGCTAACCCTATTTCAATCGTGCCTTGTGCACTTATCCTAAGAATTTAGATAGGTACACAACTCTATGTAATGGGTTCTCTAATTTATGTTCAAGGTTTGTCAACATCGTATAATCGTCAAACAAGAAAGCAATATGCATAGGATAATAACTCAAGAAGTAACTAACTTGAAAAGGATTCATATGAGCATACATACAAGCCAACCAATATCATAGTGTGGTCAACAGATTAAGCATAACTTGTGAGTAATGAGCAAGATGTGATTACTGAGTAAGATTCCTAAAGAAGGTCCAACCAAAGAGGACCTATTTTTAAAAAAGATATAACATGGGTTCCTACATTAGTAGATTTTTGATAAATAAACATCATATGGGTCATGTGGATGTTACTCTTAGGCCGAAGTTCATTTAGTTCATTCTTAGATACATGGTTCCAAACATGCATGCAACTATTAAAAAAAATCCAAGTGTCTTCATTAAGTCATGGGAATAGGTGAGTCATCCACATTAATAGTAATACTAGATAAAGATAATCTCTTATTTTAAAATAGGGATAGAATGATATTTAGATTATTGTCATGGTTTAATCACCCAAGACCATAAATAGGCATACTAGACAACATTCATGCAACATTGTTACATTTCCATGTCATAAGATCATAAAAGAGCGTAAGATTGATCAATTTTATATTTAGTGTTACTTGTATGATAGTTTATTGATTTTAAGTCTAAAGGCATCATTTGTAAGATTTGAGCGTAGTTCTTACAAGATTAGAGTCCAACATGTGCATACAGATTTATCAGGCCTAATTTGTGTACAACAATGAGTCTTTATGTCATATGAGTATCACCCTATATGCAAAGATATAACCGATGGTGATATAGTAAGTACTGCCCTAGATTTTAAAACTAGTTTTTTGCTTTACATATATATAATACATACATGTATATATGTATGTATGTTTTATTATATGCTGACTTCACTATCTGTGAATATATAATAATAAATCAAGAAATGAAGCAATAGAATTGAATGTATTAAGAAAATAATGAAATCCACTAAAGGTCTAGTTATCAATAAAAATATCCAATACCAAAAAGAGGTATACAATATCAGAGTGGCACAACATAAGCGCGGTGAGCCCATAACTCACAGGTCCCAGGATCGAGACCTCGCTTTGATATAATAAAATGCATCACATAACTTTTATTTTATCTCACTTCTTCCATAATGTAGACAAAAAGTACAAGAATTGGGATTTAAATTTAATTGAAGTATTTATGTATTAAATGGTTCAATATATATGTTTGAAATACACTGACATACAATTCTAAAAAAAATCAAGAATAATTAGATTTGCCATACATGACTATTTTGAAGAGTTGAATATAACTTCAGATATTGGTCTAAAAATTTCCATTTTTCAGTTTAGTTGGTAAAATTTGATAATTGTTATTGATTATTTGTCAAACCTTTGATCCTGTTAATTTGGATAATGACTCTGACCTCTTGGTCTCCCTTAATTGGGGGTTACCGGAAGGCGGGGTTGTTACATTTGGTATCAGAGCCATTATCCCAATTGGTCTACCCTCTTGGGCCAAATTATGTATATATATGTATATATATGTATATGTATATATATGTATATATTTGTATATGTATATATATGTATATATAGGTATATATGTATATATATATATGTGAGTGTGTATGTTTATATATATATGTATGTATATATATAATACATAGGTACATATATATGTATATATATATTTTCATATGCTGACTTCACTATTTGTGAATGTATTATAATAAATTAAGAAATGAAGCAGTAGAATTGAATACGTTAAGAAAATAAATAAATCCACTAAATGTCTAGTTATCGATAAAAATATTTGATATCAAACAGAGCTATACAATATCAATGGGGCACAGTGGAAGCGTGGTGGGCCCATAACCCATAGTACCCAGGATCTAAACTTGCTCTCATAGAATAAAATTCATCACATATCAATTATTTTATCTCACTTATTCAATAATGTGGAGGAAAAGTACAAGAATTGGGATTTAAATTTAATTGAAGTATTAAGGTATTAAATGGTTGAATATGTATGTTTGAAATTCACTAGCATACTATTCTTAAATGAGAATCAAGAATAATTAGATTTTTACATAAAAAGAATACTTGGATGACATACACGATTATTCTGAAGAGTTGCATATAAATTCAGATAATGATCTAAACAATGTCATCTTGTATATCTAAAAGGAATCTCCAAGCATATCACAAAATGTAATAAATGTGTCTATATACTCTATACAATACAATACAACAAAGATAAAATTAATTGTGCTTGAATAATTTCTTTTAATTTTAGTATCACTTAGTTTGATATATTTTGTAATTTGTTTGATATTTATCATAACCTTCCTCAAGTAGGGCTGTTATATCCAAATAGAGAAGAATTTGGAATTCCCCTCAAATACCAACATACTAGAGGGAACATTCATATTATATTTTGGGTTAGCATTTGTGAAAGGATTAATCCATTTAAGGTGCCTAATTAAGGATCCAATTTTGGGTCCCTTCGTTGGCGTTCACCATCAACTACCACTTTATCTACTCTCAATAAAAAATCTTATATTAAACCCATTTTATAAGAGGAGAATGGATAGTAAAAAAATAGCATACTGTAATCTTGGCAGGTGTTTGACTCTATAAGACCCAAGGTTCAAACTTTTCTCTAAGACAGAAGAAGTACATCCTTATGTTGTTCATACATACTTCCTATCATTCACGTCAAATGAAATCCATGTACAATTAAACCATGACGTTCAATATAAGATAAACATATTTTGACTGACACATGTTAAGCTTGCTATATATGTAAGTATTGATTAAAATAATTGTTCCAATTTTGATGAAACAATTGTAGTCTTAGATATGTGATTGGTTTTTGTACAGTAGTGTGATTGTGGTTTGGTATAAACTGTTCCACATATGCACCATTGACATCCCTAAATAAAATCCTCTTAAAAAGAGTGTTCTAAACAAGATATACCAGATAAATGGAAAACAATATAAAACACTCATTTGGTATAGCATTTTAGGGAATTTAAGTTCTCAAAAGCTATATAACATGGTGAGTTATAATATCTCATATTCATGAATTTCCTTTCCACTTTGAGACATACAAAGTGTATTTATCATATTTAGCTTTATAAAAAATCAAATATTTAGAACAAAATTATCCATGTTTCCTTTTGAATAGTCATTCGATGCATGTATAACCCTTCCCTTCATTTGAATATGTCTAGCCTCCAACTCATTCTATTCCAAAACCATATTCTTGATGATTGATGCTAGATATTTCTCATTAGAGAAATGTAGTCATTAATATTTTCAATTGATAGAGTGACTTGTTAACTTCCATCACAATATTCTTACAACATGATCTTCACATAAATTATGTGACTTTTAGAATCATGTTATTGTAATCATATTATGTATAATTTAGAATTAGTCTTATTTTATATTGATACATCACGATTTTCTTGTACATGCTTTCATTTTATTAGTTTAAAAATGACTACCATATATATTTTGAAATTGTATTCAAGAATGACTAGTACTATGGATACAATATTTTTTTGTAAGACATGCACATGTATTTTAAATGGTTGCATAAAACATTCAATAATGATATAGAAAATGTTACTATTAGTATCAAATAAAATCTTCTATTGTAAGATAAAATTATTATTTATACATATATACTCTCCGAAAGTAATAAAATTAATTTAAATGTTTGCAAATAACATCCATTAAGTTGAAAGTTTAGTTCATTTATACAAAATTTTAGTAAATGAAACAACTTAATAAGACTAGAAATAACAAGAAAAGGAAAAATGTAAACCATGGTGAATGTCGAATTGATGGGTCCTAGGATTTAAACTTTTCTCTCATATATAATAAGTTTTTCCTTATATTTTTCAAGCATATTTCCTTTTAAACAAGATGAATAAAAGCATGTACAATTGAACCATGCTATTCCAATATACTAGTAAAACATATCTAATATATCATTATAATATGGTATGCATAAAGGTAAGCAAAGAGCTTGAAATATATTTCCAATTTTATATAATATAAATGGGTAACATGATAATATTTCAATTTGACTTCATATAAAATTAACATTATATTTTGAAATGATCTTAATTGCACAATAGACGTGTATACTTTAATACATATGATGCATGTTGTCAAGATGCAAAGATATAACTGATGGTAATATGGCGAGTGATATCCTAGATGTTAAAACTAGTTTTTTACTAAAAATATATATAATATATACAAACATATATATATATATATATTTATTTATATATGTTTTTTTTTATATGTTGACTTCACTATCTGTGAAAATATTATAATAAATCACGAAATGAAGAAGTATAATTGAATGTGTTAAGAACATAAAGAAATCTACTAAAGGTCTAGTTATCAATAAAAATATTCAATACCAAAAAGAGATATACAAAATCAGAGTGGCACAGCGGAAGTGTGTTGGGCCCATAACCCACATGTCCCAGGATCAAAACTTGGCTCTGGTAGAATAAAATGATTCAAGTAACTAATATTTTATTTCACTACTTCATAATAAAGAGAAGAAGTACAAGAATGGGGATTTAAATTTAATTGAAGTATTAATGTATTAAATGTTTGAATACATATGTTTGAAATACACTGACATACTATTCTTAAATAAGAATTAAGAATAACTATATTTTTAGATATAATTCTCTTGCATGACATACATGATTATTTTAAAGAGTTGCACTTAACTTTAGATAATGATCTAAAAAATGACATCTTGGAGAGAACAATCAAATTATATTTTGGGTCAGCATATGTGACGGTAGCAATCCATTTAAGGTACCAAACTAGGGGTTCAATATTGGATAACCTTCATTTGGGTTGCCCTTAAATTGCAACTTTATCTACTCACTAAAAAAATTCTTATTTTGAAGCCACTTAATAATAAGGTAAAGCAAAGGAAAAAATATCACATTACAATTGTGGTGTATGTTAGAATCTATAGGACCCAAGGTTCAAAGTTTTCTCTAAGATAGAAGAATTCCCTCCTTATGTCGTTCATGCATAATTCCTTTCAATCAAGTAAATGCATTTAATATTGAACCATGATGTTTCACTAGTAAGATAAAACTAATTTTGAAAGTTATTTATCAAGGTTGTGATATATATATATATATATATATATATATATATATATATAAGTATTGAGTAAAAAAATCTTCCAACTTCA
Organism: Alisma plantago-aquatica; assembly: GCA_963693085.1. Lineage (NCBI taxonomy): Eukaryota > Viridiplantae > Streptophyta > Magnoliopsida > Alismatales > Alismataceae > Alisma > Alisma plantago-aquatica. Next base: position 368,567,763 of record OY856410.1, on the reverse strand, counting down.
ATGAAATTACTATAGTTTTAGATATGTGATTGGTTTTTTTACTATGGTGTGGTTGTGGTTTTTGTATAAATTGTACCATATATGCACCATTGACATCCCTAACTACCATATTTCTTTTGAAACAAGATTCAAGACTAAGTACAACTTGCATATAATTTCACTTATGGATGACACACATGAGTATTTTGGATAGTTAAATATAACTTTCTACAATAATGTAAAAATGGTGGCATAAATATCAAAATATAATCTCATATAGTAACATTACAATGTTATTTGTATTTTTATTCTCTGCACAAAATTGATATATCACCCATTTTGTTATTTTTTGAAAACATAAACCCACTTAATAAAGAGAAACAAAAAATACAACATTAGAATCATTATAGATGTCAACTCCATTGGACCCAAGATTAAATATTTTCTATAAGAAAAATGATTTCAAACTCACATGTTAATGTAGTTGTCTTCTTTTCTATGTGAAGGAAGCTCTCCAAGGTAGATCCACATTGAAACCACCCCAACATAGTAGAACTCAAGATCTAACAAAAGTCACACATGTGCCATGCAAGTAGCATGAAATAACATAGCAAGGCTTGATCTTAGTTGGTGTTTCCCATGACCTCTAACAAAACACCTTTTTTATGAATTGAGACTACAATTGTTTGTTGTATATGAGTTAGGAAAAGTATGTATAACAGAACCATTATGTTTCAATATAACATAAAGCTTGCTCAAAACATCACATAATATGGAAATAATAAATAGAATTATGTGGTTTAAAATTATTTCAATGTCATGCGTAGTACATGGGTTCTATGATGAAATTTTATAATTTTAGTTCTAATTTGAAGTTAAAATATATCTCAGGATAACTATTAGGATATTCAGTTAATGTAGCTTAAGTTCCATACATATATTTTTCTAGGAAGGTAAAGTGTGGTTGATGAATTTTTTGGTCCCCAATTGAGAGACCCAGGTTGTTGTATAAGGACTAAGTTCGACTAAGTTCGACCCAGGTTGTTGTATAACCTTTCACATAAAACCCTAGAAATTTAGTAAGTTGTTGTATAAGGACTAAGTTCGACTTAGCCTCTAGGTTAGAACCTAGATGTTCGAGAACTAGGTTTAGAGAAGTGTCTGAAACCCTTTGCATATAGAGCTCATATGTATTGGGTAGCTACACTAGTCTACACCGTGTTCTCACCATTTCACTAGGTTACATGTCACCAGACTATCTACTGTGTGTTGGACACTCGAGACCATGTTCTCACCATTTCACTAGGTTACATGTCACCAGACTATCTACTGTGTGTTGGACACTCGAGTTTGCTGGTTTGGTTTTGTTTCCCAATCGGCTCACACCTCGACAGTTTTCTCTGACATCTGTCTTCTCGGAGAAAAACTATATAATATTTTATTATATATATGTAAATATGAAAATGTGTCCCTCACACTGTAGAGTAGTTCGTGTTCATGCAACCTAAGTGAAAGGGAGTGATATCAGTCTAGAAGAGAGAATAGATCTAGATTAGACGTCTAGAGCCTCATAAGGTTATGTAATAGATAGATAGACAAAAGAAAGATGAAGGAAATAAGTATATATAATCTTATCTAAGTTTGAACTCTGATGGTATAAGTTTCCTTATAAAGATTTAAATTGTATATTAGTCGAATCCAATTTTGGAGAATTTAAGCAAAATCTTGATGATGAAAGTACATTCCCTTTTTCTACTTAAGATAAGCTAAGTTAAGACAGAGATGAGTGTGCATGAGCCTCAAGCTCTTATACAAGGGAGATATCTAGTGGTAGGATGAGATATGTGGTGAACTCCAGAGAGAGTAAGACCCACAGGGAGAAGGTCATAGGACCTAGCCTCCAATATATGAGATATGTGTTAAAAAAAATGTCCTACACTAGATTACTCTTGAGTGTTGAGTTGAGTCCTTATGCATGATTCAATTCTATATTTGAGAATTGGGTAAAAGAAAAGGATGGGTAGATGACCCATATGATAAAGTCAATCCTTTGGCTGAGTTAGGTCCTAGCTGGAGTGACATACTTTTGTGAATTTCATCATTAGTTGCAAGTGAGGTAATATATGAACTCTAGTTATAAGAGTATGATGTTGTGTGCAAAAGATACTCAAAATACATGTTATCCCTTCTTCTTCTCCTTCTTAATCTACGATGATAGAAAAATCACTTGAGCTATATAGATGATTTATATATGAGGAGTCACTCGTATAAGGTTGACCTATTCTATATTTCCCCCTATATCATACATGTAGTACCCGAGATTGAAATCATGATAAGTTGGGCTTTAAAATATTCTCTCCCCCTTCATATGAAACATGAAAGATGTGATGCTGAGATCATGGGATAAACTTAGTATATTCTCTTTTTTCCCTTCACATAATACAAAAAAAAAACTCGTGAACTTGATATAAAGATATTTTTTGGATCATAGGATATATGATCAGAAATATAGTTTGTAACGTTGATCCTTCTTAATGTATACTTCTAAGTTGAGTATGCATATCACACCATAGGGTGAAACCCTAATGGTCAAACATGTTACGTAAGCCCTTCTTATGTAAAAAAAAAATCCTAATATCAAGGATGAAGATAAACCTCCTCTAATGTTGAAATCATTATAAGATGTTAATGATGTTAGATTTGAACAATATGAATGTCATGGCATATAAACGAATTCTTCTTGAATTTTAAAAGTATAAACAAAACATGTACCCATAGGGGTGATGTAACCCTAAGATATCATAATGTCATGTTATGGCTAAGACCTTAAATGATGCTTCAATCCATATAAGGTTAGGTGTGTACACCCTTAATGATCTACAATCCTAAGATGAAAACTTAGGGTATATCCATTAGTACGATAGCCTTGACACCATAAGTGGTGGCCTAGATGTAAAAACAAAAAATCTCCTTGCTATCACTGGGAATGTAAGCTTAGTTGAATTTCGAGGACGAAATTCCATTTAAGGTGGGGTGAATGTGATGACCCTGATTTTATGATTATGATACCCAATATAATATTTGAATACCATGAGCATCATGTAGATGATGATACCAAATGAAGGAATTGGTTACTCAATTATTGTATATTTGCACCTGAAAAATGTAACTATATATGTAATTGACAATTAAAACATTGATTGAGTTCAAGTATGATGAATAGGTTTGATTAATTGATTTGGGTACATATGAGTCCATGTGACCCGTTTAATAGTACCAATGGACTCACGTGATATATTAGTGAACTTGAGGTATTAGTATCATAACAAGTGTTTTGGACTTGTAGGATCAAGAATTATGATGATTTGAATTGAATTCAAATATAGTGCACTTATTTATGAGCTTGTTTGAAGATTTAAATTGCACAGATAAATAATAGGCTTTGAATCTCAAATGTTGACAGAAGCTAGCTTAGGAACTTGTGAGCGTGGGTCTAAAATTTCGGGATGTTTAGAGATTTGTACAAAGAGATAAATTTTTGAAGTTGAGGATATTAATGATGTACTTGTGGTCAAACTTTATTCTTTTAATCATTTAGTATCTAAGTTGTGATTGTTTGATGTCACGCTGGATCTCCTGTTGGGCGCGGATCTCAGCTAATAGACGTGATTCAATCTGAACCATCTGTAGTATATCTGACAGTGGGGACCTCATCCCCAACCTCTGAAAACTATGGGATGAATGAGGACCAGGCAACCAAGAGCTCCCAAGCGCCTACCATAGAATCCTACGACAAATGCGAGTTTCTAGTTGGGGATTTAGACTCAGTTCGCCTAGATCACGTAACCATGCACCTTTCTAGCTGCATCGTTGGACTCAACCTGGGGCGAGATGCAGATAGACCCGTCATTGCCCCTCAACAGTGGCCAAACCAGAGACCCCGCGCTCCCCACTCCTCCTCCCTCTCTACTCACGGAAGCAGAAGAAATGAAATAGAGGGCCGAAGCGGAGAGGACAACTTTGGTGGAAATAAGTCCAAGATCATGGGGATGATAATGACTATCTTTTTTTTTGTGAGAAGCCCCAGATCGTACTCCTGATCTCATCCTGGTTGGAGTCGATGGAGGTTTCTGGCGGGGATAGTTTGTGCCTCCTCGCTGTTCCTCGTGGTGCTCTCAAGTTCCTGCAGATTAGGCACAAGTGTCCATCTCTTTGAGGAAGGAGAAAGGGGCGCTTTTGCGGATGCCCAACTTGGCCTAGCGAGTGCCATTACCTGCACCTGCTAGACCGATCCAGGGCTTCGAGGCTAGTAAGCCATCGTGGCCTCGCCGCCTCAGATCTTTGAAGCATCGCGGAGCTTCTGGTAGCAGAGATGTTGGTTGAAGATCTGACCTCGACTCGTTGCTCGTCGGAAGAGACCCTAGCGGCGGCGGCTGTGGATCACCTTTGCGGAGCAGGCAAGTCATGACTCGCGATGTCAGGCACAAAGTTGACCCGGCGCCAATAGATCATAGTCACCCCTGAACCGGTCCAATCTATGATATACACAGGAACTAATCGGCCTAAGATAGACCAGGCTACTGAGCCACGCCTCCCACTGATGGCCAACATGGGCCAATCATGGAGCGCCACATCAGGCCGTGGGACTCACCATACAAGGTAAATCATTTGCTTATTTACAGAAAATAGCTAAATCTTAGAAATGTGTTTAAAAATATCTCCTATGGCAAAATAATCCCCCAAAAATACCCACAGACTCAGAAAAATGCCTAGTTTATTATAAGCCAGTTAAATCAGACCTTTGAAATAGTATTATGGTTGATTTTTCATTTACAAGATAATGCTTCTTTTAAGATTATTTGAATAGTATAATCAACATATAGTGGCCATAAAACCTAGAAATATTACTCTTGCACATTAATATAGTATGGATACTAAATATAACCTTTGATTTTAATGAAATGTCCAAATACTAGGTCTTTTGATAATAGAATGTAATTAGATGCTTTTAATCCCATTTTAATTTTAGAAAATAGGTAAAGCATCAGGAAAATATGAAATTTGGAACAGACCCTTATAATGACCTTCTGATCAATAGAAAAATACCAGAGATACACTTTAGATCAGTAAAACTTAGCCTTGGCCTAAACCCTATGTTGGACCTAAAAATGTTAAGTATAATGATGATCATATATTAATGATGCTCAATTATATTTAATCAGGTCTTGGACAAAGTTCTAGATGATCAGGATGTGATTAGAAATCTCTAAACTCAGGTACGTGGGTTTTTATTAAGTATAAGACTAGTTTTCATGAATGCATAATGATATGATGTACTTTGGATGCTTGTGTTTGCATATAAATTCTTGGATGTGTATTAGTAGTATATGCTCCGCAAAACATTACATAACATAAAATAATATGGATGGTTTGTAGCTACTGAGTGGATATATGCTCTCTCTCTCCCTCACTCCTCTCTCTCTCTCTTCCTCTAAATATAAGGTTGGCACTCGGTCCCCATAGCCCAAGGGGCGGGGAAAAATGAAGTGCGACATCTCTCTCTCCCCTCTGAATATAAGGTCGACACTCGGTCCCCATAGCCCAAGGGGCGGGGAAAAATAAAGTGTGACACCACTTAGTAGTACAAACGCATCAAAAGGCATCTAAAAATGTGTTTACCTGATTATCGCTTTAAATAATGTTTTCTTTTACTCTTTCTTTCTCAAGATTATTTCAATAATGCAAGCATATTAGTATGTATCTTTCTACCCACGTGCGCAACACCTTGTGTGTTGATTCGTTGTTTCATGTATGTTTTAGGTTCAGAGCTAGCTTGGGATAAAAGACGGGAAGTGAGAAGTTGTCCAGGTTGTACCTATTGTGTAGATCCTAGTTTAGCATACATGTTCTTAGACTGTAGAACTTTCATTCAATATGTAATTGTAAACCATTGTGTAATAAATTCATGTTGTATACATTTACATGTTGAATGTTGAGAATGTTATGGTTGTATGTTCATGTATGCGTATTATGCTTCCGCATCTCTTTCTGATATGATTGGATGATGTTTTTGGATTCTGACATCTCATTCCCAATAGGGTTTGGAGAAGTCAAAATCCGGGGACGTCACAGTTGGTATCAGAGCATGAACAATAGCTACACCTGACAATTTCTCACCATGAAACATAAAACTAAATTTAACCTTTCACATAAAACCCTAGAAATTTAGTAAGTTGTTGTATAAGGACTAAGTTCGACTTAGCCTCTAGGTTAGAACCTAGATGTTCGAGAACTAGGTTTAGAGAAGTGTCTGAAACCCTTTGCATATAGAGCTCATATGTATTGGGTAGCTACACTAGTCTACACCGTGTTCTCACCATTTCACTAGGTTACATGTCACCAGACTATCTACTGTGTGTTGGACACTGGAGACCGTGTTCTCACCATTTCACTAGGTTACATGTCACCAGACTATCTACTGTGTGTTGGACACTCAAGTTTTCTGGTTTGGTTTTGTTTCCCAATCGGCTCGCACCTCGACAGTTTTCTCTGACGTCCGTCTTCTCAGAGAAAAACTATATAATATTTTATTATATATATGTAAATATGAAAATGTGTCCCTCACACTGTAGAGTAGTTCGTGTTCATGCAACCTAAGTGAAAGGGAGTGACATCAGTCTAGAAGAGAGAATAGATCTAGATTAGACGTCTAGAGCCTCATAAGGTTATGTAATAGATAGATAGACAAAAGAAAGATGAAGGAAATAAGTATATATAATCTTATCTAAGTTTGATCTCTGATGGTATAAGTTTCCTTATGAAGATTTAAATTGTATATTAGTCGAATCCAATTTTGGAGAATTTAAGCAAAATCTTGATGATGAAAGTACATTCCCTTTTTCTACTTAAGATAAGCTAAGTTAAGACAGAGATGAGTGTGCATGAGCCTCAAGCTCTTATACAAGGGAGATATCTAGTGGTAGGATGAGATATGTGGTGAACTCCAGAGAGAGTAAGACCCACAGGGAGAAGGTCATAGGACCTAGCCTCCAATATATGAGATATGTGTTAAAAAAAAATGTCCTACACTAGATTACTCTTGAGTGTTGAGTTGAGTCCTTATGCATGATTCAATTCTATATTTGAGAATTGGGTAAAAGAAAAGGATGGGTAGATGACCCATATGATAAAGTCAATCCTTTGGCTGAGTTAGGTCCTAGCTGGAGTGACATACTTCTGTGAATTTCATCATTAGTTGCAAGTGAGGTAATATATGAACTCTAGTTATAAGAGTATGATGTTGTGTGCAAAAGATACTCAAAATACATGTTCTCCCTTCTTCTTCTCCTTCTTAATCTACGATGATAGAAAAATCACTTGAGCTATATAGATGATTTATATATGAGGAGTCACTCGTATAAGCTTGTCCTATTCTATATTTCCCCCTATATCATACATGTAGTACCCGAGATTGAAATCATGATAAGTTTGACTTTAAAATATTCTCTCCCCCTTCATATGAAACATGAAAGATATGATGCTGAGATCATGGGATAAACTTAGTATATTCTCTTTTTTCCCTTCACATAATACAAAAAAAAACTCGTGAACTTGATATAAAGATACTTTTTGGATCATAGGATATATGATCAAAAATATAGTTTGTAACGTTGATCCTTCTTAATGTATACTTCTAAGTTGAGTATGCATATCACACCATAGGGTGAAACCCTAATGGTCAAACATGTTACGTAAGCCCTTCTTATATAAAAAAAAAATCCTAATATCAAGGATGAAGATAAAACTCCTGTAATGCTGAAATCATTGTAAGATGTTAATGATGTTAGATTTGAACAATATGAATGTCATGGCATATAAATGAATTCTTCTTGAATTTTAAAAGTATAAACAAAACATGTACCCATAGGGGTGGTGTAACCCTAAGATATCATAATGTCATGTTATGGCTAAGACCTTAAATGATGCTTCAATCCATATAAGGTTAGGTGTGTACACCCTTAATGATCTACAATCCTAAGATGAAAACTTAGGGTATATCAATTAGTACGATAGCCTTGACACCATAAGTGGTGGCCTAGATGTAAAAAAAAAATCTCCTTGCTATCACTGGGAATATAAGCTTAGTTGAATTTCGAGGACGAAATTCCATTTAAGGTGGGGTGAATGTGATGACCCTGATTTTACGATTATGATACCCAATATAATATTTGAATACCATGAGCATCATGTAGATGATGATACCAAATGAAGGAATTGGTTACTCAATTATTGTATATTTGCACCTGAAAAATGTAACTATATATGTAATTGACAATTAAAACATTGATTGAGTTCAAGTATGATGAATAGGTTTGATTAATTGATTTGGGTACATATGAGTCCATGCGACCCGTTTAATAGTACCAATGGACTCATGTGATATATTAGTGAACTTGAGGTATTAGTATCATAACAAGTGTTCTGGACTTGTAGGATCAAGAATTATGATGATTTGAATTGAATTCAAATATAGTGCACTTATTTATGAGCTTGTTTGAAGATTTAAATTGCACAGATAAATAATAGGCTTTGAATCTCAAATGTTGACAGAAGCTAGATTAGGAACTTGTGAGCGTGGGTCTAAAATTTCGGGATGTTTAGAGATTTGTACAAAGTGATAAATTTTTGAAGTTGAGGATATTAATGATGTACTTGTGGTCAAACTTTATTCTTTTGATCATTTAGTATCTAAGTTGTGACTGTTTGATGTCACGCTGGATTGCCTGTTGGGCGCGGATCTCAGCTAATAGACGTGATTCAATCTGAACCATCTGTAGTATATCTGACAGTGGGGACCTCATCCCCAACCTCCGAAAACTATGGGATGAATGAGGACCAGGCAACCAAGCGCTCCCAAGCGCCTACCACAGAATCCTCCGATAAATGCGAGTTTCTAGTTGGGGATTTAGACTCAGTTCACCTAGATCACGTAACCATGCACCTTTCTAGCTGCATCTTTGGACTCAACCTGGGGCGAGATGCAGATAGACCCGTCATTGCCCCTCAACAGTGGCCAAACCAGAGACCCCGTGCTCCCCACTCCTCCTCCCTCTCTACTCACGGAAGCAGAAGAAATGAAATAGAGGGCCGAAGCGGAGAGGACAGCTTTGGGGGAAATAAGTCCAAGATCATGGGGATGATAATGACTATCTTTTTTTTTGTGAGAAGCCCCAGATCGTACTCCTGATCTCATCCTGGTTGGAGTCGATGGAGGTTTCTGGAGGGGATAGTTTGTGCCTCCTCGCTGTTCCTCGTGGTGCTCTCAAGTTCCTGCAGATTAGGCACAAGTGTCCATCTCTTCGAGGAAGGAGAAAGGGGTGCTTTTGCGGATGCCCAACTTGGCCTAGCGAGCGCCATTACCTGCACCTGCTAGACCGAGCCAGGGCTTCGAGGCTAGTAAGCCATCGTGGCCTCGCCGCCTCAGATCTGTGAAGCATCGCAGAGCTTCTGGTAGCAGAGATGTTGGTTGAAGGTCTGACCTCGGCTCGTTTCTCGTCGGAAGAGACCCTAGCGGCGGCGGCTGTGGATCACCTTTGCGGAGCAGGCAGGTCACGACTCGCGATGTCAGGCACAAAGTTGACCCGGCGCCAATAGATCATAGTCACCCCTGTACTGGTCCAATCTATGCTATACACAGGAACTAATCGACCTAAGATAGACCAGGCTACTGAGCCACGCCTCCCACTGATGGCCAACGTGGGCCAATCATGGAGCGCCACATCAGGCCGTGGGACTCACCATACAAGGTAAATCATTTGCTTATTTACAGAAAATAGCTAAATCTTAGAAATGTGTTTAAAAATATCTCCTATGGCCAAATAATCCCCCAAAAATACCCACAGACTCAGAAAAATGCCTAGTTTATTATAAGTCAGTTAAATCAGACCTTTGAAATAGTATTATGGTTGATTTTTCATTTACAATATAATGCTTCTTTTAAGATTATTTGAATAGTATAATCAACATAGAGTGGCCATAAAACCTGGAAATATTACTCTTGAACACTAATATAGTTTGGATACTAAATATAAGCTTTGATTTTAATGAAATATCCAAATACTAGGTCTTTTGGTAATAGAATGGAATTAGATGCTTTTAATCCCATTTTAATTTTAGAAAATAGGTAAAGCATCAGGAAAATATGAAATTTGGAACAGACCCTTATAATGACCTTCTGATCAATAGAAAAATACCAGAGATACACTTTAGATCAGTAAAACCTAGCCTTGGCCTAAACCCTATGTTGGACCTAAAAATGTTAAGTATAATGATGATCATATATTAATGATGCTCAATTATATTTAATCAGGTCTTGGACAAAGTTCTAGATGATCAGGATGTGATTAGAAATCTCTGAACTCAGGTACGTGGGTTTTTATTAAGTATAAGACTAGTTTTCATGAATGCATAATGATATGATGTACTTTGGATGCTTGTGTTTGCATATAAATTCTTGGATGTGTATTAGTAGTATATGCTCCGCAAAACATTACAGAACATAAAAGAATATGGATGGTTTGTAGCTACTGAGTGGATATATGCTCTCTCTCTCCCTCACTCCTCTCTCTCTCTCTTCCTCTAAATATAAGGTCGGCACTCGGTCCCCATAGCCCAAGGGGCGGGGAAAAATGAAGTGCGACATCTCTCTCTCCCCTCTGAATATAAGGTCGACACTCGGTCCCCATAGCCCAAGGGGCGGGGAAAAATGAAGTGTGACACCACTTAGTAGTACAAACGCATCAAAAGGCATCTAAAAATGTGTTTACCTGATTATCGCTTTAAATAATGTTTTCTTTTACTCTTTCTTTCTCAAGATTATTTCAATAATGCAAGCATATTAGTATGTATCTTTCTACCCACATGCGCAACACCTTGTGTGTTGATTCGCTGTTTCACGTATGTTTTAGGTTCAGAGCTAGCTTGGGATAAAAGACGGGAAGTGAGCAGTTGTCCAGGTTGTACCTATTGTGTAGATCCTAGTTTAGCATACATGTTCTTAGACTGTAGAACTTTCATTCAATATGTAATTGTTAACCATTGTGTAATAAATTCATGTTGTATAAATTTACATGTTGAATGTTGAGAATGTTATGGTTGTATGTTCATGTATGCGTATTATGCTTCCGCATCGCTTTCTGATATGATTGGATGATGTTTTCGGATTCTAACATCTCATTCCCAATAGGGTTTGGAGAAGTCAAAATCTGGGGACGTCACATGTATGCCCTCTACTTGGGATGTGGAAGAAGGGGACAAATCTTTCTCTCTGAATCCCTTGCCGTAGTTTCACCATTATGAATTTTATTTCTCTCTAATTTCATTTTATGTGTTACCCTTTCAATATTTATAGAGGCTTGTGTGTGTGGATCTTATCCCATTTGTCATATAAATTTTTGTTACCCTAATCCTACTTACACTAACTATAGAGTAAATGGTATTACAATTTGGACATCTATATGTAGATCGGCACATATTTTCACACAAGATAAATATATATATATATATATGTATGTATGTATGTATGTATATGGGATAAAGAGAGACATTCTCTCCAACTCTCCAATGCCCATGATGAAGGCTGAACGTCTGGGAGGGTGGTAAACCAAGGCGGCAGCTCGGATTCGAAACCCGGGTCCCTTCACAATAGATTTGAATGTTTGTATGTATATATATATTTGTGTGTGTGTGGGTCTGCGTGTGTGTTTAAGTTGAAGACTAGCTAGAGATAACAAGATACATTATATAGATAGAGACATTTACTGACTTCTATTTTTAGCATATCCAGTTGGTGTTTCATTTCAACGAGTCATTGTGGTGGATCTTCATTTGGAATCTAAAAAAATTGATTAACAAAATATATTAATGCTAAAGAATTAAGTATGCTACAAATGGGCATGTATACATAATTTAATAGTATATCAAAGTTGTTTGGATAGAAACATCATATCAAGAAAGAGGAACACATTTATAGACTGTTTTCAAAGTGTTATTTTCCATTATATAAACATTAGGCATTTGTCCAACTTCTAAGGGAAGGGTCCAAGTGGGGCATATGAGGATCAAATCCTAAATGTCACCCTATTTTGACATGAGGGGCCTCAAGAGAAATTCATTGAGATAACCCTATTTCAATCATGCCTTGTGCACTTATCCTAAGAATTTAGATAGGTACACAACTCATTGTAATGGGTTCTCTAATTTATGTTCAAGGTTTGTCAACATAGTATAATCACCAAACAAGAAAGAAATGTGCATAGGATAATAACTCAACAAGTAACTAACTTGAAAAGGATTCATATGAGCATACACACAAGCCAACCAATATCATAGTGTGGTCAACAGATTAAGAATAACTTATGAGTAATGAGAAAGATGTGATTACTGAATAAGATTCCTAAAGAAGGTCCAACCAAAGAGGACCTATTTTTGAAAAAGATATAACATGCATTCCTACATTAGTAGATTTTGATAAATAAACATCATATGGGTCATGTGGATGTTTCTCTTAGGCCTAAGTTCATTTAGTTCATTCTTAGATACAAGGTTCCAAACATGCATGCAATTACTAAAAAAAAATCCAAGTGTCATAAGTAAGTCATGGGTATAGGTGAGCCATCCACATTAATAGTAATACTAGATAAAGATAATCTCTTATTTTAAAATAGGGAGATAATGTGATTTAGATTATTGTCATGGTTTAATCATCCAAGACCACAAATAGACATACTAGACAACTTTCATGCAACATTATTACATTTCCATGTCATAAGATCATAAAAGAGTGTAGGATCGATCAAGTTTATATTTAGTGTTACATGTATGATAGTTTATTGATTTTAGGTCTAAAGACAACATTTGTAAGATTTGAGCGTAGTTCTTACAAGATTAGAGTCCAATATGTGCATAAAGATTTATCAGGGCTAATTTGTGTACAACAATGAGTCTTTATGTCATATGAGTACCACCCTATATGTAAAGATATAACCGATGGTGATATAGTAATTACTGCCCTAGATTTTAAAACTAGTTTTTTGCTTTACATATATATAATACATACTTGTATATATGTATGTATGTTTTATTATATGTTGACTTCACTATCCGTGAATATATAATAATAAATCAAGAAATGAAGCAATAGAATTGAATGTATTAAGGAAAGAATGAAATCCACTAAAGGTCCAATTATCAATAAAAATATCCAATACCAAAAAGAGGTATAAAATATCATAGTGGTGTATCATAAGCGTGGTGAGCCCATAACTCATAGGTCCCATGATCGAGACCTTGCACTGATATAATAAAATGCATCACATAACTTCTATTTTATCTCACTTCTTCCATAATGTAAACAAAAAGTACAAGAATTGGGATTTAAATTTAATTGAAGTATTTATGTATTAAATGGTTCAATATATATGTTTGAAATACACTGACATACAATTCTTAAAAAAAATCAAGAATAATTAGATTTGACATGACTATTTTGAAGAGTTGCATATAACTTCAGATATTGGTCTAAAAAATTCCATCTTGTATATCAAAAAGGAATCTCCTAGCATATCACAAAACCTAATAAATGTGTATGTATACTGTGTACAATACAATAAAAAAAGATAAATTAATCGTGCTTGAATAATATCTTAGAATTTTAGTATCACTTAGTTTGATATATTTGGCAGTATGTTGATATTTATCATAACCTTCCTCAAGTAGGCCACTATATCCAAATTGAGTAGAATCTTGAATACCCCTCAGATACCATCACATTGGAGGGAACAATCAAATTATATTTTGAGAGGAACATTGTACAATTGAACAATGATGTTATAGTATAAAATAAAAAGTAACTCTAAATGTCTAATAATATGAAAAGAACGAATGAAATATTGAATACAAATTTATATCCAGTATTGTAAGAAAATAAATAGGTCTCATGAATATATTAAATTTGACATCATATAGAAATTGAAATTACATTTGAGAATAACCATAATAGGACATTGAGTTTGTACAAGTTAAGTTATCCATGTTTACGATGTAAAAAATGCTAAATTATATTAGATAGTGGAGTAGCACTGACAACCCTTAATATTAGATATATTATATTGTATATAAATTGTTTTTTCATGTCAAAAAACACTAACTAGTATTATTATATACATGTATATGTTTACATTCATTATTCCCTCAAATATTGAATTAAAAGTCCTATCAATATTAAACTGATGGAAAAACATGTGGTCCATCTTAATTTGTTAATCATATCAATATTAATGTAACAAATGGGTGATTATATATGTTTGAAATGTACTAACATATTTTTTCCTGAACTGAATCTAAGAAGAATCATTTATATATATATTTATGCTCTCTTATAGATGACAAATATGAGGATTTTGAAGAGTTTAATTTAACTCTAGAGTAATAATGCAGAAAATTACACCATAAATATTAAAAGGAATCTTTACTATAGAATAACAATAATATGTGTATTCACACACTCTCTACTGTATCAAAAATTAAATTAATTCAGTATTAATAATTTAAATTATTTGAAAATCTCATATTTGGTAATGTGTCTTTGATTTTTGAGAGTACTTTCCCTAAATAGGGTCAGTAGTAGATCCAACTTGATAGATTAAAACATTGGTCCATGTTAGCTACTCATGCATTTGAGGGATGTTGAAATCACATAATCTTACATAATGTGTGCGGTTCACAATTGGTGCTTCGATTAGGAGTCCTTTCATTGGGATCCCATATTACTTCCATTTTAGATACTCCTTTTTGATAAATTTTAGTATATAAAATCCACTTTAAAAGAGGAGTGATATAAGTAAAAAAACAACACATCAGAATCATAGTGAAAGTACAATCCATATGTCCTAAGATAACATGTTTGAAATTAACTAGTAGAGAGTAACAAAGAGATGGAAAGGAATAGGTTAAACGTATAAAATAAAAAGAATCATTTTAGATAGCAGTTTTGGACATTTAAGTTCTAAGAGAGCTATATTACATGGAAATTACATAAGTCATTTCAATAGAAAAGAAAAAGTAGTAATATGGAGAGGTAAACCTATATACAAAATATGGCGGGTTATTATACCTCATCTTCGAGATTTTCCCTTTTGTATTGAAACAACCAAATGTATATAAGATTTGGTTTTTCCAAAAATTAAATAGGCATGTGATGTATGTATTATCCTTTTGTTGGACTCAAGCATGTCTAGCATCCAACTGATTTTATGCTACAACCATATTCATGATGATTGATGTCGGATATTTCCCATTAAAGAATAGAATTCATAAAATTTTAAAATGGTAGATTGAGTTGTCAACTTACATCACAATATTCTAGAATAATTTTATTGTAACCATGTTATTAAAATTTAAAACTTGTTTTATTAAATATTATTACATCTATGATTTAGTTGTACGTGCTTTCATTTTAATTGTTTGAAAAAGAATACCATACATTTTTTTTAAACTATATTCAAGAGTGAGAAGAAATGTGTGTATATCTCTCTTTCAGATGGCATGCATGTGTACTTAAAACGGTTACATAAAACTTTAAATAACGATATAGAAATTGTTACTGTTAGTATTGAATACAGTCTTTCATCGTAGTAGAACACTAATAGTTGTATCGATATGCTCTCCTCAAGTAATAAAAAAACTTAATTGTTTGCAAAAAAATGTATGTTAAGTTGAAAATTTACTTTATTTATTGAAAATTTTGGCAAATGAAACCACCTTTTATGATTATAAATAAAAAGGGAACATTTGAATCATGGTGAATGTTGAATTTAGTAACTAAGATTCAAACTTTTATCCAATATAGAATAACTTTTTCCTCATATTTTCATGTACAATTTTTTAAACTAGCTGAATAAGCATGGACAATTGTATCATGTTAATACACAATAAAACAGATGTAATCTATCACCATAATATATATATGTATATATATATGTATGTATATATATATATATATATATATATATGTATATATATATATATATATATGTATGTATATATATATATGCATATATCTGTAATCTATTTAAACTCATTATGCAAAAATATATAATCCTTAATTCAAAAAAGAAGAAAATGAGTATAATTTCTTAATGATAATAAGAAAATCCACTAAAAGTCTAGCCCTTTTTGAAATATCAAACAACATATGGAAATATAGAAAAGAAAAATGGTGCAGCGGAAACATAATGAGCCCATCACCCTTAGGTCCCATGATTAAAATCTGGTTTTGATGTAAGAAAATGCATCATACATATATTCTTTTATCTCACTTCTTTCATAAAATAGAACATATGTTATTTTGGAATATTCTACCATATTTTTTCCTAAATTAAATTTAAGAAGAACAAAAAAATTGACATAATATCTCTGGTGGATGAGTTACATGAGAATTTCAAAGAGTGGCATTTAAATTTATATAACAAACAAAAAATGCCACCATATATATTTTATGAAATCTTTATTATAGCATAATAATGATCTATATATTGATACACATCCACTCTCTATTATGTATTAAGAACTAAATGAAATTTTTGTGAAAAATGTATATTAGTTGAAAATTCTCAGATTTGGTAAACTATTTTTATTTGGGAGAGAACTTTCTACAAGAACTGTCATTAATGAATCCAATATGACACATTAGATCATTAACCCATGTTAGCTACTGGCACATACGAGGAGATGTTGAAATCACATAGTCCTCTAGTCTATGCGAGGTTCAGAACTAAGGTTTTGATCTGCAGTCCCTTCTTTGGGATTCCTCATTTATTACCACTTGAGATACTCTTGTTGATACATTTGGGTAAATAATATCCACTTAAAAAGAGCAGAAAAACAAGTAATAATAATGCATCACAATCACGGTGATGGCAAAATCCATATATCCTAAGATAACTTGTTTGAAATAAACAAACTGAATGGAAATAACATAAAAAAATCATTTGATATAGCATTTTAAGGAATTTAAGTTATCAAAAAACTATATGACATAGAGATTACATAAATAGTTTCAAAAGAAAACATAGATTTGAAAGTTCGAATGGTAAAATTAGATATAAAATTGGTGAGTTATAATATCTCATTTTCATGAATTTCCTTTCCACTTTGAAACTTACAAAATTATTTATCATATTTCAGCTTTTTGAAAATGTAGAAAAATATTATGCATTTTTCCTTTTGAATAGTCATTTGATGTATGTATAACCCTTCTCTTGGTTTGAAATATGTCTAACCTCCAACTCATTATATCCTATAATCATATTCTTGATGATTGATACTAGCTATTTCTCATTAGAGAATAAAAATCATTAATATTTTCAATTGGTAGAGTGACTTGTTGACTTCCATCACAATATTCTTACAACATAATCTTCACATAAATTGTGTGACTTTTAGAATCATGTTATTGTAATCATATTACGTATAGTTTAGAATTAGTTTTATTTTATATTAATACATCATGATTTTGTTGTACATGCTTTCATTTTATTAGTATAAAAATGACTACCATATATATTTTGACATTATATTGAAGAATGACTATTACTATATATATAATCTTCTTTTTGTAATACATGCACATGTATTTTAAATGGTTGCATAAAACATTAAATATTGTTACAAATTGTTATTATTAGTATCAAATATAATCTTCTATTGTAGCAATAAATTCTTTTTTATATAGATATACTCTCCAAAAATTAATATATTAAAATTTATTGTTTGCAGATAACATCTATTAAGTTGAAAGTTTATTTATTCAAAATTTCAGTAGATGAAACCACTTAATAAGATTATAAATAAATAAAAAAAGGAAAAATGTAAACCATGGTGGATGTGGAATGGATGGGTCCTAAGATTTAAACTTTTCTCTAGTATAGAATAAGCTTTGCCTCATATTTTTCATGCATATTTCCTTTTAAACTAGATGAATAAAATCATGTACAATTGAACAATGCTATTTCAAAATGCTAATAAAATATATCTAATATATCACCATAATATGGTATGCATAAATGTAAGTATAGAGCTTGAAATATATTTCCAATTTTATATAAAATAAATGGGTACTACAAAAATCTTTCAATTTGACTTCATATAAAATTTACATTATATTTGGAAATGATATTAATTCCACAACAGATTTGTGTATTTTATTACATATGTTGTATGTTGTAAAGATGCAAAGATATAACTGATGGTGATTTAGTAAGTAATGCCCTAGTTGTTAAAACTAGTTTTTTTACTAAACATATATATAATACATACACACATGTATATATATATATATATATATATATATATATGTATATATATATATGTATATATTTTATATGTTGACTTCACGATCCACAAATATATTATAATAAATCAAGCAATAAAGAAGTAGAATTGAATGCTCTATGAAAATAAAGAAATCCACTAAAAGTCTAGTTAACAATAAAAAATTTAAATACCAAAAACATCTATATAAAATCAGAGTGTCTTAGTAGAAGTGTGTTGGTCCCATAATCCACAAGTCCCAGGATCCAAATATGGCTCTGATAGAATAAAATGCATCACAATACTATTATTTTATCACACTTCTTCCATAATGTAGATAAAAAGTACAAGAATGGGGATTTAAATTTAATATAAGTATTAATTTATTAAATGGTTGAATACATATGTTCGAAATACATTAACATACTATTCTTAAATAAGAATCAAGAATAGCTATATTTTTAGAAATAATTTCTCTTGTATGACATACATGATTATTTTGAAGAGTTGCATATAACTTTATATAACAATCTCGAAAATTCCATCTTGTATATCAAAATAAAATCTCCTATCATGTCACAAAGCAAATAAATATGTCTATATACTCTGTACAATACAATACAACAAAGATAAAATTAATTGTACTTGAATATTTTTTTTAAATTTTAATATCGCTTAGTTTGTTATATTTGGTTATCTATTTTATATTTATCATAACCTTACTCATGTACGGCCTCTATATCCAAATAGACTATAATCTTGAATTCCCCTAAGATACCCACACACAGTAGGGAACAGTCAAATTATATTTTGTATCAACGTGTGTGATGGTAGTAATCCGTTTAAGGTGCCTGACTAATGGTTCAATGTTGAGTCACCTTCATTGGGGTTCCCCATCAATTGCCACTTTATCTACTCTAAAAACATTCTTTATATTGAAGCCACTTAATAAGAAGGTAACACATAGTAAAAATAGCACATTAATATTGTGGTGGATGTTTGAATCTATTAGACCCAGGTTCAAAGTTTTCTCTAAGACAGAAGAAGTTCCTCCTTATGTCATTCATGCCTATTTCCTCTCAATCAAGTCAAACAAAATGCATTTACAATTGAACCATGATGTTTCCATATATGATAAAACTGATTTTGAACGTTGCATATCAAGGTTGTGATATATATATAAGTATTGAGTAAAAAAATCTTCCAATTTGATGAAATAACTATAGTTTTAGATATGTGATTGGTTTTTTTTATTGTGTTGTAGTTGTGGTTTCGGTATAAATCATACCATATATGCACTGTTGATATCCCTAACTACCATATTTCATTTGAAACAAGATTCAAGAATAAGCTTAACTTGGATATAATTTCTCTTATGGATGACACCCATGAGTATTTTGGATAGTTAATATAAATTTCTAAAGTAATCTAGAAAATTGTGCCGTAAATATCAAAATATAACCTCATAGTGTAACATTACAATGTTACTTGTATTGATACACTCTCCACAAACTTAATAAATCACCCAATTCCTTAATTTTGTAAACATAAACCTTCTTTATAAAGAGAATCAAAAATTAAACATTAAGATCATTATGGATTTCAAATACATAGGACTCCAGATTAAATATTTTCTATAAGATAAAAGAATTTCAAACTCACATGTTAAATGTATATGTCTCTTTTCTATAAGGAAGCACTCTAAGGTAGAGGCACATTGAAACCATCCCAACATAGTAAAACTCAAGACATGATAAAAGTCACACATGTATGATGTAAGTTGCATGAAATAACATAGCAAGGCTTGATCTTGGTTGGTGTTTCTGACCTCTAACAAAACACCTTGTTTGTGAATTGAACTCGCAATTGTTTGTTGTATATGATTTAAGTTAAAGCTTGTACAACATAACCATGATGTTTCAATATAACATAAACCTTATTCTAAACATCACATAATATGGTAACAATATATAGAATTATGTAGTTTAAAATTATTCCAATGTTATGCATAATACATGGGTTCTATGATGAAATTTTAAAATTTTATTTTAAATTTGGATTTGAAATATATCTCAGAGTAACTATTAGCACATTAAGTTAATGTAGGTTAAGTTATTTACATATTTTCTTCTAGTAAGGGAAAGTGTAGTTGATGAATTTTCTGGTCCCCAATTAAGAGGCCCGCGTTTGAACCACATGGACAAGCATTTTTTATTTACCACACTCTCGAGTGTATGGCCTCCTCTTAGGATGTGGGAGAGAGGCACAAACGTTCTCTTTTAATCCCTTACCTTAGTTTCACCATTATGAATTTTAGTTCTCTCTAATTTCATATTGTGTGTTATGCCTTGGACATATATGTAGTTCGTAATAGGGTACAAACCGTGATTTAAGTCATAAACAGTAAAGCTTTTACCAGAGATACGCTGAGGCATGTAGAGAGCACTGTCCTTAAGAGTATTTCTGAGGTACTCGACGGTGAGCGCCTGTGCGATAGTCTCCTACACGGCTACTCTCCCAGGATCCAACAACGTTTGCCGACGTGAATCATGCACATGCAGTCACGGCGACTGATCGTTCTTCTAGTGGACAAACAACAGGTGAAGAAGAAAAAAGTGAGAGATATTGTGCAACTATTTCGAACGACAGTGAGGGACAAAGATAAATAGCACAGAGAGGTGCATGAAGAGTTGTGTTGCGGTTGCAAACCGAGTTGCCGTTTGGAAGCATCCAAACGAAGAGGTGCGCCGAAAAGATGCGGCAAATGTCTCTATTTGGTTCAGTGAACCGAAGAGCAAAACCAAGCCGGGGCCGCGCCCACACAAGGGGCTCTGGGAGGCCGGATTTGCACCCCCCCTGTGCGCGGGATGGGACGTGCCTGATTAAAGGGTTTCCGGACCGGGCCGGCCCAAACTTGGTTGGCAAGGCCAATCATGCACGTGCGTAGGGCCTATCCCCTTTCATTCCTCAATTGTACTATGTATAAGAGTTCATATATAAGGAGGAGGGAAGTCTCCAATACAAGCAATATGGGACTAAATTTTTTCCTTTTAGTTTGAAATATAGCAAAAAGCATAACAATCCCCCACTATTTCAAAACAAAACAATATTAAACCGAGTTGACCACTGGAAGAACTTAAACAAATGACATGTATAAGCTATGGTAGAACTGAGTTCTTTCAACTAAAGCATTGAGTAGATGTATGTAATCTGTGGAAGATTGGTAGAACTATGTTCTTGAACCAATTCTTCCTTTATCTAATTAGAGGTACATTGCTCACATGACATTCATAAAATCAATTACCTTTCTTACATATTGTCGCCTTTAGGCCATGCGCCTACTGGGAAAATTCATGAATGCTCTAGAGATATGACAAATCTCAATAGGAGTGGCCCCACTCCACACTCATATAGTTGGACTTTCATCAAACATATATTGCAGTATATACACCACCATTAATGGCCATTAAATCCATTAAGAACTATATTCAACTGAATCACTGTAAATTATTGTTTACATCGTAAGAATGAGATACATTTATTACAACATGGTGAGTCCTCTAGTGACTTAGTTTTTCCCATTGAACCTTCTTCCCGGGATCACCATTCATGAAGGTTGGGTGTCCATCACTTCGACTTCTAGTATGGGCATAGTCCCATTTTCCTCGATGTATTGCTCACTAGTCGCTGACTTAATGGCTTTCTCAGAGGATCGGCCAAGTTTAATTCTAAATTAACATAATCCATTGAGATTATGCTATCACATACAAGCTGCCTCACAATATTGTGATGTAGACGAATATGTCTACTTTTCCCATTATAAACTTTGTTTTTAGCTCTTGCTATGGAAACTTGATTATCACAGTGTATAAACACTGGTGGAGAAGGTTTCTCCCAAATGGGAAGATCCATTAGAACATGTCTTAGCCATTCAGCTTCAGTCCCAATCTTTTCTAAGGCAATAAACTCATATTCCATAGTGGAACGAGCTATACATGTTTGCTTGGAGGATTTCCAAGACACAACACCTCCACCCATAGTGAAGAGGTAACCACTTGTAGATTTCAATTCATCTGAATCAGAAATCTAATTGGCATCCCAATATCCTTCTAGCACAGTTGGAGATCCACAAAAAATCAATCCATGATTAATTGTGCCTTTAATGTATCTTAAAACCCTATGTAGAGCATCCCAATGATCCTTATTAGGATTTTGAGTATATCTACTTAATCTCCCCACTGCATATGCTAGATCTGGATGAGTACAGTTCATTAAGTACATCAGGCTTCCAATTACTTGTGCATATTTGACTTGTTGAACACTATTACTTTTATTTTTCTTGAGATTGCAATTAGAATTAAAAGGTGTACTTACCAGCTTACAGTCAAACATTGAAAACTTATTGAGAATTTTCTCAACATAGTGTTCTTGGGATAGCATGATGCAATCATCATTTTTAAGAAGTTTAATTCCTAAAATTACATCTGCCTCACCCATATCTTTCATGTCAAAATTAGAAGCCAAGAAGCCTTTTGTACTATTTATTATATCAATATTAGTGCCAAAAATAATCATGTCATCTACATAGAGACATATTATAACACAACCTTGGTTATCGACTTTAGAATATATACATTTGTCTCCTTCATTTATATGGAATCCATATGATACAATGACCTTATCAAATTTCTCATGCCACTATTTAGGTGCTTGTTTCAAACCATAGAGAGATTTGATTAGTCTGCATACCATATGTTCTTTTCCCGAAACTACATACACTTCGGGTTGATCCATATAAATTTCCTCATCTAAATCTCCATTCAAGAAAGCAGTTTTAACATCCATTTGGTGTATAATTAATTTCTTCATAGATGTCAAAGCAATAAAAATCCTGATTGAAGAGATTCTAGTAACAGGAGAAAAGGTATCAAAATAGTCAATATCCTTTTGTTGTTTATATCCCTTGGCAACCAAATGAGCTTTGTATTTATCTACAGTCCCATCTGTTTTCAATTTTCTTTTAAATATCCATTTAATTCCTATGGGTTTAATACCTGGTGGAAGATCTACTAGTTCCCATGTATGATTAGATAATATAGATTCAATCTCACCATTAATTGCTTCCTTCCATAAAGAGGAATCAATTGAATTAATAGCTTCATTGTAAGATTGAGGGTCATTATCCACTATAAAAGAATAGAAATCATCACCAAGATTCTTTTCCTTCCTTATCCTAGTGGATCTTCTAGGTTCTATAGCATCCGATTCTAAAACATCATTAGAATTGGATGTACTTGGGATATTCTCTAAAATTTCATTTGAAGGATTAGCTAAGTTTTCTAAGGGAGTTTTCATAGGAAAAAATACTCAAAAATTCAGCATTTTTAGATTCAACAATTGTATTAGGTTCTACAACATTGTTGCCACTTCTAATAACCAAGAATCTATATGCAGCACTTTTCTGAGTATAACCTATAAAAACACCATCTAGGATTTTAGATCCCAATTTTCATTTTTGGGCTCAGTTAATAAGACTTTAGCCAGACACCCCCACACATTGAGGTATTTCAAATTAGGAGGATATCCTTTCCATAATTCATGTGGCGTCTTATTTGTCTTCCTACTAGGGATGCGATTTTGAAGAAAACAAGATGAAAAAATCGCTTCCCCCCACAAGTTGTTGGGTGCTCCTGAATTGATTAAAATAGAACTCATCATCTCCTTTAGAGTTCTATTTTTATGTTCAGCAATACCAATTGATTGAGGCAAATATAGAGGTGTGTATTCATGTATAATACCATGGTTCACACAAAATTCATTAAAGGGAGAACAATCATATTCACCACCCCTATCTGAGCGAAGATGTTTTATTTTCTTATTGAGTTGATTCTCTACTTCTGTTTTATAATTAACAAACATTCCAAAGGCTTCATCCTTTGAATGTAGTAAATATAATTTTGTATATCTTGAGAAATCATCTACAAAAATAATGTAGAAATGTTTCCCACCTCTAGATAGATTTCCTTTTAAATCTCCAAGATCAGTGTGAATTAGATCAAGCAATTCATAATTTCTATGTGAAATTTGAGGACAGAGTTTCTTGGTAGATTTAGTTTCAACATATATTTGGCATTTATTATTTAAATTAACAACACCATCAATATCCTTTATTAAACCTAAAGATTTCATGCGTTGTAAATATTTAAAATTAACATGTCCTAATCTACTGTGACATACATCAAAAGAATCAACGATATAAGCAGAATGACTTATTTCATTAGCAGAAGAGTTTGGTACATTCAACAGAAAGAGACCATTTGAGCAGTAACCCATGCCTAGGTAGTCCCCATACTTGGTGAGAATGACCTTGTTTGATTCAAAGGATACTTTCACCCAAACTTATCAAGTTGAGAAATAGAAATTAAATTATCACAGATATCTGGGACAAACAACACATCTTTGATCAACAAAATTTTTTCAGAAGTCATCTTGAACATGACATTACCCTTTCCGGTCATAGGAGAAGAAGTTGAGTTTCCCATGACAACCCGGTGTTCCTCTTGTCCTACTTCAGTGTAGGTGACAAAGGCATCTCTATTGCCACTGATGTGGAGACTAGCCCCCGAGTCAATGATCCAATCATTCTGGTGGAATGATCCCATATTGACAATGCTGACAAATGTCACAAATACGTCCTCATTAACAAGGTCGGTTGAAGGTTCCTTTGAATCCACTGCTTGTTTCTTCCTATGCCTTCATTTAGGAGAAGTATGACCAGGTTTGCCACAAACATAGCAAAAAACATTCTTTTTATTAATATCTTTGTTTCCTTTATATTTATTCTTATTTCCTTTCCCTTTCTTATTTTTCCATTTAGACTGATCAGTAGAAACTTTATTTGCTTTAACTTCATTATTAACAAAGTTAGTAGTACATGATAACTCTTTATTCAGTTCAGATTTGTCTCTAGTATGATTTTAATCTTCAACTCGGATATGTATTATTACATCATCCAGTGACATAGTCTTTCTTTTGTGCTTTAAATTGTTCTTGTAATGTTTCCAAGAACCAGGCATTTTTTCAATTAAAGAACCCACAATGAAAGACTCAGGAAGATCAATTTTTTCATTTTTCAAATCATCAAGTAAAATCAGAAATTCATGAATTTGAGTTGTTATATCTTTATCTTCAGTCATATGAAAATTTAGAAAATTTGCAATAGTAAATTTTTGGGTAGAAGCCTCTTCCAAAATATATTTATTTTCAGACTTTCCCAAATTTCGGATGTAATTTTAATTGAAAAGTAGGCGTCAAACAGTTGATTAGATAATGTACTTAAAATCACATGTCGGCAAATGCAATTTGCATTTTCCCAATCAACAAAATCATTTTCAAGTTTGGATTCAGTTAAAGCAAACGACACATTAGAAACTTCTAAACCAGTAATACTTTTTTCTTGCCAATGACTATACTGTTGTCAATTAAACTGTTCAATTTTCATAACATGAGGGATAGGTGTTTGCGAAACAGTAGAAACAATGACGATTTGGTTGTTATTACTTGATGGCGTCACAGGCGTAAAAGGGGCTTCAAAACCTTCCATATTAGTACCCATCAGAGAAACAGTCTACTCTTAAGATTGTAGTTCGTAATAGGGTACAAACCACGATGTAAGCCGTAAATAGTAAAGCTTTTGCCAGAGATATGCTGAGGCGTGCAGAGAACATTGTCCTTAAGAGTATTTCCACTGTACTCGACTGTGAGCGCATGTGCGACAGTCTCCGGTGCGGCTACTCTCCCAGGATCCAACAGCGTTTGCCGACGTGAAACGCGCACACTCAGTCACAGCGACGAGTGAAAGATGACTGATCGTTCTTCCAGTGGACAGACAATAGGCGAAGAAGAAGAAAGTGAGAGATATTGTGCAACTGTTTCGAACGACAGTGGGGGACAAAGATAAATAGCAAAGAGAGGTGTGCGAATAGTTGTGTTGCGGTTGTAAACCAGTTTGCTGTTTGGAAGCGTCCAAACAAAGAGGTGCGTCAAAAAGATGCGGCAAATGTCTCTATTTGTTTCAGTGAAAGAAAAACAAAGTTGGGGCAGTGCCCGCACAAGGGGCGCCCAATTAAAGGGTTTCTGGACCGGGCCGGCCCAAACCCCGTTGGCAAGGCCCACCATGCGTGTGAGTAGGGCCTATCCCCTTTCATACCTCAATTGTACTATGGACAAGAGTCCATATATAAGGAGGAGGGAAGTCTTCAACACAAGCAATATGGGACTAAACTTTTTCCTTTTGGTTTGAAATATATCAAAAAGCATAACAATATATAGAGGCTTGCGTGTATGGATAGGATGTCATTTGTCACATAACTTTTTGTTACCCTAATCCTATTGCCACTAACTATAGAGTCAATGGTAGTAGGATTTGAACATCCGTATGTAGAATGTCACATAGTTTCACATAAGCAATTTATATGTAAGATCAAGACTAGCAAGAGCTAACAAGATACATTACAAACATAGAGACATGTACTTATTTCTATTTCACAAATATACATTGGTGTTTCATTTCATTAAGTAGTTGAAGTTAGGGGTGAGCATTCGGTTAATTCAGACGGTTACAGTTAATTTAGTTCGGCTAAATGGTCAATTTGTGGTTTGATATTTTAACCATTTACCTAACCAAATTGAGTCAGTTAATTTAATTATTGTCTAATCGGTTAATGGTTAATTCACTCAATTTATTTGGTTAACCAAATAATACTCGTGTAATAATATTATTTGAAATACTCATAGAATTTGGGACAGTTGTTATATTATAGTAGTATTGTTGTAAATTTAATTATGTATGGCTCATAAAAAATTGATTACTATATATATGGGGAAGAATTTTGAAATAAAATTACAACTATATATGTATATATGCATGTATAGGATATTATTTATGAATAAATTCTGACTATTCAGTTAATTCAGTAAACCAAATCAAAAAATATCTTTAACTGTCAAATTAACCATTTAATTGATTAACCAAAATAAATTAACCAAGTTAATTGAATTAACCAAATTGACCCAATAAAATTAACCATTTATAATTAACCGTTCAGTTAATCAGTTATTAACCAAATTCTA
Organism: Alisma plantago-aquatica; assembly: GCA_963693085.1. NCBI lineage: Eukaryota > Viridiplantae > Streptophyta > Magnoliopsida > Alismatales > Alismataceae > Alisma > Alisma plantago-aquatica. Next base: position 368,540,283 of record OY856410.1, on the reverse strand, counting down.
CTCACCCCTAGTTGTAGTGGATCTTCATTTGGAATTTTAAAAAATTGATAAACAAAATATATTAATGCTAAAGCATTAAGTACTCTATGAAAGGGCATGTAAACATATTTTATAGTATACCAAAGTTTCTTGGATAGAAACACCATATCAAGAAAAAATGAAATCATTCATAGAGCATATTCTAAGTTTTATTTTCTATTATATCAACATTAGGCATTTGTTCAACTTCCAAGGAAATGGTCCAAGAAGGGCATATGAGGATCAAAGCCTAAATGTCACCCTATTTTGACGTGAGGGGCCTCAAGAGAAAATTCAATGAGCTAACCCTATTTCAATTGAGCCTTGTGCTCTAATCCTGAGAATTTAGATAGCTACACATCTCTATGTAATGGATTTCTCTAATATATGTTCCAGGCTTATCAACATAGTATAATCATAAAACATGAAAGTAGTATTTATAGGATAATAGCTCAACAAGTAACTAACTTGACAAACATTCATACAAGCATACCTACCAACCAAACAATATCTTAGTATGGTCAACAAATTAAGCATACCTTGTGAGTAATGAGAAAGATGTGATTATCGAGTAAGATTCATAGAAAAGATCCATCCAAATGGGACCTATTCTTGAAAAAGATATAATGTGGGGTCTTATATCAGTAGTGTTTTGATATATACACATCATATGGGTTATGCAGATATTTCTCCTAGGCATAGGTTCATCTAGTTCATGCTTAGATTCAATGTTCCAACCATGCATGCTATTACTAAAAACAATCCAAGTTTCATCATTAAGTGTTGGGTATAGGTGAGCCATCACATTGTTAGTGATACTAGATAAAGATAATATTTGATTCTAAAATAGGGAGATCATGAGATTTATATAATTGTCATGGTTTAATCATCCAACACCATAAATAGACATACTAGACAATTTTCATGCAATATTGTCACATTTACATGTCATAAGATCATAAAAGAGAATAGGGTAGATCAATTTGTAGTTAGGTTTACAACTATGATATTTTATTGATTTGAAGTCTAAAGACAACATTTGTAAGATTTGAGCATAGTTCTTACAAGATTAAAGTCCAATATGTGCATAGAGATTTATCAGGCATAACTAGTGCACAAAGATGAGTCTTTATGTCATACGAGTACCACCCTAGATTCAAAGATATAATTGATGGTTATATAATGAGTTCTGAGGAGATGTTAAAATTAGTTTTGAATGTTATGTATCAAGGTTGTGATATATATATATATATATATATATATATATATATATATATATATAATATATAATATATATATTACATATGTACATATATATGTAAATATATTTTTTCATATGTTGACTTCACTATCATTGAATATATTATAATAAATTAAAAAATGAAGTAGTGTTATGAAAATAAATAAGTCCACTAAATGTCTAGTTATCAATAAAAATATTTGATACCAAAAAGAGTTATACAATATCAAAGGGGCACAACAAAAGTGTGGGGGGGGGCATTACCCATAGTACCCAGGATCTAAACTTGGCTCTGATAGAATAAAATGCATCACATAGAAATTATTTTATCTCACTTTTTCCATAATGTAGAGAAAAATTACAAGAATTGGGATTTAAATTTAATTTAAGTATTAAGGTATTAAATGGTTGAATATGTATGTTTGAAATACACTAGCATACTATTCTTAAATAACAATCAATAATAATTAGATTTTTAGATAAAAAAATTGTGGATGACATACATTATTATTTTGAAGAGTTGCATATAACTTCAGATAATGATCTAAAAAGTGCCATCTTGTATATCTAAAAGGAATCTCCTAGCATATCACAAAATGTAATTAATGTGTCTATATATTCAATACAATACAATACAATATAATAAAGATAAAATTAATTGTGCCTGAATAATATCTTTTAATTTTAGCATCACTTTGTTTTGATATATTTTGTAATTTGTTTGATATTTAGCATAACCTTCATCAAGTAGGGCCGTTATATCCAAATTGAGTAGAATTTGGAATTCCCCTCAGATACCTACACACTAGAGGGAATAATCAAATTATATTTTAGGTCAGCATATGTGAAAGGATTAATCCATTAAGGTGCCTAATTAAGAATCCAATTCTGGGTCCCTTCATTGGCATTCCCCATCAAATACCACTTTATCTAATCTCAATGAAAAAAATATTCTATTAAATCCACTTGATAAGAGGAGAATGGATAGTACAAAAATAGCATATTATAATCATGGCGGATGTTTGACTCCATAAGGCCCAAGATTCAAACTTTTTTGTAAGATAGAAGAAGTACATCCTTGTGTTGTCCATGCATATTTCCTCTTAATCACGTCAAATGAAATGCATGTATAATTAAACCATGACATTCAGTATAAGATAAACATATTTTGAGCGACACATGTTAAGCTTGCGATATATATAAGTATTGACTAAAAAAATGTTCCAATTTTGATGAAACAATTGTAGTCTTAGATATGTGATTGGTTTTTGTAATGTGGTGTTATTGTGGTTTTGGTATAAATAGTAACACATATGCACCATTGACACTCCTAAATAAAATCCACTTAAAAAGAGTGTTCTAAACAAGATATACAAGATAAATGGAAAAAATATAAAACACTCATTTGATATAGCATTTTAGGGAATTTAAGTTCTAAAAAGCTATATAACATGGTGAGTTATAATATCCCATATTCATGAATTTCCTTTCCACTTTGTGACATACAAAATGTATTTATTATATTTTAGCTTTATAAAAAAATCAAATAATTAGAACAAATTATCCACGTTTCCTTTTGAATAGTCATTTGATGCATCTATAATCCTTCTCTTTGTTTGAATATGTCGAGCCTCCAACTCATTCTATGCTAAAACCATATTCTTGATGATTTATTCTATATATTTCTCATTAGAGAAATGTAATAATTAATATTTTCAATTGTTAGAGTGACTTGTTGACTTCCATCATAATATTCTTACAACATAATCTTCACATCAATTATGTGACTTTTAGAATCATGTTATTGTAATCATATTATGTATAATTTAGAATTAGTTTTATTTTATATTGATACATCGTGATTTTGTTGTACATGCCTTCATTTTATTAGTTTAAAAATGACTACGATATATATTTTGAAATTGTATTCAAGAATGACTAGTACTATAAATATAATCTTCTATTTGTAATACATGCACACTTATTTTAAATGGTTGCATAAAACATTGAATAGTGATATAGAAAATATTACTATTCTTATCAAATAAAATCTTCTATTGTAACATAAAATTATTATTTATACATATTTTCTCTCAAAAGTAATAAAATAAAATTAAATGTTTGCAAATAACATCCATTAACTTGAAAGTTTACTTTATTTATACAAAAATTCAGTAAATGAAACAACTTAATAAGATTAGATATAACCAGAAAAGGAAAAATGTAAGCCATGGTGGATGCAGAATTGATTGGTCCCAGGATTTAAACTTTTCTCTCATATATAATAAAGTTTTCCTTATATTTTTCATGCATATTTCCTTTTAAACAGGACGAATAAATGCATGTACAATTGAACCATGCTATTTCAATATACTAGTAAAATATATCTAATATATCATCATAATATAGTATGCATAAAGCAAAGCAGAGATCTTGAAATATATTTCCAATTTTATATAAAATAAATGGGTACCATGACAATCTTTTAATTTGACTTCATATAAAATTCACATTATATTTTGAAATGTTCTTAATTGCACAACATATTTGTATACTTTAATGTATATGATGTATATTGTCAAGATGCAAAGATATAACTGATGGTCATATAGTGAGTACCACCCTAGATGTTAAAACTAGTTTTTTACTAAACATATGTATCATACATACAAACAAATATATATTTGTATTTGTTTTTTTATTTGTTGACTTCACTATCTACAATATATTATAATAAATCAAGATATGAAGAAATATAATTGAATGTGTTAAGAAGATAAAGAAATCTACTAAAGGTCTAGTTATCAATTAAAATATTCAATACCAAAAAGAGCTATACAAAATCAGAGGGCGCAGTGCAAGAGTGGTGGGCCCATAACCCACAGATCAAAGGATCAAAACCTGTCTCTAATAGAATAAAATGATTCAAGTAACTAATATTTTATTTCACTACTTTCATACTATAGAGAAAAAATACAAGAATGGGGATTTAAATTTAAGTGAAGTATTAATGTATTAAATGGTTGAATGCACATGTTTGAAATACATGAACATACTACTCTTAAATAAAATTCAAGAATAACTATATTTTTAGATATAATTTCTCTTACATGACATACATGATTATTTTGAAGTGTTGCACATAACTTTAGATAGTGATCTCAAAAATTACATCAAATTATATTTTAGGTCAGCATGTATGATGGTAGTAATCCATTTAAGGTGCCTAAATAGGGGGTTTAATATTGGGTAACCTTCATTGGGGTTGCCCATAATTGCAACTTTAACTACTCACTAAAAAAATTCTTATTTTGAAGCCGCTTAACAATAAGGTAAAGCAAAGTAAAAAATAGCACATTACAATGGTGGTGTATGTTAGAATCTATATGACCCAAGGTTCAAAGTTTTCTCTAAGATAGAAGAAGTTCCTCCTTATGTCGTTCATGAATAATTCCCCTCAATCAAGTCAAACCAAATGTATTTACAATTGAACCATGATGTTTTAGTGGTAAGATAAAACTAATTTTGAACATTATGTATAAAGGTTGTGATATATATATATATATATATGGCTGTTTATTGAATGCCCGCACGGGTAACTTGCTATGCTACGCGTCACAGGAGAAGCGGTGGCACAAAACGTAAATATTTCCCGTGCTATTCCACAATTTCAAATTAGCTGGTTCTGATAGTAGGGAGATCTAATCGGCTTCAACTATCTGGCGGCAAGGCCAGCAAATATGCTAGGAGAGAAGGGGGTATCTGGGGACCGGCGACCCAAATCGACGCAAGGAATGAGCCGATACATGTGCCAGAGATGCTCCCGGTGCCCACTACTAAAAAACATTCTATAGGTGATGATTAAGAACATCATCTTTGACCTGAAAGTTTACATGGATCAACATGATTTGCCTGATGAACGTCATCTATTAAGTGTAAGCTATACACTGTGTTAGCTTTTGCAAGTGATGTCATCTATATTGGTTCTCAGGTTTCCAGAAAGTGGCAAATAGATGACATTATAAGCCATAACCTGTTCCATGGAACGTTATTCAGGATACTGTCACCTATTAAAATGAAGGTGACATATATATGCTTCACCTATTCGTGATGGTGAATTACTATGGAATGACATATTACATTAAAAGATGAATCCAGGTTAAGGTTATAAAATATTTATTCGTTATCTTGACCACAAATTAGAAAATAACATTCACAACACCATTAGCAAGACAGAGGATGACAAAATATCAATTCCATTCCAACTATGTCAAGTTTACACAACATTCTTTACAATGAATTTCAATTTCTCTTTACAACCAGCCATGGGCATTTTTAGAATAAAATTCTTGTTTCCCTGACTCCTTCCCGCAACTTCCCCTTGCCTAGAGAATTACATATATGCTCATGTGTTCTTGCTCTAGTACAGGCGTGTACATGCATGCTTCGTTCTTCTGAAACTAGTAGGGGGTAGCACCCATGTTAGCGGTTGCAGCAGCAGCGGCATAGAACCCTCCTTATTTGAGCATCACCTCATGGTCCCGACCTCCATCCTGCAGGTACATTGATGTGAACAAGCTATACACTTCAAACAGAAAACCCACCAAATATACAACATATGAAAAGAAGCAAGCCTTTCTAAATCTTCCTAGACAATCCCAAATAGGCAAAAGCTTGGTGAGGTTTCAGTGAAAACTCCTGTAAATGGTACTGAAAATTTTCTTAGATATCTATCTGGTTTTCAGGATACATACCTCTCTGATCATTCCAGGACGATAAAAAGCTGCCAAATTCTCTTTAATTTGCATATTCTGCAGCGAAAAAAATACACCCACTGGAAACAACTGCATCTATAGCGATGGATTGTCCAAGAGCAAAAAGAAGCGTGCACTTTCACAGAACAGTGGGTGCCCTGAGTTGACCAAGAAAGACGACGCTGAGGTGCAGAAGTCCCCCTCCTCCATGGAGTACTACCTGAAGAAGATAGGCAGAACACTGCTCTCCAAAGGCTACCACAACTTCACCTTGGCACAGATTGAGGATATAAGTAGGGGTTTCGACGACAAACATCGTGTAGACAGCAACGTCTATAAGGGCGCTATACGTTATCAAACATGGGAAACCAAAGTGGTTGTCAAGCGCGTATCTAGGGAATGGACAATGGGATTTCTAAATGATGTCCAGGTAGTGCCAATGCTTCATGATCCGCACGTGGTCACGTTGATCGGGTTTTGCAATGAGACAATGGAGATTTTCCTTGTTTATACAACTATGAAGAGAAGGAAAACAAAAGGAGGCTTCTGTCGCTGCTGTTGCCTCTGCACATTATATATAAGACAACCACAGGATTCTTAAAACTTGAAATCCGTGCTGAAGGGAAGGGAAGTGAGATGGTGATGGGATTGGTGATTACCTGCTGGCGCATGCTATTCTTCTTCAGATTCTAATCAGGCATCAGTCCAAAGTGGATGTGAGGAAAATGGGCCCACTGCGAACCAAGCAAGACAGAGATGAAGCAAAAGTAACTATAGATATTTCAGAAGAAGTAAAGACTTATATGTAATAAAGAAACTTTTATCCACGGAACCCTAATCCTAGGGGACCAGAAGAGGACGTTTTTGGAAACCAAAACCCTAGCTGGGGAGCTAGAAGATGCAGCAGCTTAGCTTATGTACAGAGATCTAGGAATAGGCAGGCCTGAGAGGAGGAGGAGGAGGAGGAGGGGGGTGTGATTACGTTTTTGGAAGCGGCGCTGAAGACCTCCCTGTGGGTGATGTCTAGATGTCCAGCTTTTATGCGTTGGATTTCGTCCCTACAACCATCATCAGAACATCGTGTAAAGCATATACATTTGACATCTTGTAAAAGAGGTTAGAATGTCTGCAATAGATAGACGGATATTCCTCAACGCTGCTGGATAAAAATGAAATCCTCTGATCATAACAGAAGCACAATGAAGAATTGAGGAATTTCTATTCAGTAAGATACTTACTTGATGAAGCGATTGTAGGCAGACGGGACCTGTGTGTTGACAAACATGAGTGATGTTGTGGCCATGGAGGGGTCCTCTTCTTCTTAGGCTCAAAACTAGAATCTTTTGGGCACAAATTAATGGCCATAATAGGAAGACGTGCCTAATATTTGTCAGTAACTTGGGACTATTACTTGGCAGCCTAACCTTCATTGTTTCGCTCGCCTGCTAAGAGAAGGGGAGAGATCAATTTTGGTCATAAAATTTTATTTTTTCTTCCAAATAATGTAAATATGGAGTTCGCTGTAAATATGTGCTATTGTAAGTCTATTCAATTAAACTACAGTCCAACTGAAAACAGGCGTTGTATCCATAGTTAGAAAGTCACAGACCACAAAAACAAAGGATGTGCTTGTGCTTGTGAAGGTTAGCATCCACATGGGCAGCCAACTACATAATTTTTCTAGATCATTCATAGGTAGGACAAGGAAAGAAATTGTGAACCACCTAGCTAAGCAAGCAGCCATATCTAATGTACCATGTTTGCACATATGGTTTTTCTATATTCGTACATGTACTTGCTAAGAAAGATATGAAGGAGCAGAATTTTCTCTGGTTTGCTTTATAAAATTAACCTAGCATCACCTTATTGGAAATATGCTCACCTGACATATATCATTACTAGATGCAACAACCACTGCCTCTCATCATCCGCAACTTAGGCACCATGCAAACATAGCTCTAGGCCAGACCTATGTTATTGGATATGTTTCTTGGGCGCCGACAACAGAACTTGGAGGCTTCCTGTGGTGTTCGATGTGCAGAGTTCAGCAACAAGAAAACTTCTGTAAAGAAATATTGAGTAGAATACAGATTAATTACCATTCTAATTCCCCAACAAATCACCCATCCACAATATTAGATATAGATGCAAAGTAGCTTTCCTGGTTTAATTTATTAAGCCAAATGGTATGATACTCATCTGATTAATATTATTCATATAACAAAAGACACCATCTCAACATCGTGGCATGGCTTCATAATATAGGAGGCATAATTAATTATCATGGAAGAGCCTCTATTTAGATTGATGTACATTCATCCCTTCATTAGCCAAGGCGAACATAATAACTAAGCATGTTCAAGAATAAGCACATTGTAAAGATAAAACTTTTCTAACTTTTGCAGTTGATAACCAACTAATGAGTTCAATTGTGAACTAGCTATCTAATAAAGTGGGGATGATGAGAAGATTGTCATTGTTGATTGAGACTATAATCTCATTCTTGTTGCAGTCATAATTACATAACAAATTTGGGCAGTATAACAAAAAAGGAGTGTGCAGGTTTTGTAAGAATCACAAGTCGCTTGACGAATAGGAAGCACAAACACTTCCTGGGAGTTTTCGTCGGGGTAACAGACACGTGCTCCATACGGACAGACAGTGAACATGGCCTAGGCATGTCCAGCTTTTTTTTTATAGTTTTTGGCATGGACATAGCTGCGACACAACTTGGACACAGTCATCCCAGTCCAACTACGTCTAGGTCCAGTTAAGTAAACAAAACTAAACCCTTCCACAATTCTTGACTACCCCAATCCTCCCACCCAACAAGCTCAAAACCCTCTATTCCCCTTTCCCTCTTCGTCTACCATGGTTTAAAAAGAAGGTTGCGCTGTCTGGACAGACAGGGTAATGAATAGAGTATATGAGGTATGAGGCAGTATGTGTTGTATTGGATTTTTTAAATATTAATTATGTATTTTATGTTGGCATATATGGAGACATGCATATATAAACTAAGTGATATTAGCTTTGAGCCTAGTGTGCCTACTCACCCATGACAGGGCCCATATACCTACCTATCCCTAAGACCTAACTAAGAGACGAACATTATGTAGACAGCCAGACACCCAACCCGATAACCTTTGTCTTTCCACTCCACTTTCCTCCCACCTTCCTACAAAGCTCTTGATGTCCTATGGCCAAAGGAGCACCCATCGCACCACTGTCATCCATGGCCAAGATGACTAGCTAAACCCATCCCATATACCTATCCTTAAGCCATAACTATGAAACAAAAAATTATGTAGACAGCTAGACACCCAACATGATAACCTCAGTTTCTGGACTCCTCTCCCCTCCCGACTTTCCTGCAAAACTCTTGATGGCCTAGAGCTAAATGAGCACCCATTTTCCCACCATAAACCACTACTGCAATGACTAGCTGGACCCAACCCAAGACCTATCCCTAAGCCCTAGATAAGAAACAAGACACAAACATATGTCTATCTATAATAACATCAAATGTGTCCAACGTCATGTCCGTGTCCTCAATTTTTGAAAATTGTCATGTTCCATGTCTATGTTTGTGTTCATGCTTCCTAGGGAGTAGCTCCTCATTACCTACTGAAATGGTAGGATAAACAATATGTACTTGTTTAGGAAGAATATATAAGGTCTCATTCAAAGAGACCTTGTAGAAAGTATCTAACTGTTCATTTTTAGTTTCTAAGTCAGTCATATCATTGCACATCCTTAAATCATTATCTACAGAGATATGAAAGAATGAAGAAATAGATACTTTAGTATATAGAAGACAAGACATGGTTATTTCGAGATGCATAAATTTAATGTAAGAGACATTACTGATGTCATACAGCACAGGATAGAATCATTACCTTTTTCCGTCATCATTTAGGATGGAGGGATCATTTTTTAGCTCCTGCATGCCACCATTTAATATATGCACCATTATATTCTTCTGAATGCAACTATTTAACATATATGGTATAATCCAAATTCTATTGGCTACAATATTTTGCCCGTTGATCATAAACCAAAGACTATACAAATTGAGAAAGAGTCATTACTCATTCACATAAGACAAACTAACTCCTCTTCTACACTACGACATTTTAGAATTTCTTCTTATACTGATTTTTTTTTTCTAGACAGATAATTCCTAAACTTAATAAAAGATAGAAAGAGAAGACACTATTTCATCTATTCATTATTCCAGAGGTATAAAATTTCTAGACTCCAAAACTACTAGAGAAAGATTTAGTAGGCTTGTGCATACACAAAAATCAAAATTGTTTAAGAGGGTACAAATAAATATTATGAATAATAATCATAAATCATAACATATTTATCACTTGTTAGTTTACAAATGTTGTTTATATACCTTACTAAAACGAATATATGAAATGATGATCTATATCTATTTAAAGAGATTTCACATGCTCACCTGATTGTGTGTTTGAGAAATACAAACCCATGACCTAAGATTGGCATCTAATCTGAAAGGGAATCATATAAAGCAACAACCTTGTAAACAACATTTACAATTAACTTGAACATCAGGCCCGCCAGTTTGGCACTAGTCCTGATCATCAATATATTTTCAAATTTGATGAGTTGAACACCATTACATACCGTGATGGTAACAATAGCAGTTTGTAGTAACAATTTTGTTATTAATCAGAGAAAAAACCATTACAATGGAATTGTAAAAGTTAAGCTACTAACTATTACGAAGTATAAGTGGTCACCTACTATTATTGATGAATATGTCCTTCCTGACCTGACCTTTGTTGCTTGATACACCAACCTTCAAAGCCCTACCACCCCAGTCAGCCATTGCATCATCAAATCCACCAGAATTTGTTCCTTTGCGCCAATAGAAGCATTCTATACCTCTCTTTTTAAGGTAAGGAAATAGAGTAATTGGAGGAAGTGAGAAATCAAAGCCGAGGAGTCAGTTCGGCGGCTCACAAGAAGTGCACGAGACATCAGCGACTTACAATCAACAGAGGAGTTAGTTGTCAGCGTTGTGTTCGACCTTGGGCGGAGCAGATGCCAGTGAAGAGTCGTAGACGGAAGGCAACGATTGCAGAGTATCTGGATGGGGGGAGACGAAGTGACAATGGGAAGTAGAGAGAGAGAGGAGGGGTGCGCGTAGAAGCAAGGAGTCAGAGACCATATTGTCGGTGGATTGTGGAACAAAGAGTCCATTAGCGGATCACGGATCAATGAAAAAAATTGACAACAAAACACCAATACGCCCATTTTAGAATGTTAAAACTAGAATCATCATTGCAGACATATGTAAATCAAAGGAAAAGATGACCAAGTCCAACTGAAAGATCCATCCATGAGTTAGCTCTGGGTAAGCTTCAAGGACCACCACCAGCTCTTCAAATCAGGATTGTCACAACTACCACCACCACCTATATAAGAGTATCGATGGCCAGTGTTTGCTCCTCACTAGCTGCATTCACTCCCCTCTCCTCCTCCTCCATTAGTTCAGACAGTGGTAACACACGTCTCCTTTCCAAACCTATCAATTTGTACACAGAAATAAATGAGTTCATTTGCCAATCGAGAGTGGCAGTAGTAGCAAAAGCTGTTGTGACCACTCTTGTGCCTTCCGCATTTGCTCCTTCTCCTGTGTCCAGTACTCATCTGCCAACTCTTCCCCCAGTTTCCACTCCTAACACTCTCTCATCTACCGTTCGTCTCTCTCCTTCTCCTCTTGGTTCTCATACAGCTCGCCATTGCCCACATTTTTCGGTAGAGAAAGGTGGGATAGAGTGATTACCACAAGAAGCAACAGCAATAGCAACAACAAGAGAAGCAGCTAGCAGATCGGGTTAGCTCCGATCTGAAGGAAGCAAGGTACCCAGAACTGGGCTCATGCAGAATAAGATGTCGCAACAGCAAGGGGTTGGGTTCCCAGACGGGGTCAGAGCAGGGACATCACCTCACCGTCCTGCTCTACTCCTTTCACTCACTTACTACCTCCTCGCCGCTTTCCTCCTCTACAAGGCACTCTATTGGCTCTACACCCTCGCCCGCCGCTCTGGCTCCTCCTCCACCAGGCCCGCCGTCGACGACGAGTGCTACATTGTACCTCGACGAAGGGGCGGAGAAGGTGATGGAGGTCCGACGATTCTAGTTTAAACATTCTAGAAGATCATGTACCTCGACAAAGGGGCGGAGAAGGTGATGGAGGTCCGACGACCAGCGGATGATATGAGACCTGAGGGCAAGGAGTTGGGGGGACCCAGCACAGGTGAAGGAGAGGAGAAGGCCGTCTTCTGGTCTTCAGCTTGAAGGTGACGAAGGCCGTCTTCAGTTTGCTCGGTCTGTGACGGTGTCTGGCGGCGAGATTCCAGCTAGCTCGGTGTGCGGTGGTGTGTGACGATGCCAGGCCATCAGTCGAAGCAGGAGGTCCAGACGAGCTATGGGGTAGCGGATCTCCTCGGCGGAGGCATGGAATCGATGGATTCGAGGACTGGACGGAGAACATGATGGCTAGGGTTTGCGTCGTCGCATCGCTCAGCGGCGGAGAGCCTAAGAGAGGGAGAGGGGGTTTCGGTTCTGCAGAGGGGGTTGGGATCTCCATTTGGAGTATGCTAGCGGAGGGGGGATCAGATCGCCAACGCGAGTAGTTAGGGGAGGGTGACTGGATCGCTGTTCGTTGGGCGAGGAGGATAGAATCGTGGAGGCGAGGAGTCGACCTTAGCGGGGAAGAGAGAGCGCGTGATCAGGGGTGTGTAATGGGGAGAGTGGCTACAACCATGGCATGGGAGCCTTGACTTGTGAAATTGTGAAATTTTCTCAAAGTAATTTTACAAATACATTTAGATCCTATTGACCTAGGATTGAGTTAGGAACCGTCTTTTTCTTCTTAAATCTGGAGTCCGAACAATTTAGATCTTATCATCAATCTCTAGAGACCCATTCAACTTCAAAAATTCATTTACTTTTTTACTATATTATATACTTCTTTATAATTGTATTTATTGAAATAAAAGCACTTGTGCATCACATATCGATTCAAAATCCAATACATCTAATTTTGAAATGTTTTGTTATATATATATATATAGCATATGTGTATATTAGAATATGAGGTGATTTATAAAATGAAGATTCTCCTTAGATTGGTTCACTAACTTCAACATTAATATTTCCTCCCTCTTTTCCTGAATAGATTGCAATTTTACATTCCTTCCCTCCGTGTTGGCAAGCGGAAACTAAAGCATCCCCAGTATGATCTCTTTATACTTATAACTTGATAGAACTCACCCTTTAAGAATCAATTTTATCTTAATTTGATCAAGTTTACACCTCTCTATTAATATGTATTTGAGGATATTTAGCACAAGTAAGGCATCTTTACAATTGCCTTCACAATGGCATATTTGTGAAATGATCCTTCTTGTTAGAGAACCCATACGGGAAAGGGAGGGTTGGGTTGCTTGGAGTGGTGCACTCATATGTGATTGACTATCCCAACATAGGTAAGGTCATTATTATAGAAGCTTTGTTTAAAAGATATAGAAGGCATTTGGAAGAAATTTTAATTAATATAGAAGCTTATTTGTAGGAATATTAATTTGATGGAAGTTATTTACTTACAAGGAAATACATTTTAGTGGGTTTCCTAACTAAAAGTTTTAGGTAAACATATTTTTTAATAATTTGTATTTCTATAAAATAAATCTACATATGTTATTATTTGATTGATTATGAAATATGTTATTATTTGATTGACTATGAACTTCTTAAATATAATGTAGAAATCTAAAAGCAATCAGTAATCACATTTTTACAAATGATACACCATACTTTTCATGCAATATTAGTTGAATCTGGTAAGTAATCAATTTTATTTTGTAGGATTCATTACATGAGCTATTAAGGTAATTCATCACCATATCTCATCTCAGAACCACTACATCTGACTGTTTAATGTGACATTATCAGTGGAGTTTCTTTGATCTAAAAAATTGATGGCATATCTACTAAATTAAAAAAAATCATCGGATACACCCTGCAAATAACCATTATATTATACAAATCATGCTTAAAATAGCAGAAGCAAGATACATGAATAGATCTAACAGATAAAGCTCATGTATTTTATCTAAATAGTTGTTGTCGCCACTTTTATAAAGAACAGATGCACATACATTTAGTTAATTCCATGTAACTCCTTCAACTTGTAATGTTTATAAAAAGTGCATGCACACATGTTTCATTAAGACTATCTTACTCCCTCAACATAGAAGTGTTATAACTAAAATTACCAAAATATAAATCTAAAACTATTTTTTTTCATTGGAAAAGCGATAGGAATCTCATCACAGAGGATTGAAATTTCCATTGAGAACCAAGTAGGACGTCTTTTAATAGGATGAGGAAGTGTCCTTTCATTACAATTCACTAGCGCTACACCAAAGATGAGTTTCGAGGCACATCATGAGAGTACCTTCTCACAACAATTGAGGGAAATCCATAGAACCATAATGCTAAGGTGACCCGAGAGGAGGGCCTTTCATGTCATATGAGGAAGTTCCCTCTCACAAAGAGTCACCTAAGTTGCATTGAGGATGATCTAGGTTTGATCTAAAATAATGACATAGATCTAGGGCCCATATCACAACAATATCATCTCATAATATTGTTGGGTTTTGTGGAGAAAACATGCGCGGCGGAAGCGATAAATCCACGCAACCTGTAACAGGATCTCGTCGATAACAGCGTATTCGGAAATAGGTTTGCGGGATATACCTTATCGCGGAGCAAGTCCGGCGATGTCCCGCTGCACGACGGTGCAACACTGCTTGTCAAACACGGACGGATCTTCTCTCCCGTTCGCTGTCGCAGGTTGATCCGGCGATGCTCCTTTGTGGCAGTGACGTACGTTGCTCGCAGCACGTACAGGTGGTCGTTGACGTCCTCCGAACGCAGGCGTCAAGGCGTCCGCGTCTCTACTTCGTCCACGCGGATGGACGGAACTCCACGTCGCGCTTCTCAAGCCGGCGGGAAGGAGCGTGTCTCTGCGGCGGCGTGCTAGCGGCGCGTTGCTCTCCTTTCTCTCCTAAGGACGGCGACGGCTAGGTTTACGTACGTGAGCGTAACCTAAAAGCGTCTCTCTATATCTTATATAGATATCGGCCGTCTATCCTCCTTTAAATAGGATAAGAAGAGAAGTAGGGTTTCCTAAACCCATCGGTAAATAGAAATGTTGCGTTAATTAAAACGCTCGTGGATTAATTAGAATATTTCAGAATTCATTAATTAACCAAATAATCGCATTAATTGATTAATTAATATCCGACTCCATGCAATCGCTTGGGATGGCTCTACGGGCATACATATACCAACAAATATGTCCTTAAAAATGCTTTTAGGAGGGCTATGATCCATATCTTGATAGTGTCCTCTCATAATAAGTCCTTAAAAATGCATTCTGTGAGGAGCCAAAGCCAATATTTGAGTCCTCTCACATCACGTCCTAGGAAATGCATTTTGGAGGAGACAAATCCCATATCATGATAGTGTCCTCTCACAACAAGTCCTTAGATTTTTTAGAATTATGGTGCTCATTTGTACTTGCAACACTCACTTGTGATGCTTGCAAAAGTTGTAGCACTGGCTTGTGGAACTTGTGACATTTGACTTTAAAATTGTGAAAATTGAGATATATATAAATATATACATATATACATATATATCTAAAATAAGAAAAAGAAGATGATGATCATCATGAGAAGAAACCAGAATTTCGATTGTGGTACTCACTTGCAGAGCTTGCAACACTCACATGTTGGGCTAACAACCTAGCTTGTGGTGCTTGTAACACTCGCTTGTAGACTGGTAGCACTCACTTATAGGGCTTGCAACACTCACTTGTGGGGCTTGAAACACTTACTTATGGGGTTTGAAACACTTGCCACCATGGCCCATATCATGACATTGTCATCTTAGAGCAACCCCCTAAAATGCATTTGCGAGGAGCCAAGACCCATATCATGAGAGTGTGCTCTTATAGAAATTCCATAGAAATACAATTGTTGGGATCCATGACCCATATTATGACATTTTCCTCTCATAGAAAGTCCCTAGAAATGCATTTTTGAGGTGCCATGGCCCATATCTTAACAATGTCCTCTCATTGTATGCCCTCAGATATGCATTTGAGGGGAATATCTTGATAGTGTCCACTCACAAGTCCTTGGAAATGCATATGGGAGGATCCAGGGCCAATATCATGAGAGTCACCTCTCCCAACAAGTTGCCAAATTTTGATTTTGGGAGGAGCCATTGGCCATATCATGATAGTGTCCTACACAAGAAGTCCCTAGAAATGCATTTGTAAGGTGCCATGGCCCATATCTTAAAAATTTCCTCTCATTGTATGTACTCAGATATGCATTTAAGGAAATATCGTGACAAAGTTCACTCACAACAAGTCCTTGAAAAATACATATGGGAGGAGACAGGGCCATACCATGAGAGTCACCTCTCACAACAAATTCCCAAAATTTGATTTGGGAGGAGCCATCGGTCATATCATGATAGTGTACTACCACAAGAAGTCCCTTGAAATGCATTTGATGAAACGTCAGGGCCCACATCCTTACTGTGTCCTCTCACAACAAGTACCTAAATATGCATTTTGAGGAATATGTGCCTAGATCATTAGAATGTCCTATAATGAAAGACTCCCAAAATGATTTAGAATGACTCTCACCAACAATTTCACTCACATGTCTCCTTTATGCATTTTCAAATAAATGTTTTGATATATCCCCATGAAAATGAATCTGGGAGGAGCCAAAGACCATATCATGACAATATCGTCTCACAACAAGTCCCTCGAAATGCCTTTGTGATGAGCTAGGTCCCACATCATGACAGTTTCCTCTCACAACAAATCCCTAAAAATGCATTTCAGAGGAGTTGGGACCGGCCCATATCATGAGAATGTCCTCTCATGACAAGTCTTGTAAAATGTATTTGCGAGGAGCCATGACCCATATCAAAACAGTTTACTCTTAGAGAAAGTTCATAACAATGCTTCTGCGGGGAGCCAAGGTCCATATCATGATCGTGCCCTCTATTAGCAAGTTCATGAAAATTGCTTCTAGGATGAACTAGGACCATATCATGATAATGTTCTCTCAAAATAAGTCCCTCGAAATACTCTGATCTTAGATGTGTACAAATGTATCACCCTCTTAAATGTTCATCAGAGAGACATATATGAGTATTAACACAAGCAAACCATGGTCATTGGGGTGCTTGTGGAAGCCACCGCCCAATTACAATAATTGTTGCTTGGCGGGTGGTCTACGCTAGGGGTAGGCAAAAAATAAACAAGTGTCCTCTCACCACAAATCCCTAGAATTCATGATAGTGTCCTCTCACAACAAGCCCCTAAAAATTCATTTCAGTGGATTAGGGTCCCATATCATTATAAATGTCATCTCAAAACAAGTCCCTTAGTATCATCTAGAGGAGAGAGAGAGAAGGGGGCGCCTTGTTTAAGTCTAAGTTAAGTAATAACACTCTTGGTGATGTTAGAACCTATTAGTATATAGACTTTCCTGCATTTTTACTTAGTCTATTTTTCTCTTTTACTTGTTATTTCTATGTCTTGTTTTATCCCACATTGGTTATATCTAAACCTATTAGCATATGCCTTTCTATTCTTCGGCTAGTTCTGCGCTCACTTCGGATTTACTAGTGGACACGCCTTTACCTGTGGTGGATGATTTGCCTGATAATTCTGATGCTCCGATTGAAAAGCCACCTCTGAAAGTTTATCACAGAAGACCGAAGCCGACAGCTCCCTCTATGGCCTCTCCATCATCCTCATCCTCCGTGCCAGATCAAACACCACTACAGGTATTTTCTGATCTTGATATTCCTATTAGTCTGAGAAATGGGACAAGAACGTGCACTATGCATCCGATTGGGAATTTTTGTTCTACTGCTCATCTGGGTGTTAATTTTGCTAACTTCACTGCGGCTCTTTCTGCTATATCTGTTCCTAAAAATGCTGCTCAGGCTCTTAGACATCCTGCATGGCGTCAGGCTATGGAAGAAGAAATGAAGGCCCTTACAGAACGTAATACATGGGCCCTTGTTGATCCACCTGCTGCTTGCTCTCCAGTTGGTTTTCGATGGGTCTTCACAGTCAAATACCAGCCAGACGGTACTGTTGAACGGATGAAGGCGAGACTTGTGGCAAAGGGGTATACAAAAACCTATGGGGTCGACTACTTCGAGACTTTCTCTCCAGTGGCATGCCTGAACTCTGTGAGAATTCTGATTTCTGTTGCTATAAATTCTGACTGGCCTCTGTATCAGCTTGATGTCAAGAATGCTTTCCTGTATGGTGACCTTCATGAAGAAGTATACATGTCACAACCCCCCGGTTTTGTGTGTCAGGGGGAGTCCTCTAAAGTCTGCAGGCTGAAAAAGGCTATTTATGGCTTGAAACAGAGCCCCAGAGCTTGGTTTGACAAGCTCAACACTATTCTTCAGAAATTCTCTTTCCGGCGCTCCCAGTATGATCATTCTATTTTTGTGAAAAATACTACTGCGGGTATTGTTGTCCTTATTGTTTATTTCGAAGACATTATTCTTTCCGGAAGTTATCTTGCTGGTATTCAGTCAACAAAGTGCTATCTGGAGAAACACTTTGTCACCAAGGATCTCGGCTCACTACGGTATTTTCTTGGGATAGAGGTGTCCCAGTCTTCTTCTGGTCTTTGCTTATCTCAGCGGAAGTATGTTCTGGATCTCCTATCTGAAACTGGTCTTCTAGGTGCTAAACCTGCTAGCACACCTCTGGATCCGAACACCGACTGGGATGATGAGGATTCTCCTACTTATCCTGACAATCAGCAGTATCGAAGAATGGTTGGTAAACTCATCTATCTTACTGTTACACAGGCTGATATTACTGTTGCGGTTGGACTGGTTAGTCGATACTTGGATAAACCTCGGCAATACCATTGGGATGCTGTCTGCCATATTCTGAAATATCTGAAAAGTTCTCCTGGAAAAGGTCTGCTTTACAAGAAACATGGGCATTCCAAACTCCTTGGCTATTCTGACTCTGATTATGCTGGCAGCAAGGTTGACCGTCGGTCTACTTCTGGCTACTGTACCTTTGTGGGAGGTAACCTTGTCACTTGGTGAAGCAAGAAGCAGTCTGTAGTTGCTCGCTGTAGTGCTGAAGCTGAGTATCGTGCCATGCCACATACTACTTGTGAACTGTTCTGGATTAGGAGCTTGCTGAAGGACTTTGTCATTTCTGATTCGTCTCCTATTCCAATGTATTGTGACAACAAAGCAACTACCTTCATTGCTAGTAATCCTACTTTCCATGAGCGGACCAAGCACATTGAGGTGGATTGTCATTTCGTTCGTGAAGCTGTTCTATCGGGCCAAATCTCTACTCCCTATATTCATACATCTGATTAGGTGGATGACATCTTCACAAAGATTCTACCAAGGACGAGGTTCACTGCTATGACATCCAAGCTGGGCATGCTAGACATCTACGCTCCAGCTTGAGGGGGAGTATTAGTATATAGACTTTCCTGCGTTTTTACTTAGTCTATTTTTCTCTTACTTGTTATTTCTATGTCTTTATTTATCCCACATTGGTTATATCTAAACCATGTGTCTTTCTCTTGTCTTATAAAAGAGAACTCCTGTACTCTGTTTTAGATCATCTCAATAATAAGACAATTAGTCTCATATTCTAGAGAACCATAGAATGTTGAGTACCTTGAACCCTAGATGAGGTTGTGTCGAGTTTTGAAGGGAAAATGGGGGTTCCTATTAGTTTATAAACCATAGAGGATGTCCTATATCGGTTTTGGGAACTTTTGGAAGCATCCATGTCAGGTTAAGAACCTCAAATAGGTGAAGCCTATCAGTTTGAGACTTCCTTGCAAAAGTGGTATTGGTTTGTAAACAAAGTGATGACAAATTGTGATATCTTGTCAAGGAAGGTACCCAATAACCGATACCTTACCCTTGGATTATCTACAAGAGTTTTGCATGTCAAGATAAATGTCATCTCACAGTAAGTCCTTAAAAATGCATTTGGGAGGTGTCAGGTATCATATCATGAGAACATCTTCTCACAACAAGTCCATGAAAATGTATTTGGGAGGTGTCAGGACCCATATCATGACAAATGGTATCTCACAACACATCCCTAAAAATGCATTTGGGAGGTGCTACAACCCATATCATGATAGTGTCCTTTCACAACATGTCACTTCAAATGGATTAAGGAGGTGTCGTGGCCCATATACTGATAGTGTCCTCTCATAATAAGTCCCTAAAAATGCATTTGGGTGAAGTTTGGGCCCATATCAGGACAAGGTCCTCTCACGCCAAGTCCTTGAAAATATATTTAGGAGGTGCCATGGCACATATGATGACAATGTCAAGAGAGTGTCCCCTCACAAAAACTCCATAGAAATGTTTTTTTGAGGAGCCATGGCCCGTATCGTGACATTTTCCTCTCACAACAAGTCCCTAAAAATACCTTCGCTAAGTGCCCTGGACCAAATCCTAACAAGGTCATCTCACAGTAAGTCCCTAAAAATACATTTAGGAGGAATATTGTGGTAATGTACACTCACATCAAGTCCCTAGATATGCACACAGGGAGATACAAGGCCCAGATCATGAGATTGTTCTCTGAGAACAAGTCCCCATAAATGTAGTTAGGAGGAGTCATGACCCATAACATGATAGTATCATCTCGCACCAAGCCCATTGAAATGCATTTGTGAGGATGTTGGGCCCATATCATGACAATATAATCTCCAAAAAGTTTTTTGAAATAAATTTATGAGGATCTTGGGCCCATATCATGATAGTGGCCTCTCACAACAAGTCCTTGAAACTGCATTTGTGTGTATCCATGCGCATATCAAGGAATCCTCTCAGGAAAGTCCCCCAAAATGCATGTGCAAGGAGCTACAACCCATAACATGACAATGTCCTCTCAGACATGTCCATTAAAATGCTTAAAGGAGGGGCTAGGGCCTATGTCATGACATTGTCTTCTCACAAAAAAGTTCTTGATATGTGTATACATGTATTATCCTCTTAGCTATTCATAAACAGACATCTATGAGTTTAGGAGGTGTCAAGGCCTATATCATGACAAATATCATTTAGGAGGTGTCAAGGCCTATATCATGACAAATGTCATCTCACATCAAGTGCATAAAAATGTATTCGGGATGAGCCCTGACCCATATCATTATAGTGTCCACGCATGAGAAGTTCCTAAAAATGCATTACGGAGGATCCATGGCCCATATATTAACAATATCCCCTCACATCAAGTCCCTAAAAATGCATTTGAGTGGATTTTAGGCCCATATCATGACGTTGTCTTCTCACACAAAGTCCTTGAAAATACATTTGGGAGGTTCTAGGGTACATATTATACCAATGTCATCTCAAAATAATT
This sequence comes from Alisma plantago-aquatica, assembly GCA_963693085.1. Classification (NCBI taxonomy): domain Eukaryota; kingdom Viridiplantae; phylum Streptophyta; class Magnoliopsida; order Alismatales; family Alismataceae; genus Alisma; species Alisma plantago-aquatica. The sequence goes on along the minus strand of OY856410.1, from coordinate 368,518,739 downwards.
CCTTAAAAATGCAATTAGAAGGAACCAAGTCCCATATCATCACTGTGTCCTCTAACTGCAATTCCTTGGAAATGTATTAGGGAGAATCTAGGGCTCCGTCTCTTGACATTGTCTCCACAACATGTATCTAAAAATGCATTTGGGAGGAGCTGGGGACCATATCATGACCGTATAGAAACTTTTTTCCATGTCCCAAAAAATGCATTTGGGAAGAGCCATGGCCCATATCATGACAATGTTCTATCAGAACAAGTCATTGAAATGCATTTGGTGAGGAGTCGAGGCCCAGACCATGAAGTGTCCTCTTACAACAAGTCCTTGAAAATGCATATGTGAGGAGCGTGGACCCATATCATGACAAGAATGTTATCTTAAAGAAAACGCCCCGAAATGCATTTGTGAGGAGTGTGGACCCATATCATGACCGTGTCCTCTCACAACAAGTCCACAGAAATGCTTTTAGGAGGATCTAGGGCCCATATCATGAAAATTGTTTGTAGCAACTGTTGTAGAAGTGGGTGGTCCACACAAGCCACTATCATTGATAAGTTTGCCTCACAAGATAGGCCCATTGGCCTTAGAATGATCACAAACGATATGTATATAAGTTTGTGGATGATCGTCATGTGAATATCCCTTTATGAATAATTCTCAAAATTACTTAGAATGACTCTCAACACCAATTCTCTTACATGTATTCTTTATGTATTGTCAAATAAATGTATTGATTTATCACTGTAAAAATACATTTAGGAGGAGCGATGGGCCATATCATGATGAGTACTCTCATAATAGGTCCCTTGAAATTAATCGGTGAGGATTTGGGGCCTATATCATGATAGCGTCCTCTCACAACAAGTACTTGAAAATGCTTTTGTGAGGAGATGGGACCCATATCATGAAAATGTCCTCTCACAGAAAGTCCCCTAAAATGCATTTGAGAGGAGAAAAAACCCATATTTTGACAGTTTCCTCTCATAACAAGTCTAAAAAAATGCATTCTGGAGGAGCTATAACTCATATCATGACAATGTCTTGTCACAGCAAGTCCATGTAAATGTTTTTGTTGAATACATGTATATATGTATTGTCCTCTCAAACAATCATAAGGGAGACATGTATGAGTTTGGAGATGAACGGAGTATGATCAGTTGAGTGCTTCTGGAAATCACTGCCTAATTGTAATAATTGATACCGAGGGTGGGCGATTTACACAAGCTACTGTCAGGGAGCAATTTACCTCATAAGACACCTTAGCCATAGACTGGTTATAAAAGAGATGTGTATGAGTTTTGGGATAGTTTTCATGCCAATGTACCTTTATGAATGACTCTTATAATGACTAAGAATGATTCTCAACAACAATCTCTCTTACACATCTCCTTTATGAATTGTCAAATGAATGTATTGATATATCCTCACAAAAATGTATTTGGGAGGTGTTGTGGTCCAAATCATGATAGTGTTCTCCCACTGTAAGTCCCTTTAAATGCATTTTTGAGGAATTGAGGCCCATATCATGACAATATATCTCACAACAAGTCCCTAAAAATGTATTTGTGAGGAGTTGGGGCACATATCATGAGAATGTCGTCACACAACAAGTCCCCTAAAATGCATATGCAAGGAGCCAAGGCCCATATCATGGCATTGCCCTCTCATAGTAAGTCTGTGAAAATGCTTTTGGGAGGAGCTATGACCCATATCATGACACAGTCCTCTCATAGCAAGTCCTTGAAAATGCTTTGTTCAAATATATGCGTAAATGTATTATCCTATCAACTGTTCATAAAGGAGACGTGTATGAGTTTGGGGATAATGGAAGAACATTAGGTTTGGTGCTTGTGGCAACCACCACCTATTTGCAGCAATTGCTGATGAGGGTGGGTGGTCTATGCAAGCTGCCAAGGAGTAGTTTTCCTCGTAAGACAAAGGCCTATTAGCCTAATAATGTTAGAAAAAAAAACATGTATGACTGAAAACTCATACAAGTATGGCCAGCTCAAGTTCTATAACATGTGATCGTGGTTCCAAAGATGTTGCGAGGTGGTAGTCGTCACTGTCTATATAGATTTATGGGATTTCAAGAAATTACTTGTTGATTCAATTCATTGAATTCGGTCTCGCAGTGTTGCAGTTCACTGCCTGAATTAGTTTTACTTTTAACCAAACAAGTTCTAAATATACTTTATAGATATTCCAGTATAGTAACATTGATCACACCACTTCACTAGGGGTGAACATGTGGTAAACTTCTTGGTTAATTGTTAATTTAGTTCAATAAATCAGTTGATTTACTGTTTCACAATTTAAATATTAACTAATTGAAATAATTGGAAGATATAAAAAAGACAACTACTTTTAACATGGTATAAGAGCATGAAATATAGCCATCTTAGAAGCTCCTCCTTTTCAAACTGTTGACACTGCCGTCTCTCCTCTCATCCTTGTTCATCGTCACCTTTCTTCTCCATCATTGTTTCTCACAACTAGGGGCATCTAGTCTCCTTTCTAGCCCTATTCTCTTCTCTAACAAGAGGATCTAAGGGCATTGTATGTGGCTTTTTTGACAGTCTTATGCCCTGAAGATAATTTTCTTGGGAAGTTGTATTTCATTTTTTTGTGATCGTTTATGACCATATATTATTAGGACCTCCCTAATTATTATTTAATATGATTCATATCTTCAAAATATCTTTGTTTTTCTCGGTGATCCATAAGGTTCACCACCTGTTCTGGGTCATTTTTTACCCTAATATGTTGTTTCGATGCCTCACACAGCAAGTCGTTGATCCGACAAATTATGTTGTCATCATCTATTGCATGAGTCTTATGTTGTGAACTCTGCTACAATCGACATGGCGTATCAACATCTCTGCGTGTCATTGACTTCCTAAACCTATTGCTTCCTTATCTCTGCTGCTCCATTATACATTGTATTGGTATATTATGGCTTCATCTTCTTCTTTTATTGAGGTCCCCAAGACACACTCTAAGTGTGTAACTTATGCGAAGTTTAATAGCTCCAATTATATCCTATAGAAATGCTCCTTTCAGATCTATGTGCATTCTTCAGGAAAGTTAGAGCATCTCACTGATGCACTTCCACCTAAAGAAGAGACATCTGATGAAAAAGAAGCAAAAGAAGACACATCTAACACAACGAACAGCAAGGTTCTAACGTGGAGAAAGCTAGGAGGAAGGATAACAAAGAAATAGACGGAGGAAATAAGGAAATTCTTACACTTTTAGGTCAAGATCACTAGAAGGAAGATTTTTCAATCCTAAAATGAAGTCAATTTCAACCTTACAACCTTTCTCCAAGAAGATCCCCACTTTCTTCTTCCTTGGGTAGAAAAATTCACAGCTGAACAGAGGGAGGATGAGGTTGGGAGAAGGAGAGAGGTGGTGGAGAGGAAATGGCTCGTTTTGGTGCTTGTGGATAAGTATATGACACTTTAATATAAAGAAAAAGAAAAAGTTGAAATTCTAGTATATATCCAAGTGTCTATGGCTTTAAATTATTAAGAATATATAAGCACGCACACAAGTAGATCTACCACCGTCCCTCTAGAACTTCTTAGCTTTCCTTTGTCGAAATTCCCAGCCAATCACATAATTCCTTAGTTGATAGCTACTAAAGGTAGCTCATCCGTGAAGGGGAAAACCCTCAAATACCCTTGGAACAAACACCTTCAAACTAAGGTTTAAATAGGCGCCCCATGGCTCAACAAGCTCAAGAATGATGATAGAATATCCAAGGAACATAATGCAAGTGATAAACTGCAAAGAAAACCTCTCAATTGGGTAAATTGTAGAAAAGTCCAAAATGTGTATAAAATTGCATAACTTGTTCAAACAATGTCCAAATTTGAAACTTAAGCGTGTCTTATGATTTCAAAGCATATCACAAGGTTATATTAGGGTTCTAAGCATTCAAATATAATAATTAAGCTTGTTCAACTCATTAAGCAAGTTTAGGGGCCTTACAAAAAGGAAGGACCAATTTGAGGTGCTCATCAAGGATTTTGGCCATCACTTTGTAGTGGACATTGCAGCAAGCGATGGGCCTAAAATTGGCTAGAGTAGAAGTAGTTTTCTTTTTTGGGATGAGAGTTAGGAAAGAATGGTTGGCTTGCCTAAGCATGCTGCCTCCATTCATGATCCAGTTGATGCTGTTCAGAAGATCGTTTTTTATTGTTTGCCATGCTTCTCTGTAGAAGTGGGCGTTGAAGCCATCGGGGCATGGGGACTCGTTTACCCAGATGCTCCATACAAGATCCTTAAGCTCTTCCATGTTGACTTCCCTGCAAAGTATATTATTATGTGTATTGGTTAGTTTATACCTCCAGTCGAGAAGTTCATTCTGGAAGACAGAAACCATCTCTTGATGTTTGTTGAAGAGCGCTTTATAGAAATCAGTAGCTTGGATCTCCAGATCTTCTTATCTATTCACAATGATGCCATCCTCATTGATGAGCTCAGCTATAGTGTTTTGGGCTTCACCTTTCCTGATAGCATTGTTGTTTACCTTCACTATTCCATGTGAAGATGACGTCCCCATTCATTGGGTGTTTGCAAAGATCAGCCATGTTAATTGTGTGGTTGAAAGCTTTTATCGCAGGTTCATGAGCCAGACGTCCACCCTTCTTTTCTTCTTAGAGCCTAATATTGTTGAAATCCCCCATCAGTAGCCAGGGCTCGTTGATGGAGTTTGAGAGAAGTTTGATATATATATATATATTTATATATATATATATATATATATTCTCTTCTTGGGTCTCCTAGAACAATCAATTATAAGTAATTTCCTTCATCATTGTTAGTTTCCTTATTTATATTACAAAAAGATATAAATATTTGTGATATTATCTTCTATAGAAATATAGTTATGCTAGTGGATTATATGTCAAATAAAAGGAAAGACTATATGGATGGAAAACATGGCAATATTTATGTTATAACATTTAATTTTATAAAAATATATTATGGGTGGTAAAAGCATTTTTTAATATTTTGCATGGTTGATCGTGATTACTTAATAAAAATAAATCTACTAAATGATTTTCTCATGTCAACTGGTCTCACTTAGGTAATTAATATTTTGAAGCCAATGATAATTTTTTTATTCTACTCCAGGTAGCTTTGATTCTTCTCTGTTGATAATACTTTTTTTCAAATTGAAAATTTTAACATTTAATGTCAAGATTTATATTATGGGTGGTGAATGAGTCTGGAAGTGAATGAGTCAGAGGGGAAAATGGAGGAGGAGAATAATTGAATGATCATGTCACTATACATAAATACTTTAGATTTTTTATAACTTAAGCTGTTTCTTTAAGCTAACTAGTGTATGTAAGCAATTTAAATAATAATTTGACTTATAAGATATTCTTTAGATTTCTTTGTTATTCTATATAGGAGGTAGGGTTGGCATTTGGCCGGGAAATAGTAACAAACATGCATGACACAAAATTGGCTTGCCAACAGACTGGATACGAACTAATATAGACCTGACTAAATATGATCCCCAACCCGAATGGAGGCATGCATGAGTGTGGGGACAATTAGAGCATGGTTGGTCAGGTGCTTGTGACAATGACGACCTGTTTGTAGGAATTTGCTTGTACGATGGATGTTCTATGTAAGTCATTGTCAAGGAACAATTTGTCTTGCAAGACAATGGATCATTAGCCTTACAATGATCACAAAAGAGACGCGTGTTAGTTTGGAAATGATCATCGTGCTAATTTATCTTATAAATACTCTAAAAAAATTCATCTCTGACGTCTCTTTATAAATTGTAAAATAAATGTATTGATATGTCCCCACAAAAATTAATGCATTTGGAATGACACATATCACAGTGTCCTCTTACAACAAGCCCCTTGAAATACATTTGTGAGCAATGATGGCCCATATCTTGACAATGTCCTCTCACAACAAGTTCCTAACAATGCATTCTTGAGGTGTCGGGGCCCATATCACAAGAATGCCCTCTCATTGTAAGTCTTCAAAATACATTTACGAGGAGTGGGGGTTTCCGACATTCATTGCCTGTTTGCAGCAATTGTAGCTGGAGGTAGGTAGTCATAGCCTTATAATGATCACAAAAGAGATGTCCATGAGTTTATGGACAACCATCATGCCAATACTCCTTTATGAATGATTCTCACAATGATTTAGAATGACTCTTAGTGGGATTTTTTTTCTCTCACATCACCTTTAAAAACTCACAAATAAATTAATCAACATATTTCCACGAATATACATTTGGGATGTACCATGCCCTATATCATGACAATATCGTCTCACGATAATTTTATATAAATGCACTTATGACGAGTTGTGGCCCAAATCTTGACATTGCATCTCAGAGCAAGTGTCTGAAAATGTATTTGTGAGGAGTCGGGGCCCATATCATGAGAATGACCTCTCACAAAAAGTCCCCTGAATCACATCTATGAGGAGGTAGGGTCCATATCAATACAATGTTCTATGTCAGTAAGATTGTTAAAATACTTTCGGGGGAGTTAGGGGCCCGTATCATGAGAGTGTCCTCTCACAACAAGTCCCTAGAAATACTTTGATTGGAGATGTGTATATATGTATTGTCTTCTTAATTTTTCATAAGGGATATGTGTGTGAGTTTGGGAACGATTAAGGCATGGTTGGTCAGGTGCTTGCGGTAGCCACCACCTATTTGCAGTAATTATTGTTGGGTTGGTAGTCCATACAAGTTGTTTCTGAGGAGCAATTTTCCTCAAAGTACAATGGTCCATTAGCCTTATAATTTTGTAGAAGATACGTGTATGAGTTTGGGGTCGATCATAATGTCAATATTCCTATACGAGTGGATATCAAATTAACTTAGAATGATTTAGAATGACTCTAAGCATCAATTTCTCTCATACATCTCCTTTATGAATTATGAAATAAATGTATTGATATATTCGTAATGAAACTACATTGAGAAAATTATTGATACTTATTATTAGTTGGAATATGTTGGATGACATGCATGTCTGTCATCTTAAGGTTAGGTAACAGGCATGTATGTCACCTAAAAGTTTAGGGACGACCATGCATGTCACCTATACAATAGACCCCTTTATAGATCACATGTGACTCATATACATGTCATCTAAATGGTAAACCCCCTTAGAATTTAGGTGACTCAAATGTATGTCACCTATAGCGTGTGACCCTTTCAAATGTCTGTCATCTATTTTACACAAGTTTACACATGCTACAGATGATTTACATGCTTGTCACCTAAAGTGTGTAAGCTTTTCAAATATGGCAAAATGTATGTCATCTATTTTAGGTAGGTCTATACAGATTATAAGTGATGTACAAACATGTCATCCAAAGTGTGTAATCTTTTACATGACCGTCACCTATACCATGTTTTTTAGTAGTGGCCTATGCCACCCCCACCAACTGCTTCGACAGCGGCTACAAGAGCTTCATGCACCATTCCGCCGGGGATGCCCAGCTCGTTCTCCGCCCAATGTTCCATGGGATGGCACTCACCCTTCTGTCGAAGCTTCCAATCCATCGCCTAACAGGCGCGTGAGTAATAGTTGACCTGGCCGCAGACGGAACATCGTCAGACTCGTGCCGCCGCGTCTCCGGCCGACCGCAGCCGCTGTGAGAGCATAGCCGCAGGTCACCTCCGGTGGCACCACCGTTCCACTGCAGGTGGAAGGGGCCGCGCCACAGGTGGTCATGGGTCGGTTGAACCAATTGATTAGGAATTGATTGGCCGGATGGGGTTTGGGGGCGGGGACATTGCAGCCGTAATCGCTGAGCAAGGGGCAGCCAGTGCCGGCTCTGGCACTGCTACATCCGGACACAACGGACGTTTGGTGTTGGTGCTGGTGTTCATTGGATGAGGAAGAAGGAAGGTTGGATGTCGCCAGTTCTACGGCGTTGGCATGGACGAGCAATCGCCGCCCCTTAGCGATGTTCTACGACACACCGTACTCGTCCTGTAGGCAGTGGCCGAGCATGTGGACGGCGTCGAGATGGCCTAATGAGGCTGCACGGGCACTGAGAACCACACTGGCACGGAGGTCCTTGTCGTTCTTAGACCCACCGCTGTCGTTGAATTGGATGACCGACAAGGCATACACGGCGGCGGCATGGGATTGCATTTCTGCTCTGGCCATCAACTTGGCTTCGGCTTGGGGCGGGGAAGTAGTAATGGAAGCAGGTGGTGGTGCGACAGTGGTGATAATGGGGATGGGTGTTGGAGGACCGGTATTGATGGGGCTTGGGCAGGTGACGGGCAAAGAGAGTGACCTGCTACTGTTGTTTTTGAGATCAAGCAGCAGGAGTCCCATAAAACGACAGCTCTGGAGCTCGATTGCTTGTTGGAGCTCGGCGGCTTGTTGTTCCTCGAGCTTCCGGCTGAGAAGAGCGTCCTCGAACCTAATGTTTAAATCAGATAGTGAAAACATCAGTGTCATACAACTATACACAAGAAAGCAGAACGAATCAAGACTGTTATCAATAGTTCCTCTGTTGCCTAGCTACTGGAGGTCATAGGGGTCCCGGGAATCAAGGCCATTTGGGGTGGTACATCCAGAGAAATCACCTCGATCCAGTTGTTGCTGCTTCTGGTGCTTCCTGTAGAAACACAGAGTAAAGTTAATGATAACTCCATGATATACAACCAAGAAGTAAGGAAGCAAGGAATCCTTCCTGAACAAGAGAACACAATGTGATAGCGTGTGTAACAGTAGAATCTTGCACCTGGCTTACTTGTTGGGAATCTTACCCTTCTCCTTGTATGGCTTGATGAGCGCCCTAGCTTCACACACGAAATGGGGGTTTCCTTTCGCCAGAATGATCTTCACCGTCTCCGGATACACAAAAGTGAAAAATCCAAATATGCGTTTATGCTGGATGTCTTGAGTCTAAAAATTATTTTGCATTCAATCATTTGAAACTTGCAAGTATGGCCGACATTTCTATGATCAACTACTTACTGGTTGTATCTTAAACTTTGATGTTACTTTGCAAGTATGACTGAATATTTCTATATAGTTACTTTTTGTTCAGTGTCTGATAGTTACTTTCTGTGTCTCGATGTTACTTTTAATGTCATATAGTTACTTTTCTTACCGTGTAGTTACTTTTTGTGTCCTAATATTACTTTTAGTGTCAGACAGTTACTTTTTTTATAACATGATGATACTTTTAATGTCAGATGGTTACTTTCTATGTCATATAGTTACATTGTTTGTCCTATTATTACTTTCGGTCAGATAGTTACTTTTTGTGTCATGATGTAACTTTTAGTGTCAAATAGTTGCATTTCGTGCCATATAATTACTTTTTGTGTCTTGGTGTTACTTTCTATTTCAGATAATTACTTTTTAAATAATTTAGTTACTTCTTATGTCGTGGTGTTATTTTCAGTGTGGAATGGATATTCGTACCATACAATTATTTTTGATATTATCAAATACATACTTCTCATAACAAATTGTTAAAATGATACAATTTTATTGTATCACAAATAAAATTAGTTTCATGCCCATTCAAGCGTTTAGCCATGTCCCAATCGAAAGTGACACACACCTCCATCATGTGTGGAACTTATACTTACATTGAACCCACAATTGGGTGAGAATCCTGCTAACCAAATTCATGTACATGAAAAGTAACTATTTGATACAAAAAAGTAATTATGTGGTACGAAAAGTAAATGTTTGACATGAAAAGTAACTACTTGACATAAAAAGTAATTATGTGGCATAAAAAGTAACTATTTGACATAAAAACTAATATTTGATCATAAAAAGTACGAAATGATTACAAACTCACATAATACTTACTAAAAACACTTACGCTTACACTGAACCATAATTGGGAAAGAATTCTGCTAATCAATTTTATATGTATGAAATGTAACTACTTGATACAAAAAGTAATTATGTGATACGAGAAGTAACTATTTGACAAGAAAAGTAACTACTAGACATAAAAAATAATTATGTGATAAGTAAAGTAACTATTTAACATGAAAAGTAACTACTAGACCTAAAAAGTAATTAACATCATATCGTGCAACTAAACATGGATTGAGCAAAACCACCTAGAATTATTTATTGGGGAAACAACTACACACAGGTGATAGTGAGCGTGAATCATCAATTTGTACAATTAGATAAAAGCTTTCCACTCAAGAATTAGTATGCAATTAATTTGAAAAGATACTGACATCCGAAACACATAGGCATATATTACAGACAACGCATGATGATAGCTTGGTAGTTGCCTGCCTTGGAGTTTCCGGAGGCCTTTATTAATGCAGGCTGTAAACGGAGAAGAAGAACGTTTTCAAGCGGCCAATGCACATCAAACCATCTAATTTACCTGGTTACAGGAGATCGATCAGGTTTCCCAATATTCTGAAGACAACTGAAAATCAAGTAATAGCCGCATACCAACCCCCCCCCCCCCCCGCCGTATTCATGGAAACTGCCAATACAAGCAGTAGAGACCACTTGTGGAGCGCTAG